>JAVGWO010000026.1:6651489-7058989 GCA_034509495.1 Acestrorhynchus altus | reverse complement strand
GCAAGACATAACAACACACTATGTAGAACTTGTTTTTTTAATCAAATAACCTCTTAAACCATGCAAATGTAGAGCTCATTGGACTAGTTCATGACATGCCTGTGAGCTTTGGTGGTTCCTGGGTTGCTCCTGGCCTTCTGACCCAATTTACTCTCAGATGAGGGTGACAGTTTGTATCTTCTTCCAAACAAAATCTGGCCACACCAATATCTTGTACATAGGTTCGCAGCAACTGTTTGAACTGATGATCGTGGAGTTTGCAGCTCTTTAAAAATGGCTCCATTTAAATCCGTTTAAATCTACCATCATAAAAATGATCTTTCTCAGCTCAGGACTGAACTCCTTGGACATTCTCATTGTGCTGTGTGTCCGTCTATCCAAATAATGCCAAACAATCCTTTGCTCATGTACAAGATGAGTGTCAACTTCAGTCCACAGTTGTATAAAAATTACTAGGGCAGGTAGAGGGTCAAAGTGTGATGACATGTAGGTCCCTCAAATTAAACATTCCGGTTGACACTAAGTTATACACTGAAAACCCAAAAGTCACAGGAAAGCAACTAGTTGTTGTGTCCTGTGTCTTTTGCCATGTCCCATGGAGGCTAAGGAACATTCAGTTGAACTGCAGGACATGGGTGTGGGGCCTCCTGCTTTGAATGTGGGTGTGATGTCACTAGCCAGACGCCACCGGTCACAATCATTACCATCCACTGCACTGGCCGGTGTAGGTGGTAATTCCTTCTGTGACATATTCCTGGATCACATGTGACACATTGAGGAATGTTAAATGACTGCACTTTGGAAATGGAATGTCCCATCCCTCTTGCATCCCCTATCATGATTTGTTCATGATTGCTCAAGCACATCATCTAGCCATGAGCAAGCCGTCCCCTGATGTAATGCTAATGAGTGTATACTGTTCCTTATCATTGTGGAATGAATAAGATTTCCCATTATTGCTCCATATCTAACTGTACGCATGATTTGTTTGGGTTTTTTTTTTTGGTGTTTTTTTTTACAGTTTATTTAAGGCTGAAATACAGGTGATATGGTCTAATACAGTTTTCCCTCATAAAGGTTGACCTGATAACATCAATAATTCTGTCATGGGAATAAGATTTTCATTTTCTGTTTTATTTGACTCACTACCATCAGTGATGTGAGTAAACTGCGGGTGGTGGAGTGGGGACATGGGCATGCTGATATATGAGACCTTCTCTATGCACGCTGTGCACAAACAAAACAAAACAAAAGTATTGCTCTGAAAAATGAGCCAAGTCATCAAAACATCACCCACTAGAACCTGTAAACGTGTTATACTGTAATATCAGATCATCCTTTAGCTGAGTTTAGATTTTGTGTCTCCTAGAAGATGCATTAGCAAAGGAACTTTAGGTTCACTGCCTCTATTGTTCCATGCTATCAGCTTTGGCTGTCTCATGTTTGGACTGTGGTGTGTATATTCACCCTGTAAATATATTTGAAAATATGTAAATACTCTATGAAATTGTTTGTATTTTCTTATCGTATTTAAAGATGTGAACTATATGAATGAATATAGGCATGAATATTGTCTTCATTTGAGCAATGGTGAGGATTGGAGGTAATATAACTAAACAAATAGAATAAATGTGTAATAGACAGACAGACAGACAGACAGACAGACAGATAGAGCTTGTCCAGTCTACCTCTAGAGAGGTACTGCCAATAGCGTATGACTCTGTAGCACAAAAACATGAAATTAGTGTCGTCTAATGTCAGACATATGAGAGGCATAAAGCTCTCGGGCATTGAGCAGTGGAACCGTGGTTTCTGGAATTATGATGCTCCATTCAATACTTATGGGATGAGCTGGAATAACATTCATTCATCACCCTGATCTCACTAAAGCTCTTGTTGCTGAATGCAATCAAATCCTTACAGTAATGCTTCAGAATCTAGTAGAAAGCATTTGCAGGACAGTAGAGACAGTTACCCCAACGAAAGCAGGACACACTCTTAAATACCCTTGATTGTGGAAGAAACAATGACTGATCGTGTGCCTTTTGTCCATGTAGTTTATGTTTAAAAAGAAAACCTAATTTCTCACTCGACTGAAGACTAGAAACATAATTATGTGTCATAATGTATCAAAACAATTATTGTTGGTGAAGTTTATTTAGTGGCTTACGTTCTGAGCTGTCTGAGAAGCCTAGTCTGTCATGTGCTGTAAACAAAGATAATACATGAATGATGATCAACATTACGTCCATTAATGGTTTTCAGAGGATGTGCTTCTTTATTCTGCAGTATATTTGTGTCTCTCTAAGCTGAACTAAAGCCAAATGAGAGAGCAGTAAGCGGAGGATGACAGCACCAGCTACTGAATGGCTACCAAAACACAGCTCAGTGTTAAAAGTGATTTATGTCTTTTAATAACAGCCAAGCCTATTCTCATTTTTGGTGTTATCAATAAGCCTGTTTGAGAGTTGTCCACAGTCACATGAAGGAGCTTAATTTCATTCGATTGTTCAGTACTAACATCCGTTATGCAGAGTGATGTAACAGTGCCATACGAAGCTGCTCTTAATGTGTTCAGTACCCATTTTTATTTTTTTGATCAGTCAGTTAAATCTGTAAACAGTACAGGCATTACCGTACGTCCTCGAAGCATTTTTAAGGACAAATCAGACCTTCCTTAATCCTTTTCACTTAGCCAATCATCAGTGAGTTGAGCTATTTGCTGTGCACTTGCTGTGTTTTGCTTTGTTTGCATGCTGAGACGTAAGGACCTGATGCTTTATTAAAAAAAAAAAAAGATCCATCTGCTGGGATACAATTTTCTTCAACAGCTTACCAAGCACAGCAGTGGCAGCACAGCATACTGGGTATCAGCATGTTTAACACAGATAAAGCTGTTTGCCACGTTTATTCCACTTTTTCTTCTTTCCTTTCTACATATACTCCATCAAAGTTTGATTAGCTATATGCTATGATGCCTTCTTTTAACATAAAACACCCTGAGGGCTTGTTTTTGACTGACAACAGCAATTTTTCATCTTATATACAACATGATTAAATGCAAAATGGCAATTCTTATCAGTTCTAAATCTACATCTGAGTATAATAGTATACTTACAGTACAAAAGTATGCATACAGCTACTGCTGCTATATTGCGTATAAGGTTTAGTTATAGAAGATTTAGTCATTCATTTGTAATATTCAAATATATAGTTATTAATGTAGTATTATATGGTGGTGTTGTGATATAACTGATATAACATCCTATAAATTCCATTCCAAAATCCATTTCTACCCTCTGGATGAAGTTTCTGCAACTCTCTACCACCTTGTCACCTCTCTTTAACTCTCTCAATTCAACTTCTACTTAGGGGTCTGGCCTTCCAGCAGAATCTACAAGCAGGAGCCACCGGCATTCCAGCCCAAAACTGTGTCAATAAGGGATTTTTTTGTGCGTAATTCAGTTTAAATGGTAAATTGTCATATAATTTATATTCATCACACATAATGAGACATGTTTCAAGCCCTTTTTTGTTTCATTGTTGCGATTGCCTTTTGTAATTGTAATTTTTCTCAAACTTGAATTTAAATATTCTATATTGGATTTATTGATTTTCATGAACTGACTGACTAATCAACCAACAGGAATAAAATTGGCTTAAATTTGATTAAACCTTATTTTGAACTAGTGGTGGAATTCCCAATGTAAGAATCATTTCAAGAACGTTTCAGATGTACAGTTATTTCAATTAGTGCATGTTTGTCAGAAATTGAGAGGAACGGAGGAACATTTACCAAAGGTAGTGAGAACAGCTCTCTCATAACGAATGTCTGACCCATGTATCATACGGGTCACATCCTGTAGAGTGTATGGCATAGGTTTATCATCTATAATTGAATTATATGTTCTACATGCCTTTCAGTCCTCACTTCTCTTCAGTACAGTAAGTCCTGAAAGTAAGTAAGTTCAGCATTGTTGAAACAAAGATCAATCTGTGTAGAAAGGGAGAAGGATGTATACATGGAGTATAACTACAGCTAACAGGAATAGCTACAACCTTCACAGTGTGTATGATTCAGGTGTACAACTTCACAACAATCGTGTCATATTGAATTCAGTGTGACCTCTTGTCATCTTCACAGCTGCTAAAACTTTAATTTTCTTGCACACTGCTTCCAGGTAGTCCTCATCACAAAAACGCAAGTTGCTTTTAATTGGCTTGACTCATCCAGCACTGTCAGTTTATCATTATGTTGAAGGAACTTGTTCAGCTGAAGCTTTTCATTATGTACTCATTCGGCTTTTGCATTTGATTTAGCTGAAGTGCATCATTGATTGCTTGTTATTTTGTCTGTAACAGCTTTGATGAAACAGTACGGATGCAGTTCAGAGTTATTTCATTGAGGTTGTCCTAAACAACTGACTTTGCTTGTTACTGTAGATTCAGCAGAGATAGTGGATTTCATAGACACACAGAATATGCAACTGCTTGTGGAAGAGTTTGAGTGTGTAAGTTTATTTCTGCATACATTTCCCCAAAATATTCATCATATTTTCACATTAGACCATGTCCAAAACAACCATTAAAACCAAAAAATAGACACTTGCTCGTTTATTTGCGAAGTGATCCACGTTCGCATATCTGTGAGTGCCAAAGTGAACCTTTAGGATTATCATTTGAGTGATAGTCAGGTGTTTTCAATCAATGGGAGACAATCAGATGTGAGTGGACACCTTGTTTTATTTAATGAACAGGGCTCCATCAGAGTCTTATCTTCATGTTTGTAGAAGTGTTTTATGGGACAAACAGAAGATTTCTGAGGAGCTTGAAGAGGAGCATTTCTGCCCAACTACAGTTTAATAAAGGTCACATGGACAAGCCAGAAGGAAGAAAGTTTGGTGGATGGATCGGACTCTGTTGGATCAAATGAGATTCTTCATATTCGCTGAAAGGAAACATTGTGGGAGAGCAGGAGCCGGACAGATATGCAGGGTACAAGGTTTATTTACAAAAGAGACAATAAATAAACAAATCAGAACATAAAACAGACTAGAAAAACCAAACTGACTAGGAATTGAATAAATAAACTAAAATAATTGGACTAAACTAAACCAAACAACGATACAGAGACAGGAAAGGTCCAAACGTGGAGGCTTGACCAAACACATGCACATACACACACGCACAATGACAGACAAAGACACACTGAAAGAGCTACTTATACACAGACGGACTAGACACACCTGGAGAAAGTAAAGAGAGGGCAGGGCTGCAAATGAGGCACAGGCAGGAACATTGATGACAGGGCACAGACAAGATTGAAAACACAACTGGGTAAAGCAACCGGCAAATCAAAACATGCCAAACAAGGACAGACAAGAAACAGAATGGAAACAAGAGTGGACAGATGCGTGACAGTAGGCCTCTCCCCGATACGCAACACTGGGGCACATAAGGCAACACCCCCTGGAGCTGGTAGACAGGGAGAGACAAACAGTGACAGGGACAGCAGGAGCCACACACACTGGAGCTGGGGCAGCTGATGCCCGCACACGGTGGAGCTGGGGCTTCTGAGGTGTCGGATCCTCAGATTGAAGCAAGCTGTACCGGCTCTGCGATAGGCTCTGGTTCAGTGGGCACATACATTAGGAAATCCCATAAGACCTTAGGATCCAAAACCCCCATGTGATGCACCCCTGTTAGCATACAGAAACAGAACAGGTCCAAACATGAAGGCTGTGCACAAACAGATGTGCATGCACAACAACAGACACACGGAAACAAAGGGCTGCGTATAAACAGATAGAGACTAGAAACACTTGGAGCAGATAACGAAGGGGCAGGGCAGAAGTAGGACAAAGAAAAGACTGAAAACACAGCAGAGCCATGTATATATATATATATGTGTGTGTGTGTGTGTGTGTGTGTGTGTGTGTGTGTGTGTGTGTGTGTGTGTGTGTGTGTGCTAGCGCCCTGTCTAGGATTGTTTCCCACCCTTGCGCTCAGAGTTGCCGGCTGGGCACCGGCTCACCTGTGACCCTATTCAGGAATAAGTGGTTCAGGAAATGGATGGATGGCTGGATGGATGGATGGATGGATGGATGGATATATATATACACAAAAAGCTCTGATATGTTCTAAATATCACCACCACACTGGGTTGTCCATATGCAATCTTGAGGTACTTCAGATTTGCCTGCTTGATACACCTGATTCTCCTGATTGGCTGTGTGTCACTGTCTTTATAAGCTGGAGCAGGTGTTTGGAAGATGGGAAAATGTTCTACATGGAATCGATCTGCAAAAGGTTTCAACCAATGCAAAATAATCCATTAACAGACAGGATCCATTAAAGCATCCAAATGATTATTTGAGTTGAGTGAGTAGAATGATATTCTTTAGTTAAGAACCCCTGTCTAGGCAGTCTTAGCCTGGGAGGGGCTGCCTTGTGATCGGAATGTCGCTGGTTCTGACAGGTTGTAACTGAAGTACCAAAGGAAAAAGCACCTAACCCTTTGCTCCCCAGGCACTGGAGGCTGCCCACCGCTCTGGGCAGTACTCACTGTCTCACTAGTGTGTATGTGAGTATGCACAGGCAAAAAAAAAAAGACTTTTTATAGTGAATTTGCATGTTAAACTGGAACGGTTACTTGATCTAAGCTCAGAACAGTTGCTATAAGCTGAAGTGGTTATTGTATACTCCACCGGGGATGCATGCGGCAGATGATTGGGTGCATGGAGAACAAACTAGTGCGATTTGAATAATCAGAAAGTGGGGAAACATCCAAACCTGGCTGTTACAAAAGCTGAATGGAGAAGGTTTGGGAGGTGGTGTGTTGAGAAAAGAGAACAGTGACACTCTCCCAGAATCAATTTTTGTGAAATATTCATTTTCAGACTGGCACACGAAATGTGGAAGATGAATGGTAGTCCAGAGTTTCATCTCCTTTGTAATCCAAAAGAATTAATCTGAAAACAACCTTCAGTCCAGGGGACTCGGTATGCACCTCACACTCACTCAGAGTTGCAGGAGGTCTTCTGCCCTGTGTGGCAATTTCAAGAATTCCCAGCTAAATTCTCATTTATTTTAACAAAAACCATTTGAACAATCTAGCGATTAGTATATTATATGCCTTTGCATATTCATGTTAATTAATATGGATGCACAAATTGCTTTCTCTCCCAGGCCACGTTCTGGGGTCTTTAACAGGAAAATGAAAACAGATTATCAGAAGGCAAACTCACTCCAGTAGTGTTTTGTTGTGTTTTTACATCTCACTAATGGTGGTGTCAAAAAGAGCAGCATTAGAAAGGGGCTGACGAAGCAGATCGCTCCTGGGTGTTAAGTACAAGAGTGAAAAGTCACGCAAACTTTCTCATTTGCAGGTAATTGCTTGTCTTTCATTATTCTGCTCAATGCTCAATTTGCATGTAATTATAATATCTGATGAGTAAACTGCCTGAGGTGAGTGTCAGCGCTTGGCCTTCATAGCACACCAAGCTGTGGAGTGGTGTTTAATGACATTTCAAAGTGTCCCGTACATCTTCTCACCATTGCTGTGGACTGCTGTCACATTTCAAATCACACATGAGCTTTGATTGACTGCTGACAGGAGCACCACTGGCTGTTCAGCTCACCAGCGCTTCCTCCTCATTTAGCTTGCTGAAGACTGACATTGATAATACTGCTCTGGAGTTCCTTACGGTATATGCACCCTTTTAAATGGTACAGTGGTTTCAAAGAACCACATTTGGTTGTCTAATTAATAAATCTTTTATTGGGTGTTTTTTTTTTTTTTAATATTCAACCTCAGTGCTGTTTTCTGTAGTGTATAGTTGAGCATCATGACAATGATTTCACTCCAAATTCTTCCCGTTCCTATTCTTCTACTGTTGAAATTTGAGTTGGGATTTCTTATTAGGGTATTATACAGAAAAAAGGCAGGTTCTGAGTGGCTCTTCTGAGCAGTCTATCGGCACATCACACCCAACGCTGGTCGGCACAGGGGTCTGTTAGCCACTGTATCCTCTGAGCATGTTGGCTGCGCAGCAGAGATGCAGTGGAGGTGCTGGCTGTCTTCACATGTATTGAAGGAGACGAGCTTGTCTTCACCCTACTGGTGTTGGGAGCGTCGTATGTGATAGGGGACAGTCCTAACAGTGTGGGTTAATTGGGGGAAATTTGGGAAAAAATAAAATACAGACAAAGGCATAATGTGATTCCATGAGTGTAAGTATGTTTGAGGAATACTGGAATTATCATAAATATCTAATCATTTAATGTCAGAATATTCAAAAATATTCAAAGAATAGAAACTTTTACTCAGTTTTTAAACTCTAGCTGATCATGTTTTCTTTTCTAAGAGTGTTATTTCCCATAGTTCAGCCTGAGTGTTGCTCACACATATAACAGAATAAATATACACATTAAAACAATAAAATACAAAATACAAAATAACAATAAAATCATCCGCCTAAATTTGTGTGGATTTTCTAGTGACAAAACAGCTCTGACCCATCCAGACAAAGACTCCACAAGACCTCTGAAGTTTTCCTGTGGGGTCTTGCACCACATCAACCATGCATCCTTTTAGTTGGGAGGTAGAGTCTCCATGGATCACATCAGTAAGCCTTGGGCACCTATAACACTGTTGCTGGTTCACTGTTTGCTCTTCCTTGGTTCAATTTTGGTAGGTACTGACCACTACATACAAGACCTGTTTTGGAGATGCTCTGACCAAGGTGTCTACCCATCACATTCTGCCTTTTGTCAAAGTGGCTCAGGTTCTTATGCTTGGCCAACCTTCCCTCAGTTTTGTTCTCCCACCTGACAGCTGCAGGAAAAATCCTACATTTTTCCATTGGGTGTGGAAAATCCCATCACTGTTGTCATCCAGCAATGGATGCCTTCTTTCTTCTTTGTTTCAGGATGCTCATATTTGGACATAACACTGGAAATGTATTGGCTATTGGTATGGCATGGATACCAATGGTATGCCCAGAATGAAGATTCAATATACACCGATTCAATACTTGAACTCACACTAAACAAGAAATGTCTTGATTAGCATAATATATTGGATTGCAAATGTTGATAAATTACTGATGACCCAACATTATTGACATTATGTCTTCATTAAACATTGCTTATTATTGCATTAACATTTTATTGCTTGCAATGTGCACAGATTATCAGTGGAAATGCCGTTTAATTGAGCTGCTTGTTTGTTCAAGTGTGGTTTGAGACACACACACGTTCTATTCCACCCATCTGTGTGCTGGATGGAGTAAAGTTTTACAGTTTAACCAACTATTTAGAAAAATGAATCACATCAAATCAAAATCAAATCAAGTTTATTGTCAGATCACATTACACAGTTGTAAGGGTGAGTGAAAAACTTAGGTGCAAGTCCCTCGCAATAGTAAAACAGATGCATAAAAAACATAGGAGAGGAAAATAAAAATAAATAAATAAAGATAAAAAATATACCTATATGTAATATATATACATAGAGTATTTGCACATTAAAGTACACTATACATACATTATACAAGCATTATTGCATTGAAAACATACATTATTGCGCAGAACACAAATAAAATTAGAGGGAGCTTGTGACACGGCTGCCACGCTCGGTGCCATCTTGGAGCAGACAGCTGACAAAAGACTGACAGATGCAATGGAAGTAGATGGATGAATGCATAGATGGATGGATAGATGCAGGAATAGGTGGATGGATGCCTAGATTGATGAATGGACGGGTGGATGGATGGATGGATGGAAGGATGGATGGATGGAGCGGATAGATATGGAAAAATTATATAACTACAGTGGATGTCCCAAGAAGATGGTTTATAGAGTGAGCTGTAAGTGAAGAGGCGATCTATTTTCACGGCTACCAAAACGATGACAAATATGAGCAGGCCTCATTGATTTTTTCATAAATTTCTCTTCTCCTGTCTTCCTTCTTTCTCTTTTCTCCTTTCACTTTAATTCTTGCACCTCTTCAGCTGCTCCCCTGCTGGGTCTTCATTGTCATGGGGTAGAAAGTGCAGAGAATATACAGTAGTCCAAGTTCGACCCAGTCGTGTTGTTCCAACTTACAAAGGCTCTGCAGGCTGCTACTGAGCTTCGAGCCGAGCTATAAAGATCAGAAAGGTTGAGAAGTGTGAGGAGAGCAGTAAAAATGGCCTTGATTCTACGTAGGTGGATCCAAAGCTGTTAACTCTCATCGTGGCTTTTGTAAGGACAGGCAGTGACAGCAAGTTTCCAGTGATTTGTCTGCTTCTTTACTTGACCAGAAGGACATACAAAACGAGGGAAAGAAAGTTCTCTATCTGCTTTGGTATAGAACTGAAGCTTAGATACCCATGTTGAATCTCAACCCAAGGTTAGCTGTGGCTTCGTGACTAGATTATTTGCCTGGGTGTTTGCTGCAATTTCTTGATATATGAAAGCAAAGTCTCATGGGCTTGGTTGAATAGCTTTCAAGGCCACCTTCACTTTGCAATGGCTAGACTGGGCAGCGTTGCCTTTATGTTATTCTGTTACTTCGAGCCGTTTTAATTACATTTAATTCAACTGCAGCCAGTTAAGTCATGAACACTCTTAAAAATAAAGAGGTATAGATGTCTCAGAGGTATAGAGGGTTTTAAGGAAAAAAATATATTAAAAGTAATATATTAAAAGTCAGCCTCTAATGATCTACCTCCTAGGAGTTCCAACCTTAATCTCACACTCTTCGTAGAGAGGGGGACCATATGATCTTTTTTTCCGTGGACATGTCAGGTCAATTTGGGATCTTTGGGATTTTAACTTTAATCTTTTCATAATTGAGTTCTGTCTGAGGGAGTGCAGGGCACGAGTTCAGCAGGAATTGGACTGAATGTGTTATGTAACAACGTATCATAGAACAGTAGGACAGTGCAGGGAATCAACAGGCTCAAGTGGTGCAGACAAATCAGATCAAGAATCCTGTGTTCTTTTTTCATTCTATAGCTATCGCGACTGTATATGATCTGACTGATATAAAAGGATTTTAATACATCATTTTAATGTTACAAACAATCTGAAAGTTGTACTGTGTGCTTACCTCTGGGCATGAAATTCCACCTTAAAATTGTTCCACAGTTACATTCTGGTCCCCATAGCTTCTGCACCATTTAAGGTGGTACGTAATTGACAGAATAACTACAGCATTGTGAGTGTAGCGTGTTCATTTACAGTGTCAGACATTGGCACAGTCTGAAGTTAATGTAGTGACATCATCGTTACTAAGGTTATGTGATGAGATGGTTATCAGAGACACAACCTGCAAAACCTTTCTGTGCTGTTTTATAGAACAATAACATAATGAAATGCATAACTTGGTATTTTAAGTGCTGAGTTTAAGCAAGTGAGTGTATGACGGGCAGATGTATGCTGTTAAACAGAGGTGTTGCCGTGTTTCTGCAGTGCCGAGGGAACAAGTATCTGTTGAGGGAAGCAGGTTAGATGAACTAACAGGGTTACAACTGATTGCTGCATCATGTTCAAAGCTGAAAGTTCTACAGTGAACTTTCCAGTCTCACATGTAAGACCATACCAACCGAGGACCAGCCATGGAAAATCTCACTGGTTGCATTATACTTGCTAGAGGGTTAAACAGGTTTCTTTAAGTCTGGCCTTCTTACCACCACAACTGTGACTGGTCAAACTGCTTCCCAGAGAAGGTGATGGAAAGGAAACCAAAAGTCTATAAACAGTCTTTAGGTTGTAGAATTTTGCAGTTTGCAGTTAAGCATGTCTGCAATGCCAGCATGTTAACCTTCAAGAGATTAAGGATGGCCCGGATGATTCTCAGCATGGCTTTCAGGTGGGCATTTGTCATTTGGGAAGGACAAGCAGTGTCCTTATAGGCAGATGCTACTGCTAGAGAGATGACTTTTTCCCTTGGCCCAAAACAGGTTAGGTATCGATTTAGTGGTATCCTTCTTAAAGCCGTGACATGGAATCAGTGTTGTTGTCCTGACTTAATTCTCAGAAAGGAATTGAAATTGAAGAGGGCTGTGGACCATTACGACTCGTATACAATCAATCAATGCTGGAGCTTCGTCATCCATGTGGAAAGGTATTTAACTGATCAGCAGCCTGACAGAGGAGTGAGCTATGCCTCTGATTAGTAGCACAGTAATGTTGCTTTGATCGGCACATCATCTGGTCAGCATGCAGCTAATGTGGCTAAATTCTGATTGGTGCATTTGTTACGTCAGGAGTCATAAATAATGCATTTCATTGTCAGCTGTTCATTTTAATGACTCTGGATATAAAACTCTCACTCTTTCTGCCTGCTCACCTTGTTACTGCAGTTACCCAAGAAATAAATTATGAAGAGTGGAAGATGGATAGGGTTGTGTACTGTTCACATTCAAGTACTGGAGTTAGGTACTGCTACCTGACTGGACATTTTTGTACTTTACTCGCTCGATAAAATAAAAATGCCATTTTAGTAGTAATACTTCTCAGTTTGAACATTTTGTTATTTATTCAAACACCTGACTCCATGGAAAATAAATAGATTCATAAACTGCATTTGTAAATATATGAAAATGGCCAAAAGATTAATGTACTGCAATTATTTGCAACATATCTCCTGTAGAATGAAATCCATGCAATGTGATTCACTGCAGATGTCTGGCCATGCTGGATGAACCTCCACTGTCATATGAACCTGGACCAATCAGTTTCTGTGCTGTTAGTGGTGTTGGTTAATTCTGGTGTGTTTTGATACTCACTGTACTGGGCTGATGTTATCTCAGTGTGTATCATGTTAATATATCACCAGAACGGTGTCTTTACTCTGCTTCCCCAAGAGGCAGAATTAGTTCCTCACATTTTACAGCAGCTTTGGTTGAGTTTGAGTCAGATACAGTTTAAAAACTGGCATATTTCTGGCATTTGTTGGTGTGCATATGTGAATGTGCATCAAATTGCAACACGATCAGAACTTCTCTGCAATGTTATTTTCCAGTTGGACGATGCATCCTCGAGCAAAAACAGCTTCCGTTTTGTCTTGGATTACAAGATATCGATGTCCATGTATCGCTTGAATAAATGGTGTGAAGAAACAGACTGTAAAACAATATCCACACCATTATATTTAACCTTTGGCACTGAATTCCCAGTTCTGCTAACATTAGTAGTGCCTGTGGTCTTGTTTTTTGCCAAAATTGATTGGATGTGACACTTTTTCTCTTTCGTACCCATTTAATTTGGTCGATACCATTAAAAGCACCAACACTGGTACCCAAGCCCAGAGATGGATGTCATGCACCTTTCTGTCATGATGAGTGATGACAGACGTGTTTGAGGTTCTCTTTATTCCCTCTCTGTTTCTCTTCACTCTTTCTCAGCTGATGTACTAGTAGATCCATGTTTGTAAATGATCATGCCTTTAAGACAAATCCCATAGTAATTACCCTTCCTCCATTCATTGTACCACTGATAGAAGACCTAGAAATCGAGGACAGATACACCGTGACTCATTCTTTTGATGACTGCCCTCCTGTATGCTAGCTGTCTTGTAGTCTCCTCTCTCTGGGGTCTGCCATCCTGCTCCCATCTTCTTTAACACCTTTCCATTATTTATGTCATTCTCTCTGTTCATTTACAAGAGCTGTATTCTAAAGGGATTTATTTGAATAGAAATCAGCTGGCGGGTATTGCAAGCACAGATTTTGATTTATGCTCACCCAGAGTTACTTACTCAGTGTAATATCAATGAGAATGGCACTCAGAAGACACCACGGATCAGTCTCTCAGACCTTAAGTCTATATTAAGCCTATATTATCAGAATATAAAATGATTTGAAAGTTTGATTCCCTAGAGAACTTTTAACCGAGTGGTTACAACAAACTACAAATCAACATCCAACTATTCTGGTATGGTGGTCCACGATGGTGGCCCTTCTGTAGTCCTAATAGTTCTTTTTGTACCCTCATTTTAAAAACCAAAGGGCTAGTCTGAGAAGGTTTTCCAATGGTAATTCATCTCTGGCTCTTCAGCTTAGATTTAACCCACTCCAGGTAAATGACCCCAGCTTTACCAGTCATATTCAATTCTGGTGCTGCCTAAGTGATAAGACTTTCGTCTTGAACACATCCATGTGACTGAACCAATACATTTTGCTGGTGCAATTACATTGTTGGCATTTGTGGTCACTCTTATCCAGAGTAGCTTACAACTGAATCCTGTTACAGAGGTAAATGGAGTTTTGGACATGAAGGACATTGGGGTCACCTGCCGCGGTAAACCAATCCCTGGTACAAGCAACTGAAAATTCAGAAAAACTCTTTTTGTTTTTGATGTGATATATCTGATCATTACAGTGATTGAAATTACAGAGTAGATGAGCAAAGTATCAAATATGAAACATTAATCAGGAAGATATAAAGCTAAAATGCAATACAGTGAGCTACATAAAATACCATCAATACAGAAGCCTCAACACCAGAGCTTCTACATTCATCTTGCAAGTGAAGGACTGTAACTAGGATGTGTTTTTATTGGTTTGAAGTGACCTTGTCCAAGTGTCATTTCATCATTCTGTGAATCATGTAGGGGCAGAGTGTTCACTTAAAGGACTGAACACAAGCACACTTTGAGAAATAGGCCCTTTGCTAATTGGGACATTAAGTGTATCTGTCATGCTGTGTTTAATCTCCCCTTTACAAGGTCACTTAAAGGTTTTTATAATGGAGGATCAATGCAAGGGCAGAAACACTTATATAGGCCCAGTACAAGGCCATTGTTCAAGGATAGTTTAGCACCTTCCATGTTTAAAAAGAATTTGAGGCAACCTGGTTCAGGACCAATCAGCTTCAAAGCCATTGCAAAAAACTCCAGATCATCCTCATGCACAAGTCCTGGATTGATAAATGCCATTGTGGAGCATTTCAGAAAGTGAAAAGCGGCAAAAATATGACCACAAACATCAAAAATGTCTTTAGTCATCTGTGTGTAAAATCACTAATCAACGTGGGTCTGGAGGCAGAACTATTGGAATTGTTTCAGAGAATAACAAATTAAAATTTCCAGTAGGTGGATGCAATGCATAAAGGGTGTGCAATTCCGTTTGAGATTTTGTTTGTTTGTTTGTTTTTTTAAAATAAATCTATTCATATGGATTTTGGTTTCTCAGAAAACTGGAAAACTAGCTTAACAGCCTCTAAGGCAGCAAAGACATCCAATCTATCCAGTCCTTTCTTTACTGTACAGCAGCACCGTGATGTTTTCAGGTGACAGTGTCACACTAAGAGGCACATCTTTAATTCCATTATGTAAATGCAGATTTAGTTCAGAAAATGCTTGTGTTCAATAGCTAAGGTAGCATTCTTGACCGTCTTCCTTTAAGATATTAAGCTTATAAGCAACCAACCAAAGAAACTGCCACCTCCAGGCAGTTTTGTGAGAAACCATATACAAAGAATTTCTCAAAAGCAAATATAATCTCAACCTGAATTGCATACCTTTCATCTACATATACAGCTCTGAGGAACAGATATTTGTTTCTAAAGCTCTACCTACTTGTTATTTTAATTGGTTAGTCTCTGAACCAATTGAGATTGTTCTGCCTCCAGAATCAATTTGAGTAGTGATTTTGCACACAAGCTTTTTAGTCATGCAGCCAAAACCTGTTATGTTTCTTAGGGCTTTTTCACATTTGGACCATTACAGCTTCTGTAGTGGACTCAAACTGTTCAGTCATGGTTTCATTTGCATATGTGAACATATCAAATGAAGCCAGGCCCTCTAACGGGCCTTTTCTACCAAACGAACTCTGGTTCTTCAACTTGTTCCATTTAGGTTTATAAGAACCTTGGTGAACCAAACGGTTCAAAATTAGAATGGAGTGGAACCCTTTCTGCATAGGTGGAAAAAAAAAAAACAACTGAACTGAGACCACCTCTGTGTGAAGGTCTCAATTTGGTTCATTTGTGGTTCGTTTTGTAGTCTGTTTGATTTGCACATTGTGAAATCAGCCCACTTGGCACTTGTTTCACGCATAGAACCTTGATGTTTGTCAATACCAGCCAGAGATCATACAGATTCGAAACAATTTAACTGCATATAGAATGATGTGGTCTCAGCCACATTAAACATCAGCCCTCTGCAATACACGAAACATTAAGGTTGATGTCAGAAACAGACAATAGAGCATTGCTGCAATCCCATGTGAATGTACTGAAAATGAGAAAAAGTGTATAATACAGAGATAAGAGCAGAGCAGATGACAGAGTCATAAATGAAGTTTTGGGAACAAGTGCACGTGCGAATCCCGTAGAGGTCCTTGTTTTACATAGCTGGAGTTCCAAATGAGATGTCTTGTGAACAAAAAGTGGTTCTGAGATCTCAGAGCACCAGAAAAAGAACTGTCCGACTTAAAATTCATTTACAATTTAAACACAAAAAAGCACTGAGGTCCACTTTAATGGAACTGAGTTTAGTTCTTTTAAAAAGAAGTCTATGTGAAAATACCCTAAAAACCTTTAAAAGCCTTTAATGAAGTAAACTTTAAACAATATTCTATGAATTACTTTTCTTGGCGGAAGAATTGGGATTGGAATTATAGTTAATATTGCAAATTTGCCACTATTTTGACTATTGATTTTAAAATGGGTTTAAAAGTATTGTATTAAGATGTATTATTTTTAATGCATTACAGAGATCCAAAAAGTGAGCTGATGTTGATCTTTACGGTAAAACCTCAGATCTTTCAGTTTATGTGAGCTTCACATTTTTTATTTGTGATTTTAGCTTTGATTTTTGAGTGGTCAACTGATTTTGGAGATCATTGACACAAGCGAGCTTGTCACTGGCTAGGTTGCTATGTGTAACCTGCTGCGAGACACGATCCAAGAGCTTGCTGAGTGATCACTGATGCCTCACAAGCCCTCGAGGGATATCTAGCATGTTTGATATCTGGGCCTTCTGGCTTCTCTAAATCTAATTGTGAAAAGTGTTGTGACTGGAACCACTAGCTACAGCCCATCAGAGCACAAGTGGCATCAACAAGCACAAAGCACATTTGAATGATTTCTATGCACCAGGCTCGATTCAACACTCATTAACACACCCTTTGAGAAGGAGACATCAACTTTGAAAGAACAACATGTGTCTAGCAAATGGTATCATGCCAGTTTACGCATGATGTCGTGACAGGGGCATTTCGGGATCTTGGCGTGGCCTCGTGTTGCTGATCGGTCATATAGTGTGCAAATTTCAATGACTAAAAATTCCTGATTACAAGACAAGCTGTGTAGTGTGAAGAGTTCAACAATTTGACGAATCTGAAATCTGTGTATTGTGAACCTGGCATTGCTTAATGTTGCCTTCTCCATTAGTGAACATCATTCCTGTCACTATCATTGAATATTTGCTAGTACTTTACTATCATTTAGCCCCCAACAAGATGCTCTATTAATCAGAGATGATGGATCTATCTATCTATAAGATCTATGAACTGGTGTTCAGTGCTGGTCAGAGAATCCAGGAAAGAAAACCCACTAGTGGTGGTTTTAACCTGTTTTTATTTATTTATTTATTTATTTATTTATTTATTTATTTATTTTTAGTGAGAACTGCTCTTCGGATTCTGATTCTGAGTATTTCAGCAGCCTGGACAGTCATTTCTTGAGTGGATGAATGACGTGTTGTCCTCTGAAATGCCCCCTATCATGATAGATAAAGATCTAGACTGGCCCTCCCTGCTCATTTTTTCTCCCATGCCTGTGTGATTGATGCAAGATAAAAGCTCAGTCCACTCATCCAGGGCTACAGAGCACTGGTTCATCTCCAGCAATCAATCTTAAAGCAGACATCTCCAGACTAGCTCATCTGATATCATCTGCCCGAGAGTTCTGGCATGATTGGTGAACATTTGTTGGTTCCGTACAAATCAATGCACACCTTTTGGACACAGTGGACACTTGGCATCCACTTCAGGAATGGAATTCTTCAGGGCACGCACAGGCATGTATTGATTCATGACTGACCAAGTGGATATTACTAAAAATGGAATCCCACACTCTTCAGAACAAAGGGATCATTGATTTGGTGTTCATGTGGAGTTCGTTGGTGTAGTGGCCAAGATGAACCTCGTTTGGCTCCATGAAAATCTTTCAAAGAATATATCTGTGAAGAACCATCATAGGTGAGATGTTCGAGAGTGGAGAATAAAATTAAAACAAAACATCCACATAATTTA
Source organism: Acestrorhynchus altus (assembly GCA_034509495.1). Classification (NCBI taxonomy): domain Eukaryota; kingdom Metazoa; phylum Chordata; class Actinopteri; order Characiformes; family Acestrorhynchidae; genus Acestrorhynchus; species Acestrorhynchus altus. The sequence continues at coordinate 7,040,741 of JAVGWO010000026.1, read as the reverse complement.
AATGATCTCTACCAGTTAGCTAACAGTAAGAGTTTATATACTGATGGTTGATCATTTATGGAATGCCGAATTAGACAAAATTAGTGAGCTCAGAATGTTCGATGATCACCAGCCCACCTCATCCTTAACTCCCCCCTTCTAATCCCAAAAGTAATGGATGGGGCACCATCATTCCAAATAACACAGTTCCACTTGGAACAGTGCAAAGGTGTTATCTGGAATGATGGTGCTCCATCCATGCTAGGGGGCTTTATACCCCTCTAGCCAATGCCATGCATTAGGTATGGTGCCAGTAGGTTCATGATTATCTGCTCAGAAAGTTCTATTCTATTGGTCATTCTTCTCTAGAAGGACTTAACAAGCTGTGTGTGCATTTGCGTCAGTAACGGGTGCAACTTAAAGTAGGCTGTCCACAAACTATTGGACATATAATTTGTGTTCAAACATAAAAAATACAATAAATAATATATAATAATATTTGAAATTCTTCATACTTTAAATGTTGTTTCCAAGAGAACCAATTAAATCATTCAGGCCTGAGATTTACACGCCTACTTTGACAAGTCAGAGAAATCTGTCACCAAGAGGTTCCAGGTGTTTTCGTTCGTCATCACTGTCCTTGTTATCCTGCCCTAAGAGAAATATGTGCAAAAGCTGTCAACCAGCTTGAGCCTGAGCTTACGGTTGATGGTCAGTGCAGTCTGGACCCAATCTAGTGTGAACATTCTCATTTTTCTTCAGATTTTCTTTTACTTATATCATGGCAGGTAGATTGTCCCCACCAACGGTGAGTTCATTGACTTTTCTGAATTAGTGAGAGCAAGCTGAGTGTCCTGATGCCCCAGGTTACAACCTTGACAGAAACCATGCTGTGTTCACTGGTCCTGACACAGTGCTACACCTGATGCTGGCCTTTCAGGACACGTCAGTTTAGAGCAGCCAGTTGGCATTTGCTTTCTTACTGACAGTCAGCTCTGAACATGCCCTTGGATGTTCTTTCCCTCGAGCCACTGATCTTTTTATCATTTTGTTTTTGCACTTTTTTATTTATTCATTGAGGTTCTAACAAAACATCTACACTGAGCCAGTGGTTGTTACAGTGCTAGAGACACTTTTCCTTTCTCAAGACGTAATTGACTCAGAAGAATGACAAATATTTCTAATTAGCCAAGGTGAATCAGGTGTGCTGGGCTGGGAAAACAAAAAAATACAGTGTGGGGGGATCCTCAGTGCTGAGACAAAGGGACAGATGTATGCTGATGAAAGAAACAACACAAAATTGTCTTGATGATAGCATATTATGTACTCACCATATGTCTGATGTTAGTAATCAGTTTGCTAAAGCTGTAGTAGGGTTACCCATTACCTGCCGTAAAATTACATTTGGTAATGAGAACTTTCACAGGCTTTACGGTTCCTTCTATTTCGAAAGCCATCTATTTAAATTTTATATACATTTTTAATCATAGAGAAAAATGGTTTACAACAATACATCACACAACTAATCACAAGGCAGGCAGAGAAACAGCACTAAACCAAATCACTTCTTTATCAGTGCTGCGAGTGGCATGTTAGCACTATCATCTGACGATAGAAGGTTCGTTCCAGGTCATGCTGTTTGCCATCAGCGGCAATTTGAGAGAGCTAAATGCATGGGTAGATGGCCCCACACCACACCCAGTGCAATGCAGGCCAGCACAGGCTTCTGCTAGCCATTGAAGACATTTTTCTGGCAATGATGCAAGAATGAATAGAGGCGGAAGAGAGGCTGGATTGGGGGGCATGCTCAGTGTACGGGCAGTGTAGGAGTATCTTATGTGTGGAGAGTCCAGATGAGGTTAGAGAAATGTCTCTGAAGGTCAATTTCATAATTCCTAAACTGACTTGTAGTCAATATTGAACCATCAGTACAGAAAGAGCATTCTGTAACATTGCTCATAGCTTCCAGTTGGTAGTTTGGTGTCATTCTATTTCTGATCTCGTGGATTTGATTATATGCATTTAAATGTAACTGAGTTGTGTTCTAATAATTTAGCCTCAGTAATGTCCAGCTTGTGGACACTGGAGTGCTGGACAGTAGATGTTTACACACAGCCATGGGTGGATGGTATCCCACAGTGAGCAGACCTATGTACAGGGCTAAGGCTGGTAATGCTTTGTTGATTGTCCATGACTGGAGTTCAAGTGTCATTCAATCAGCAGCGAGAAGACGGGCTGAGAGCATGATGAGTGTGAAGAGAGCAACACAGCCTTAATGTCTCTCGTTCTCTGGGCCATGAGCCAGAGAGAGAGGGAGAGGGAGAGAGAGAGAGAGAGAGAGAGAGAGAGAGAGAGAGAGAGAGAGAGAAGAGGAGGGGAGGGGGTCTGAGACTCAAGTGCCTGCTTAAAGACTGGCCTATTGTTCACCAGTCTTCCATCTTGAGTTTGTTCCATCTGTGCTTAAGCTACCGAACCCTCAATTTTAGACACTGCCCCAGTATCACGCTGTCATACTCAGCATGCTAAACAGCAAAGAAAGAGAAATATTTTCAAAAATCAATTAAGTCTTAAATCACTAGTGAATAAATTAAGGGACCATCGTTTATCACTGTTAGGCAGATGACAGTGAGTGATGCTAACTCCTGCTCTCTTTGAAAGGAACTACAATAGAGCAATTATAAATTGACTGATTGTCAATTATGGTTGTTTAAAGCAGTTCAACAAATAGTATTTGAATATCATATGAAGAACTTGTTATATTATGTAAAAAACCAGAATGTACGAGGTTTGTTATTCAATGATTGATTACACACAGTACAAGAGATGATCACTCAGGTTATTCTGCGATTTATATTTGTATTTTAGGGAGTTTTCACACCTAATTTCACGCTTGATAGTTGGGTCGAATCGAGGTTAGATCATGCTCTCCCAGCAAACAGACCACTCCAGAATTGATCTGGGACTGGACTGAGACCACCTCCTCTAAGAGCAGGTATTAGTCTGCATCTGAGTTTGATCTAATGTCAGTTTGTATACAACATGGTATTATTTGGGAGGCAGTGTTTAGCTCAGGCTGTTGGAATCTGCCGTGACGGCCAACTGCGTCAAAAACTAAAGCAGTAAACAGGTTTTATACCAATTAAACCTACACAACCGATACAGATTCCTGTTGGCATATAAACCCTTGCATGTCCTTTTTTTTTTTTTCTTGGAGCAGGTTTGACGTGGGTGCTGGGCCATTCTCAGCACTGCAGTGACACTGACATAATGCTGTTGGAGTGTTAAAACACTGTTTCCCTCTACATAATAACTGCTCTATGGTGGTACTGTGAGGTCCTGGCCATTGATGAACAGGCAGCTAACAAAGTATGCAGCAAAACAGATGAACTACAGTCTGTAATTTGCAACAGTTGCAATTGCTGAAAGAACACTCCACAGGCTGAATATATGGAGCAGAGTGTTGCACAAGAGGCCTTGTTTGTCGTTCAGCCACAATTCTGTAGAGAATTTCCGATAGACTGGGATTTTTGCCATTGCTGGTATATTTATATAATGCACTTTTTTACATTCCCAAGACATGCCTCTCAAAGAGCCTTAATGCACCTACACAATGCTCAAAGTTTCATTAGGTGGTTACACATTAAAGCAGGCAGGGTATATGTGCTACATCAGCAGATGTTTAATGGTACTGTAGCAAAATCCAGAGTAAAATTATCCAAACATTCAGTCCAAAAGTCAATGGGGGCTCACAGCAGTATGGGACCAAAAGTCTTGGTCAGCAAAAATGTAAGAAATACCAGAGACAGAAGTTGTACGGTCAGTTAAACAAACAGCTCAAATCCTTGGCAGGAATACAAGAGACTTTGTACTGCAGCCAAGAGCTGCATTGTATAAATAGCTCGGTCCTTGATTTCCATCAGCTGTGTCCCAGGTGACGGGTGTGACCCAGGCGGGCCTGTGTGCTGGAGATTGACAGCGCTGAGCATGTAGATGGGCACATTAACACTACCTCTATCAGTTATCCTGGAGTTCTACTTTCCATTCATTTGTTTAGACAACCTCAGTGCACTGCAGGCAGATGGATTTGGTCTCTACCGTTTACCTATCTGTGCAGTGGACATACCTGCACTGCAGTGGGGCAAAAGGGGTTGAGGGTCAGCAGTGGCATCTTGGTATACCCAGTATTGAACTGACAACTCAGTGTCATCAATGACCCTGAGCCACCTCTGCCCTAATTGCTTCACAACAGTAATGTTATGTCACATTACCTAACATGACGAAGAGGAAAGGGTGTCAACTTTTTCCAAATTCACAAAAAAGTCAAAAAAGCTTCTAAGGAGAGTCCTCTGTCCTCAATCTTCCTGTCTTTGACCCAGAAACCAGCCTACAGATACATCAATTCTTTAAACGTGCTCTGTCTCAAGGAGAAGAGGGCTCCAGAGCAAGGTCTCTTATACTCTCATGCATCTTTATTATGTTGGAAGGTGTCCTCCTCCACACTGTGTTTTTATTGAACGATTACAGTTAATGGGAGGGTGTTGTGAAAGTATGATGAAAGTTAATTCTATTGTTGATGTGCTTGAATGTCAAACAAACATGCTCGTGTGAAGAGTCATTTGGTAATAGGATGCAACTGCATATCCTTTAAGACCAGCAGCAGGTGATGAGTTATGAGTTATATAGCTCTGTGGGAAGGACACCTTTCATTTGGCAAACAAGTCTGCTGTTGATTTCTCTATCCTTGCATCTCTTCCTCACTTCCTCGAGGGAGGACCTAGGAGCAAAAAAAATGATGCAAGGAAAGGAAAAGAGGGACAAAAAACATTGAAGATGTGAGATTCACTCATCATTTACTGTAGAGGAATGGGCAGCCAATTCAGCCTGAAATATTAAATGTCACATGTCCCAGCTTCAGCTTGATGGGGTTGTAATACTATTTTCCCATTATTTTGCCCAACAATGTAAACATGGTTCATGACATGGGGTTTTCAGGTACTAATTAAATGAACTGAGATAAAAAAAAAAATGAGATGAGTTCATGAAAGATAATAAGTATGCAGAGCAACCATCACAACAACAACCAAAAAAAAACTGGAGATCATCCTGCAACAGACTACCTGCAACACGAGACTAAACAAAAAGAGTTTTGTTGCGAGTGGATGCACTTGTTAAGAGAGTTTCCCGTGGCTTTTTAGATTCTGGACTCCAAACACAAGCAGAGGAGATGTGGCTGCATAGCAGAAGGTGTTAATGAGAACTCAACTGGAGGAGTTATTTCAAAAGGCCTTAATGAGCTTTCACTCCCTCAGCCAGTTCTGCCATCGCTAATGGGGAGAGAGTCGCATAGTTCTAGAGTTACCTTGAAACCATGAGTGTGTGTATATGAGTGAATGTATGGACTGTTTAAGGATATAGTGGTGAGGGTTGGACTGATGAAGGCATAGCAGAAAGGTGGAAAGGCATGAGAAAATGGGAAGAAGGTGACAAACCATAGGTCAGACTGATAGAGGCCCGCAGACGGGAAATGATTGGCAAAGATGCCCAGTGTAGGGCAAAGTTCACAACGAGCGCCTCTTTACCAGCTGCTCCTGAAGCCTTAGTTAGAGAGAGAGAGAGAGAGAGAGAGAGAGAGAGAGAGAGAGACAGAGAGAAAGCAAGCCAGCAGAAGCATCTCTGTGCCTGGGGAATGGCAAGAACACATCCTGAAAGAGCAGAAACAGCAACAACAACAACAACAACAAAAATAATGTCAAGAGAGAAGATGAAGGAATGCAACTGAGCTAGATTTCACGTGGCGACCAATACCTAGCTGAGTTACAGGACCACAAAAAGCCGCAAAATCAATAAAGAATAAACATTATTGAGGATAGAGAGACAGTGAGAGAGTTAGAGACAGAAGTGAGAGAAACACACAGAAAACAAGAGAGAAATTATAACAGGTTGAAATGGCTGAGGCAGGTAATACTGGTCCATGCTATTCGGCATGTTACCAGGAACAACAGATGATTAAATATTTAGACTGATATTGGCCATATTTATTGAGCTAATGTGATAATATTTATGAGGCAGAGAGAGACAAAGATCACATGCATGTGTGCAAGAGAGTCCGCATGTGCCACTGGGGAGGCTGTGTGTGTGATGATGCACACGGAGGCGGAGTTTCTTTGTTCGGAGAATATGGGGAATTTTACATTTTGAATGTGATGTCGTCACTCTATGCTAATTAGGTTCCGATTAGATTCAGCTGGCCTTTGTTTGGCCTGAGAAAACAATTAAGCTGTTTATGAAAGCATGGGCTATATCTACTGCTGTGTTGAGCTGTAAAAATGAAATAAAATGACTATAATTCAATAGTTTGTTAGGAAAGAGAAAGCATGTATGTCCACCTGTTCAGGAATGGGTGGTAGTTCCGCGTCTCTCTACCACCCGGCTGACAGGATGTCCTCCTCCTTGTCGTGGTCAACATAGCAGCAGGAGGAAACCTGGTACCTTGGGCTGGGGCACTACTCAAACCAGCTTGGGATTCTTCTACCACTCCTATGGACCAGAGTCCCACTGCAGGCCAAGGATTCACTTCAGCAGCCCCAGCGGGGTGCCCCTGGAGAAGGGGAGATCAGCCATCTCATACAGTTGGTTGCAGTGTTCCAGGTAGGGCTCTACTCTAGAGCCATCAGTGAGTCCTGCGATGAGGTGGGGTAGGAGAGAACCTTTTATCTCCCCTGGCATCAGACCATTATTTAAATGGGTTTACACAAAGAGAGGGGGGGTGCAAACACACTGGTGCTGGCATGGAGTGAAAACAAAGCATAAACTGGATCTGCTAATATGCCCACTGTGTACATCGCATACCCCTCGTGGACATTGCCCACATTCTCCACCAAATGGTGAGGCATTGACCACAATGACCCAGGGGTAAACCAGCACAAAGATGCCCAGGAAACACAGTGGAGCAACTCAAAAGGCTTTATTTACACATTGGAGCACCAACACTAACATGTAATGAACAAAATAAACACTTTGCCTCAGCTGGGCTGCTGTGAGGGGCTTCTTAGCCCCGTATCTCTTTCTCTGGAGTCCCGGTGCTCAGTGTCTGTGATCCCTTCAGTTTTGGCCTCGCCAGCTCAGATCTCCTCTTGTGCAGGTGGAGGTGCTCTCTTGATGCACAACCTCATTGTCCTCATCAGCGATGCATCAGAAAGGCAGTAAGACAGAGGGAGGGACCAGCTTCACAGCCCCCCACCTCCTCACTGCCACATGCTTATGTTTCCTTGGAAACAGATCCCCACAAACAAGGTGCAACACATTTACAGTTGATATTAACATATTCTAAAGTCCTGCCTGTTTCCACACGTAAGAATTTATGAAACTGTAAGAATTGATTCGTGGGTGACTCGTGAATAGGTCATTCCTGTGCACTTATGCCAGAACACTGACAGTTATACATACACAATGTGGACAAACATATTGAGACACAGGCTCATTTATTGTTTCTCTTATGAAGGTGCTGAAGCAGTCTGCATGTGCAGAAGGCAGGGGTCAGGAAACACACAGAAACTTTGCAGAGAGGAGCAGTCCTCATGAGTTGCAGCTGTTGATGATCAGGTGAATCTCAGATGAGGGGTGTGGCTTAGCCCAAGCATAACCTGTGGTGTGCAGCAGAGGCCTGAGACCATTACAGCTTTTTATGACATCAAGGGTATTAAAAAGAGTTTATCCTGTTTTTGTTGGAGTAACTGTCTCTGCTCTCCGGAAGGCTTTCTACTATATTTTGGAGCATTGCTCTGATGATCTCAGTGCATTCAGTAACAACATCTCCAGTGAAGTCAGAATGTTGGATGATCAATGCATTGATTAGAAGAGGTGTCCACAAACAATTGGACATACTGAGTACTTGGGGTTGTTGTTCATAATAAGTTCCTAAAACAATCCAGCTACAAATTTGAAGAAATGCCTTGAATAATGTGCCAGACAGTGAGAAACTCTGGGAAATAGGATGGCCTTGTAAAAACAAAAGTTGGGAAATATGATGACCTCATAGGAACAAAGGTTATCTGTGTGGAATTACATCCTTTCCGAACTATTTGCTGTGGTGACATTCACAATGCTTAACTGGGTGACCCTGAAGTGGGGCAGTGACTTCAGCCCTCATTAAATCAGCTACCACCCTCCACACCTCTAAACTGCAAGGGCTACATCCATGTATTGCTGACTGTGAACAGACAAGAATGGTGCACCAGCAGCTGACAATGTTCGCACATAACAATTCACATTGTAGATGTCATGTGTCACAAATGAGCTGACTTATTCCCACTCCATCATGCTAAACTAAAACCCTGTTAATGCTTCTACTTGGGCCCAATTGTTCTACTTTAATTATCACCCCAATAACAGCACACTTACTTAAGTAAGAGCTTCCCGGGCTATTTTCATCTCTGCTCAAACACCATCCTGGGAAATTACCTGAACTTTTCTAGTTACGACTGCATATGTGTGAAAAGGGGATCTGGAGAGTCCTGGTGAATTGGAACACTAGTTGGAGCATCTAGCACTCAGCACAGCTTCACTTGGCAGTGCAATTCTAGACAACAGAAGTCCTGTAATCCATCCAAAGCCAAAACAAGGCCAAATGTACCATCATCATGCTTCTCAGATTTTGCCAGAATGGAACAAAAAGCCCACCGCATACACACACTCACACTGGGAGACTGAAACAGTGCATACATATTTAATATACAAATCACTGTCCCACGCTGAGACTGCTAAAATGTGCAGGCAGGCGCACATGGCCCAGACATCTGTTGAGCCTCAGACAGGGAATTTGTTCTTCCTATTTGTCACAATTATTTGTTTTATGTTAATTTCTCATCATTATCTGTGTTATTTTCCTTTGCTGCTGACTCAAGCACATGCTGCTTATATAATTAGAGATACTGAAAATACTTTCCCTAGGCAGCGGTAAGTGCCAGAACTGTTGCAAGTTGCTCCTGCACTCCTGTCATGCCGTCATGATTTTTGCCACCGTTTTGTCATTTTAATATACTGTAAAATTAGTTCCTTAGGCACTTGAAAACAAAGTGCAGTTCATTTTAGGGTGGCCTCCACTCCAAAAAACAGGTGGGATTCAGGTGCCCTTTCACACTAATCAGAAATGGCTTTTTGATTTTCTTTCATACTCACCAAGGAGGGGTGCGGATTAGGCAAGCTTGCAACGGATCGTTTTAAAAGGCATCTTTTGACTGCTGCTTCAAAAAGCTGCCATTATACCAAGAGATTGGTCTGATAAACACTATGGTTTTCTGAGCTTCACCCACAAATCTATTTCACAGTGAATTTCGGTGCCATAGTTCACAAGCTTATAAATAAATGTATTCTTGGCTTGTTTACTGTTTTGCACTTGGAATCTGCAACTGTAAGAAGATAAAGGTCACTGAATAGAATGACGTTTGATGGCTAACCAGAGCAACTGAGACAGCATCTGAAGCCCTCTGCTAAGGTCCCCCAATCTGTGAACTTTTAATGTCCAGAGTATAATTGATAACACAAGCCAGGGAATATCTTTCTAGCTAGCAAAGCAGTGTCTTCACGTGGAACGGCCGATTCTTTCTGCATCACATTTACTTTAGAATAGAAGTGACACTAACTATGAGTGGCAAAGGTCACATACAGCCACAGCAAACCAGTTGTTAAAAGGGATATTCCAGACTCGGACTAGCCTTCAGTATCTTCTCTGCTGGAAAAAAACAAACCACCAAACATCAAAAACATCAAACTAAGATATTCTGGTTAAAAGCTAAGCCTCTGATCCTCTTTCCCATTACTCAGTATCCAATGCCAGCCAGTGTGGGCATCTGTTTGCTGACATTGGTTGACGTTAGTCAATCAGAGTAGAATACATCCATATATACTTCAATTGAAATAGTATATGTGCATGATCGGGGCCACTGTGCACGATCGGCTGCCACTTCTTGCCGATGTGTCTTGGCTGAGCATGATTGTGTAGCGTGTTAGCTGTGAAGCATCTTTGGGTATCTAGAAAGGCGCTATATAAGTGTAACTAACTAGACTACTCTGATCAAGGCCATTCTGAATTCAGTTTCTATCCAACTGAACAAGTTGGGTAATGCTTTAACCACTTCATTTCTGGCCTAAAATAGAATCCTATTGGTCAAGGGGTTGAGTAATCCCTTAAATAAGAGAACTGATCACTTTCCCAATTGGAAATTTTAAATAGGCTGTGGTTGGAGAGCTCAGCGCAAGAGCCTGGCTTGTACAAGGCAACAGCAACACACTTCATTACTGGAAAAGGGGCTGTTACGGAATGTTCTACAGGGGCAAAGTAATCTTTCATCAAGTTATTTAAATCACAAATCCCTGCCATGTCTTTCATGAATTCCTTTAGTATGACTTTTTCCCACCAGTCTTCACTGTGCACTTTCATTCCGAGGTCTTTCCTCTGTGGTTGTTGGACTGGTTACTAACTCATGTGCCTTGAAATGTTGCAGGACATCTTCCACTCACGTCTTCTGTACTAAGGGAATGTGAAGGACATTTTCCCAAGTCTGTCGCAATTAAAACAATTAAAACAAACAAACTCCAACTGCAAATTCACGTACTATGACCAGACTCATGTAATTGGCATGGAAATGTGTACACTAGTGGTTCACTATACATCATTCTGGATCAAATTTCTTGTATGTAGGGAACCCTCCCAAGGGATCAATAAAGTTCTATCCTATCCTGTCCTAAACTGAGATTTTCTTATTGCTGAATAAAAGTGTACATATAAACACATCATTTCGTAATTTAAAATTTAAGTTAATCGGATTGGAGAAAATCTTGGCACGTGAACATAGCTGTCTTATAAGAGGATGCCTAGCTAGGTGAGAACCAGGGGAGAAAATTGGAGTGTGCCAAGTGCAGCATTCCTGGATGCGGAAAATATGAAGAGGCAAATGCTAAAACCAAAGGAATTGGCAGGCATATTGGGAACTTAGAATCCCAATTAATTATGTTTCTGAATAAGAGTGCCTGCTAAGTATACATAGGTGTTTTTCACAATTTTTCTGGAAGAAATTGTGTGGCTGCTGGATTGGATGTTAAGACTTAACAAGATCATTTCTTCAGCACCTTAAACCAGAGGACATAGACAAATTTTACATATTTGAAAGCTGTATCACTAGAACATCCAACAAAGTAAACAGTAAAGTATGTAGTGTTTCTAGCTTTATTCAGCATAAAATGAATGCTTGACATTTTGATCATTTTGGTCTGAGAATAAAGTGAGGTGAAGCAGATAGCCTGATGGTGATCTTGTGAAACTGAGTTTTGGCTTGTTGTCATGACCTCTTTCTGATGTTTCAGTAATCAGTTATCTGTATTGTAAATGTGATTAGGAGAGGACAGTTGCTACAGTTACATGGTTTCAATAATCAGTTTTCAAGAAGTTACTCCAACATTCAGGTTTGAATCCTAAAAATTCTCCTCCAGCGATTACTGTGAGACCACCACAGGAGATGAACAGGCATGTCTACTAAACAGCCGTGGTCACATTTTGCACTTTGTCTAGACTGTCCTTTAAACTCCTGTTTTGTTATGTCTATTGCTTTCAAGCTCATTGGTTTCAACCTTAATATGTGTGGGTTCTCTCCCTCGCTGTGGTCTCCAGACATGTATTCTTATTACAAGATCATTTCCACAAGACTACCAGCCCTATAGATCCTGTAATGTCTTGTCCCTGGAAATCTCTCTGTCAGGAGAATGGGGTTTAGAAATGATCTTCTGGTGCTGTTCTACAAAGAGCTTTCCCAATCTATACCTACATTTCCATCAACACTTGAGAAACCACAAAAATGATCTAAAATCTTCCGAAATGGATGACCTCCGTCCAGGGCAGAGCTTTTACAGTACATGTGAATTAAATTTTATGACTGAAAGACACTGGTTTATGGGTTCTGTTGGCTAAAAAGGCAGTACAGTGTGTTTTTCTCCCAACGCACCATCTGTTTCCAACAGTATTTTCACTGTACGTGAAGCAATTTGAGTTAAGCTTTGCCACCCACTCCTTCCTGCCTCAGGAGTAAGAATTAACCAGTTGACATCATTTATATGTTTCTTTAAGATCATGCTCAACAGGACTGTTTATGAAAATATGAACAAGCTGCCTCCGCCCACATCAATCATTTTATTTTGCATCTTTGTAACAGTGAAAAAAAGTTTAATACATTGCGTGGTTACTTTAATGGACTCTTCTTATTATTACTTTAATTGTTTATGGCAGAGCCACTCCAAACTTCCCTGAGGCCAGAAGCAAAGTTTTGATAAGGGGTCCTCCAATCTGAACTCAGTGTGACCATTTTGACAGCTGCACCTGAAACTCTACTACTGTTCTTCCTTCTTTATTGGCCCACAAATAAACAGATGTAAACAGAACAAAATTAGGAGTAAGCAAACAATATTTATTGGCCAAAATGATTAATAAATTAATAAAATTCATCCAGATATAATTAAACTGGGCTACTAAACTAAAGCTTGAAAGGTTAGATTACCATCACCTATAAACTGATATAGGAGGAGTGTGATCACCCACCACATCCATAGTTTCACTTCATGGTTGAGTTTCACAGAAATGTAATTTAACTATTAACTGTCACTATTTAAGATGGAATCAAATGCAAAGAAGCCAAATTAGATGGCAGATTATTCACCAGCTAGCAGCTTTGTAGCAACAAAGCATTAAGGCTGCAAAACTTCCATGTGAAGATTTTCAAAGCCTCATGATCCCACGTCATCAGCACTATTAACAATCCAACTTTGAGGAGAACAAGTTTCAAGGTTTACCTGACTGATGTTCCCACAGTTCACTCTCAAGTGTTTTTTCCACTTCTTGTGTCCTGAAGGATAGTTTTGCTTCATCTTCAGATTAATATGATGCACTAACTCCTAACTTTAGGCAACGAAGAGATGTGGGAGGAGGGAGCCTTCATTAATTTGCGAGTCCCTACGCAACTTGCATACTGCACAATACTATCAGCAGTTATCTTTCTCTATACTTTAATACGAAAAGGAATGTATCGATCTGATCCAGTGGATGGGGGTCGGGCTGATCCAGGCATTTTTAATGGAGTCCTGTTGCTTAGTTCTGTTGAGCCAGAACATGGTGTCCTTTATGTACCATTAACAGATGATTCTCAGAAAGTAGCAAAACAGTAGCAAGGAAACTGATTTACATGAAAACATGAAAACTTTCCACAGTATCTTTCGTGGCTTTTTTTACTTTTTACTGTAGCCAGTGATGATTTGTGACCTTACTGGGGTTAATTGTAACCAGTAAGGGTGGTGAAGTTACAAGCCACCAAAACAATTCTAAGAATTCTAATTCTAACTCTTCAATCAACCTTAAATAGAGAAACAGTTAACTGCTGGCATTTAAGGTGGAATGGGAAATTCACGATCTGTTCTACCAGTGCTAACATTTGTCTGCATTATACAAATGGATTTGGCTGCAGGGTTTTAAAGGACCTGGGAGCTGCTGAGTCAAGTAAGTCACTCAGATGGGGATGTATTATTTACACACAAACGTCAGAACAGAATCAGCTGACAGTCAGCATTATAAGGGATTCGGATTGGATCACAGAGCAAATCAAAATCAATTGGTGTACCCCTAAGAAAACATTTACAAGATATGTAAAACTGCCATTATAAAATACCATGGATTAAAATAGTTCTTGCATATTTGCCAGAGAACAAAAAAGCTAAATCTGCCCTTCAGTTACTAAGGGTTTGATCTGAAAGCCACAGACTGACTTGTTTCTCCTCTGATTTCACCAAATCCTCCTCACAAATCCTCTTCTGGTTGTAAAATCTGTCAAAAGGGGCAAATTAGGGTTAAAATCAAGCTGAAAATAGCATCTTAGACATCCAGCTCTGCCCAAAGCCAGAGAAGCTCTGGCGTTCAAGCATGCTGTACATGCTTTATCTCTACTGGAAGTGCTATTATTCTTCACAGCCAGCTGAAAGCAGTAATGTAGGTATAAGAGGGCCCTGAGATAGTGTTAACACCTCCTTGATCTGTAGAACATACAGGCCTCCCTGAATTAAAGGCACAATAATTGCAACTGCTACACTTTGGCCTTTTTATAGGCTGATCTAGGACCAGGCTATGCTCTACCCAAACTGAGCCCCCTACTATTACAGGAGAAAGCATTAAGCTCATTTTCTAATGTGCCCTCTTTGTCATTATCTCTTTTTTCCCTTGTTGGGAAAGCTGGGTAGATGCTATTTCAGGTGCAGTGTCTTTTGTGTGCTGTAGAAGAAGCTTCTGTGGGGTTACTGCAGCTAACATGGAGAGTTATAGGGCTAATGTTCATGCTTAACACCTCTTTTCATTGGACTTATTTTCTTCTATTACTTTTGACTAGTTTTCCTGAAAGTGGACAATTTGTCAGCTGTGAAAATCACGATTACGGACCTTATGGGAGCATATGGGAAATTCCTGATAGATTGCTGATTATCATGATTTTTAACAAATATAGAATAAATATGAACATGTAGATATTAGATTTTGTACCAATATTGCTGATATTTATTATGGTTTGATTATTTAACTGATTAATTAATTATTTTAATCAAGCATTTTCAGGTTTTTAAAATCATATAGATAAAGGGTTCTGTTACTGGGAACACCAGTCGAAGAACTGGCCTCCAAATGTATGATGTTAAAATATTTTTATCAACATTAATAGTATTTTTGACATGTTTAATTGTTGAGTTTAATAAAGCAAAGGAACTTCATGCACAAATCTGGACACCTTCTTCCAAGATCTCAGAGCTTCATTGTTTTTTTATAGGTATGACTTGTCAGGCGACTCAAAAAATGTCAAACAATGTCTATATCTAGAACAATGCTATAGGAAGGTATCAGGGTTTGGCAGTTTTAAAATATTGTTTATAAAATAACAGAAATTGTGTCTTGTTTGCTCTAAAAGACCAAGAAAACATTGTGAGAGAGCTGCTAATAGGATTGCTAGAAAAGCTTCTGTTTGGCAGGGCCTCTGTTCTACCAGTCTTTAGAACAGTGCACTGTTCTACCGTGCAGCTACTCCCCGTACAAATATACTTGATGCTTTGTTAAAGTCCTTTGAACTGATGATATTAAAATAGAACTTTTTCACAGTGATGAGCAAAGGCGTGTTTGGAGACCAGTGGCATGGGAAACATTTCAGTGGTAGAGGGAAAATGGATTCAGTAAAAAGGCACCATATTCTAGAAGCAAACATCACACCATCTGTAAACAAAGCTTAGCAGCATTTTGCAAGAAAAAAAGGATGAAAATCTTCCAAACAAGGCAGACATTTATTTGGCTAATAAAAGTGTTTACAAGCTGTGATACATGTGAAATATGGTGTTACTCAGAACTGACCATGCAAGGTACCCAAATGTTTGCATATGGCACTTATTTTAAACTGTAAAAGATGGAAATAAAAATAATATTGTTTATAATATTAAAAATGCTATTTTTTCTTAAATGATCATTTTTTAATATTATGCATGAATGCAAGCTACATGCATAGAGGCACGCTTACAAGCCAATGTGTTCATTTCAAACCCAGCAATTTTGCCTCCACCACCAAGTGCAAATCTACTGTCAGCAATTAGCACATCGTTTAGGGAAAGTCATGCGATTTCTGCAACGAGCTTCAGCTCAGAGATGTTCTTTTGTCTTTTCAAAACAATTTTAGTATGCATGCAAATGTGTGCAGTGTTGTTTATGTGTCCCTGAATGGTGTGTGTGTGTGTGTGTGTGTGTGTGTGGTTATGTATGTTAGGCTCACATTTTTCTCTTCATGTGATTTTCACTGCTAGCTCTGGCTAACCCTGCCTTGCTTTGACTGTGTCTCATATTGCTTTCAATGAATGCTACTGCACAGCTCCGGCACCTCATTAACCTCACACTCAATATGAAGAAGCAGCAGAATGAATGGAAATCTTACTCTCAACACTTTTAGATGTTAAAGGTCTGCGATTTGACAGTCTGAAGTCCAAAATTGCTTTTGGGATATCAGACAAAAATTACTTCCCTAGTGGTAAATTAAGGAAAAAGACAAAACAAGGAAAAAATATTAGAATACCAGCCATCTTTACGTGTCAGCATTTAAAATAACTGATATATAGAGAAAAGATCACATTATCTGTCTTCATGGCATGAGCAGAGCTGAGCTGAGCAGAGCAGAGCTCAATAGGCAGTATCCTCAGTGTCTGATAAGGCCTAATATTGGTTCTTCAAACAGCATTCACATTCTTCCCCATATGCTGTACATTCTCAGGGTTAACCATCTACAAAAAGGCCCTGAATTGGAAGCCATGTAATCCTAGATCTCCATCCCATTCCTGCCATTAAATAAGCAGCTGCTCTTCTCATTCCTGCCAGTTTGGTAGGCTCGAAGCCTAAGAAGACACAGGTGAATCACCGAGGCGTCAGGACAATGAACATAGGTTTGGTTCCAATATTGGAACGGACCCAACACCATTGCGCTGTTAAATGCTGACAACTGAATTAACGAATTATTATGAACTCTTATTTTACAGCAAGATCTATATTTACATGATGACTGTCCACCAAAAATAAGGTGATTGCAGAATAAACACTGACTTGAAATCCAAACAAATGACCAGATATTTTATCCAGAGTTTTCCAATCCCAAAAAGAGGACGTCAGAGGAAAAGACAATGTCTGGTCACTCTAGTTATGTGAGCTGCACAGTGCAGCAAAAGAAAAGAAGGAGTAAGTCATCTGAAAGGCCATCCATTCAGATAGCCCCTCCATTTCAGCTAATCATAAGGTAGCATTCCTGTTAATAAGTGCCCGTTAAAGTGCCCATTATTTGAGCTACAACAGCAGAAAACTACATCAAGTTCCACTTTTATCAGCCAAGAACAGAAAGGTGAGGCAGCAGTGGGCACAGGCTCACCAACACTGGACAGCTGATGGGAAAATGCAGCCTGTTGAGCTGATGAATCTCAATTTCTGCTGAGGAACACAGATGGTAAGGTCAGGCACCAACAGCACTGAATTGGTGGAGGTGGTGTGATGGTGTGGGATGTTTCCTTGGCATACATTCAGTCTGTTCCTACCAACCAATCATCACATAAATGCCACAGCTTTCACGGTGCGTGTGTATTAATCTAAGCCAATCAAACCTTGATCACTCAAAAGGAGACGGATCGGACAGAATCAAACTTCCACACATTTAATGTAGGCTGATTAATTCTCTTCATATATCTACTGCAGAAACGCAACACCTTTCTACTTTTAATGAAAGGTTTATATTTCTGATTATTCTCCACTCCACACATGCACGCCTCAAGCTACAAATAAACTTCTCACCCCCTAGACATTCCAAATGTTCCCAGTCTTTTCTGGCTTCCCTATTTCATGCTAATTAGTCCAGAGACTGGTTCCAAATGGCAGTGACTTGATTGGTGTTTGCTGAAGAAGCTAATTACCTTCCCATGGAATTCAGGCTCGCTTTTATAAATGTGGAAGTGCACTTTTGTTCCCTTTATTATTAGCAAAGAGATAAAGAGAGGGTCTAAAGGGAAAGGTGGAGGGCAGGAGAGAGGGGGAGGGGGAGAGAGAGAGAGACGGAGAGCGAACAAGATTGGAAATTGTGATTCATATCACATATCAAGGAGGAGTCTTGATCTACCGTGTTAACTCTGAGTGTGTCTCTTACAATTTAGTTCAATAAACTGTTCTTTGTTACATTCATATTGAGCTTCACACACTCTGACAGCAGTGTGAAGGTTGTGTGTTTGTTTGTGTGTGGGCTATTTTGTGGAGTGGAGGGTTCATGCTGAAAATTACATTCTGGTTCAGTTTTCTCATGTCAGAGCTGACACACACACACACACACACACACAGAGAGAGAGAGAGAGAGAGAGAGAGAGAGAGAGAGAGAGAGAGAGAGAGAGAGAGGAGATGTTGCTTTTGTATAATGCAAGTTACTGTATGTGGTCATACAATGCCTTGCAAAAGTATTCACTTGGTGTTTTTCGTGTCTTGCTCACAACCTGGGATTCAAATGGATTATTTGAGGGTTTGCATCATTTACAGAACATAACTACAACTTTGAACATTTGATGTTTTTTATTTTATGTTTTTAAGCAAATAACAAATAGGACAAAATAACAGAAACCATAACTATTCACCCCCGAAAGTCAGCAATTTTTAGATCCCACTTTTGCAGCAATTACAGCTGCAAGTCACTTTCGATAAGTCTCTATGAGATTTCCACATCTCATCACTGGGATTTTTGCCCATTCCTCAAGGTAAAACTGCTCCAGCTCCTTCAATTTAGATGGTTTCCGCTGGTGAACAGCAATCTTCAAACCTGACCACAGATTCTTAATTGGATTATGGTCCGGGCTTTGACTAGACCATTCCAATACATTTACACATTCCCCGTTAAACCACTTCAGTGTTGCTTTAGAAGTATGTCTTGGTTCATTGTCCTGTTGGAAGGTGAACCTCCATCCCAGGCTCAAATCACTGATAGACTGGAACAGGTTTTGCTCAGGAATATCCCTGTATTTAGCACCATCTATCTTTCCCTTGACTCTGACCAGTTTCCCAGTCCCTGCTGCTGAAAAATATCCCCACAGTATGATGCTCCCACCACCATGTTTCACTGTGGGGATGGTGTTTGTGGGGTGATGAGGTGTGTTGGTTTTGTGTCAGACATAGCATTTTCCTTGTTGGCTGGAAAATGCTATGTCTGAGGTCACCTTCCTCCATACATTTATGGAGTCTCCCACATGCTTTTTGTCAAACTCCAAGTGAGCCTTTCAATTTTTGTCTGTAAGTAAAGTCTTTTTTTCTGACCACTCTTCCATGAAGTCCAGCTCTATGGAATGCACAGCTATTGTTGTCTTATGGACATATACTCCAGTCTCTGCTTGGGAACTCTGCAGCTCCTTCGGGGTTACCTTTGGTCTCTGTGCTGCCTCTCTGGTTAATAACATCCTTGCCCTCTTTTGGCAGGTTTGTTGGGGTACTATGTTCTTTCCATTTGATGATAATGGATTTGAGTGTGTTTCGTGAGATCATCATCAGATTTGGATATTTATTCTCAACAACTTTGTCCCTGACTTGTTTGGACATCTCCTAGGTCTTAATGGTGTTGTGTGGTTAGTGGTGCCTAATCACTGAGAGAGAGAGAGAGAGAGAGAGAGAGAGAGAGAGAGAGAGAGAGAGAGAGAGAGAATCCTCACTGATACTCACATAGTTGAGTCTGTGACATTTGAGAATAAGCCGGGTTAGATACATTCACACTTAGATGGGTTAACCTACAATAACCTTGAGCCTTCTAAAGGCAATTCCCTTTAGCTGGGAGAGCACATTTTCTGCTCAAATTCTCTGGGATTCCAGACACACTGCCTGAGACAGCTATAACTGTACACCCCATCTTTGGCTCACACCCTCAGATAAACACTTAGTCTCAATTTTACCCCAGGCCATTTCTGCGCCATTTAGAGAAAGTCTAGTGTTTCTTGTTGGTAACCAGTTTGAGCAGAAACAGAAAGTGCTTGGTCCCCTGTGAGATGTTATCTTTCTTTATAATAGGACTTGAAACTGCCACCAGAGAGATTAATAGCCACCTTTGAACAGGAACGCTGGTGATACGCCATCCCACTCGCATGGCCTGAAACTTAGGGGTTATTGAACAGGGCACAGAGAAGTTATTTTGTAGTGATTTATTTATTCTACAGCTGCTGTTGTTTTTGCTTTATCTCGTGCCTCCTGTACAGTGACTTTGGCAAAAGGATAAGTGGGCAACAGGCAACATATTGTATCGGAAAAATGCAGACTTTTGTCATGGTGGAGCATGAAAAACAGAACAACACCTCCAAAATCTCACCCTCTGAGAGTCAATGCTTTTACCTGTTTACCAGTTTTATATTTAATAAACAGCACTGTCAAATTTTGTGTCTACTGGGTATGTTTTGTGAACCAGCGTTTAATAGTGAAACTACAACCGGCCTGTTTGACATTGCAAAATTGATTTTTTTATTCCCTCGTCTCCCTTGTGTTCTTTGAGCCCCTCTCTACTTCCCTGCTTTGTACAATAGATGGAGATTCATTCTCTGGATAGACACATGAAAAGACACATGAAAAAAAGATATGACGAGAAAACAAAGAAAACAAGAGGCAGGAACTTGTAAGATGTCACTGACATTCTTTGGAATAAGAAAAACTGCCTCACATGAAATTGAGGAAATCTGCCTTATTCCCATGTCTATCATTGGGAATAACAAATCCAAACCATCATGAATAAGTTACAGCTAGTTTTGCATGACTCAACTGACAGAATACATTCACCATAATCCTTTCATGTCCTCATTTTGCCTCTTCTAACTGAATGCTGGAATCTAAGGCACTTTATCAGGGCAAAGACCAGTGAAAAATCTTTGATCATTAAACATAAAATTTCATGTCTTGAAGTATTTAAAAAAAAAAAAAAAAAAACCTGCCTCAATGATAGTACTGTCTGGCAGCATGATGACCAGCTGTGCATAAGGGCAATTAGCTACTTGTCCGTCATTCCAGTGTGGACATTACACATTACCTCTGACAGTCCTCCTGCTATCTGCTAATTAAACAGAATGCGACCCTCATCTGTTCCAGGAATTAGCGCCCCCTATAAGTCACACACTTGAGGTGAGGCTAGCCGGTGGGGTGCGGGACTGCTTTGTATCATTTTAACCTTCTGAACTCTATTAACCTTCACTAGTCTGGTGTAAATGGGCTCATTTGTGCAACAGGTCTGATTTCATTGTCCCTCTATCTGCTCTGTCAACAGCAGTGGACTTAAAAGTACTTCGGCAGAAACTCTCGAGTCTCTTTTTTATTGAAGCTGAAGGACAGATGGTTACTCAGTCAGATTGTTTTCATTTACCTTACCTCGTTCACAAATGCAGTTATTTGTTTCTCCTTGTGTCTTGCAGGTATTGCCTCCAAGAACAGGACTGCAAGGACAAGAGCACGAAGCACAATGGATATCCTTAATTCTGTAGACTTTACTTTCACATAGCAGAGCCTGTGGAGGAATCTCAGGAGTCTTGCCAGGACTTCCAAGTGTCCATTCTGACAATAAGAGTCATCCACTGAGCCCACTAGTGGCTCACAGGAGCTGAAGCTACTCTAATGATGGGAGCTCCTGGAGGGCCGGTTCTAGGTGGTTTTGGGTCCACAACTGCCCCTTTGGACATTGGTGGATGGATGACGTCTCCTGGAAACACCACCATAAGCCTGAACCAGAGCCTATCCTGGACTGAGCTAGGTGTCAACCTCTCGTCCTCCTCAGAGTCCACTCAGGCTGAAGATAAGGATGTGATAAAAGAGAAGAACTGGCCAGCGCTGCTTATACTGGTGATTATCCTGTTGACAGTAGGAGGGAATATTCTGGTTATTCTGGCTGTGTCTCTGGAGAAGAAGCTGCAGAATGCAACAAACTTCTTTCTGCGTTCTCTGGCTGTGGCAGACATGTTGGTTGGCATCCTGGTAATGCCCATCTCACTCATTAATATCCTGTATGGTGAGTACCACCTCAGTAATCTACAGAACACTTTCGCAATGTTAACAATGTTAACATCTCTGCTACAAGTGAAACCTTAAACCTACCTCCTGGACAGGGTTGGGAATTTCATTCCTGGAGGGATGATTACCTGCACAGTTATTCCGTTTCGCTGTTCAAACACACCTGATTAAACACAGCTGTTAATTACAAAGTTTAATTGGTGTGCTTACGGAGGGAAATCAGCCTTTATATTTATCCTACAGATGACGTACAGAATAAGCAAAACGGATTCCATATAGAACTGAAAATCGGATCTTTGACAATCAGAACGAATGTACAGATTGAATTGCATGGTTGCTTTTTTTTTTGCTCCCTTTCACTTTAACCAGCTGTGTTCTTCTGACTGGATTAGAGAGAGATGGTGCTGAATGAACAGTTTTGAAAAAGCATGGGTGGAGCAAACCACATCTTTTATTTGGTCAGGAAACTGCTTATGCCACTTTCACAAGCCACAATTTGAGCCTTGATTTGTGCTTATGATTGGATCACCCAGGTGTGAACAGGGCCTAGAAGGTTCCTCATTACGAGCAACAAGTACAGCTCTCTGATGACTCGTGTAGTGAGAACCTGCTATTGTGAGGGGTGCACAAGACCACATGTTGACATTTTTACACTCATTTGTAAATGAAGCACCCTTTTAAAAGAAACCTAAAGTTGCTCCTCTCCAGCCTTGTGCAAAGAAGGCTTTTTGGGTCTACATATGTGAGTGTATGCTGGATTCCAGAGCTCACTTCCTTGTACTTGACAAATTCATGAATTCCTGAATAGCAGAATGAAAGGCGCACATTCTACCATACAGAGTAACAGAAATGTAAGCAGGAGAGCTTTGGGCATAAGCTCACGCAGGGCAAAATGTAACATATTTTATCTGGTTAAACATGTTTAAATAGATTATGCGTAGAGACATCTCATATTCCCATAGCAACACCTTGTGTGAATTTTTACAGCAACCTTACAGATGTTTTATGAAACTGATCCTGAGGACTGTTTTTCATCAGAAGGGGTTTTTGATGTCAGGGTTGCATTGGGCTTCCATGCACTTTACAAAATAACCTGAAACATGAGACACTCTGCCAAACACTCTCACACTCACACATGACCTTAATTTCCTTAATTCCCCCGAGGGAACCCTCCCAAGGGATCAATAAAGTTCTTTCTTTCTTTCTTTCTTTCTTTCTTTCTTTCTTTCTTTCTTTCTTTCTTTCTTTCTTTCTTTCTTTCTTTCTTTCTTTCTTTCTTTCTTTCTTTCTTTCTTTCTTTCTGTCTTTCTTTCTTTCTTTCTTTCTTTCCTTCCTTCCTTCCTTCCTTCCTTCCTTCCTTCCTTCCTTCCATCCATCTATGACCGCATACACTATATGGACAAAAGTATTGGTATATATGCTTATTTGTTCTTTCTTCCAAAATCAAGGGTATAAAAAAATAGAGTACCTGTCTTTACTGCCCAGGAATGACTTTCTGTTAGATGCTGCAGGATTTGATGTATTCAGTGATAAGAGTGTTGAATGGTGCATCACTTCAGTGAACACAATTCCACTGCTACACAGCTCACTGCTCAGGGATTTAGACCCTTCTAGCCTATGCCTGGCATTAGCTATGGTGTCGATAGCTTGACCAAATGTATTTGGACACCCCTTCTGATTAGAAGATGATCTACTTTAAGGTGCTTACTGCTGACAAACACTTAATTTCCATAGAAAAGTATTGACAACAGAATTATATGTTGCGGAGGAGCCACGTGAGCTGTAGGTCACTACGCCCAATTCCAAGTGTCATACTAGAGATTATAAAGCCTCACATTATATGAGGCAAACAAACTGTGTTCTGTGTGACTGAGCTCCATCCAGGACCTTTCACTCCAAGTCTGATTTTTATGGACAAAAAAAAGGCACGTTTCAGGTTTTGAACATGAACACACGCATATTAATGATCTATTTCACATCAAGTCCAAAACTGATGGACTGCAATACTAAGTAAATTTGTTCTCGATTTTCCGTGATGGTGGATGCATTAAAATTAAGCTGACCCTCCTGAGCTCCATTATCGTGGCTGCAGAAGACAAAAAAGCTTATATGACCAGTAAGGCACCGACTATAAAAATGTGGAGGGTAAAGAAGATCAGAGCTGAAAGGCTGAGGAATGATGGTGAGAACTTTAATAACACTTTTTGGGGTTGGTTTTTAAATTTTGTCAAGGTGCAGCCTAGATTACTCATGGCCAAAATGAGAAAAAGAGATGCAAGCTATAGCTTACCCTGCTGATTAGCACTTGTGTGGTTATTAAAGAGAGCAGAGATTAAGAAAGAGTGGAGATTTATGAGAGATGGGGTTGGACTGGCCATCAGGAGAACTTCCCCCACAAAACTGATTGAGGTTGACAAAAAGAAATTCCCAGGTTGATGTAGATGTTTGTAACCCCATTAACAGAACACTGAATGCAAAAAAACATGCTGGACAAGGCTCCACTGCATTAAAATCACATCTATCTATCTTTTGGTCCAAATAAAAACATACTGTGTGTGAAAGGGGCTTTAGAGTGGAGTTTGTAGATTTGGGAAAGCTGTGCTTTGGTCTAGCTTGCTCTGACTCTGAGATGCTTGTATGCTTTAATACTGTGCTGTATTGCAGTCATTAAGAGGGTGATCAAAATGATATGTGTGGCCCCGAGTGGCGTGGCGGGCTCCCACTATGTTCCTGGGGTCACTGGTTCGTATCCAGGTTCATGCTGCTCACCATCGGCAGCCGGGGTCCAGAGGGAGAGATATTGGCTTGCTCTCCCTCGGGGGGTGGGTAGATGGCGCTCCTCCCACATCTCACAAGTGCGCTGCTGGTCAACACAGGCATCTGCCGTCCATTGTGTCAGGTCCGGGGATCTGGCGTTCTCCAAGCATGGTGGCTGCAACGATACAAATGGCGGCAGTTCGAAAAGAGGCGGTAGGCTATCGTCACATGACTCGGAGGAATCATGTGGACGATTTCTCCCCTCTAGTATCGAGAGCAGGGCATGTGATGTGGGAGGCTACTTAGGGGGATGGGTAATTGGCACATCTGAATTAGGAGGGGTGAAAATTGGAAAAATGGCAAAAAGAAAAATTATATGTGTGAGTTCTGTGGCTCATAACTCAGTAGTGATGGTAGAAGAAACCTCAGGATCAGTTTTAAGAAACGTCTGTCAGGTTGCTGCTACGTTGTTGCTATGGGAATACAAGAAGACAGCTCTAAGCTTATTCTACTCGAATCTGTTTAGCTAGATAAAAATATGTTTCATTTTGCCCCACTTGAGCTTATGCCCTCAGCCCCCCTGCTTATGCTTATTCTGTATGGTTGAACGTAGGCAGTATGTTCTACTCCTCTTGCTTTTTTAACAGTCTTAGAGCTCGACAAATTGTTTTGCATGTTAGATCATTATACTTCTAAGCCCTGCTAACTGAAGCACCTTAGTCCATGTCCATGAGATCATCAGCCCTGTACTTTACACCCCCTGGGGATTTCAAACACGGAATTCCTGCTGTTTCGGCTCTCCTGGTCCCTGCAGTTTTTACATTAATTTGACATAATCCTCCTGCGCAATTTGCAGCGCAGAAAAAAATCCGTCAGGATACTTTCATCAGAACAGGTTCCACTATACAAACCGGAAAGCTCCCATGACTAATGAAATGGTTTATTTTAGTCTGATTGGCTGAAACACACAAAGTGAAAGGGTGGGGCAACATGGACGCAGGCTTCATAGGTGGTAATAAACAATTTTTCTATAGTACATCCCATGCTCCTGAAGCCTGGAACGTTTGGGTCTGAAGCTGAAGCCCCCCTGTGAGGTGATACAAAAATAAAAGGAAGAGATGGGGAGGTGGAGGGTGCAATCTTGTATGACATGATGATTTAATGGGAGCTGAGGATATATATAGGTTGAGTGGGTGAGATCGGGAGTCGACTGTCTCTCAAAAGTTGTCATAATTTCTAGCATGTCATAACTCCATGTCAAAGCGCTTGTAATGAATGCATTCAGCAACTTTAAGTTGAACCCATTGCTCACACAGATGTGCAAATGTACCCACGCAGCTTGTGTAGTCCCTGTAGAGAGGTACTGCCGACAAAAGAGGACTTTCTGAGCAGACAAATATGAACCTGTCGGGACCTTCCCTAAACCAGGTGAGGGCTAGAGTGTTATAAAAGCAATGAATAAAGCAATCAATGCAGTCAAATGCTCTCAGCAATGATTTTAAATCAAGCAATAGCTGTAATGCCTGGACAGTAGAGACAGTCCCTACAATAAAAGCAGGACCGATTCATTTTAAATAGTCTTGATTACAGAAGACACAATGAGCAGGTGTCCCAATACTTTTGTCCATATGTCACGATACACAGAGAGTGGTATGATATGAATGTTCTCGTCAAATTATACGATACTCAAATATGAGGAAATATATGTAGTATTTACGATTAAAAAAAGAACGGGGTGAAAGATACCGAACTTTTCGTTCCCATTCCTTTTCATTACTTATGTCAAGATGTCCCTAGAAACATGGCCTGTGGCTGAAAGCACAAATTGTTCCCTTTTGTGGTTGTCTCAGGACATCTTAGCTGTCTGTCAAATGCCTTCCCTGGTACTTGTTATCTAGAGCAGCGGGATCCCTGTCTGTCTTGCCTGGGTCAAGGGTGAGTGTGTTTGGACGCATTGCTGATCCTCCTCATCCACATTCACACACAGCGAATAGAAGTGTCATCCTCTGTTGCCCTATTGATCACTGAAGACGTATTTGCATTCCATTAACCCACCACTGCTACATCTACTGTGGTTTAGCCCTACACAATGAAGAAGGACATGGATGGAGAAGAAGAGCTGCTGTGTGCACAGCGGTGTAGACCTTAAAGTGATATTGATCACTAAAGCCCCATTTAGAGTGTCAGTGAGAGCAGATCACCACAAGAAGACTAAGAAGAGGAGACATTATACACACACTGATAAACACATACCGTCTCCTGGCAGGTAGGGAAGATCAAGAGACATCAAGCACCCATATGAAGGACACATAAAATAGAAACTAATCATTGATTTGTTATAGTATCTAAAATTTATTTGGGTGTTTTATGCTGATAAACACTTTTGCTGTTTCAAACCTAGCAAGTGCTCCCCCAAGTGGTTAAAAATGAACTTATTCAGTGTCCATAACTCCGCCTCAGTGAATGAAGAAATGGAGAGGACAGAGAGGACCCATTATGCCCCCTATTGGTTGATCGCATCCTAGGAGGCAGAGAAGAATCTGACTGGCTACTTTCTACCCTGTAGGATTAAGTCTCCAGTCTCTTGGGGGGCGTGGGTTCAAATCTTGGTGGTTAGGGAACCAGACTTGTGACTAGATGGTCGAATCCCTGAACTGCTAAGACATGACTGAGGTGCCCTTGAGCAAGGCACTGAACTCCCCAGCTGCTCCCTGGGCGCTGAGGATAGGGCTGCCCACCGCTCCAGGCACGTTTGCTCACTGCCCCCTGGTGTGTGAATTCACTAGTGTGTATGTGTGTATCACTGTGTGTGGATGGGTAAAGTACGGAGGTCTAATTGCTGTGTGTGCACAACACAGTGGGTCGAATTCTCAACTCCCTAACGTACTCTTTTCAAATGAAGTAGACCAATAATAGTGTAGCTTTAACCCCACTCATGGTCATGGTGTAAACACCACCCCTAAATACTGATTTCCCAACTGTAGATTCTGCAGTTTATGATCAATGACATTTTTTAAATTACAGCCAAGTTTCTCTGGATTTTTCATTAGAGGCATCCAGACCGGGCCAAGCATGTTTTAATGGATTGGATGTTTTCAGACGGTACTTTGCTTCTAACACTGTGTTCTAGCAGAGCACCCTCTGGCATCCTCTAAGCACCATTAATAGACATCATTGACAGCCTGCAGCAGTGAGGAGCCTCTCAGAAGTTTACAGAGTCATTTAGAGCCTGCAGTATGGAACTATTAGTGTGTATGGTTTTAGAGCTCTGACTGTGATTGAGGTGCTTTTTCACCATAGGTTTGTCTGCCATTAAAACAATGCAATTGTACCAGCAGGAGAGAGACTGAAAACAGCTGTGTATCATTGCTGCTTTGGGCTCAGAATGCGGCTAACTGCACAATGCAAATCGTGGATTCACTGCTATGAATAGCTGTGGCATTAACAGGGTGCAGACTGGCTGTCTCCACAAAAGGGCTAACACTTAAAGGGTGGACCACTCAGGAGCCCCTGAGTTTTATTTTTATAAAATAGCAACTGTAGTCGTCTCCTAAATTCTCAGCCATTTAAATCCCTTTGGATGTTAATGGGTTATTGTAATGTTTTGGAAATACAAACCATAAATATTCTGCTTAATTTGTAGCAAATTAGAATGATTTCAATTGAAATTTATGGGACTAGTTTTAGCTTCTTAAAATTTAATCACAAAATGTTTATTTACACCACAGACCGTACTCTAAAGAACACGCACAGATGCTCCGGGGCACTCGCACAAAATAGACACACGGACAGATGTGGAGAGTTTTGTAGTAGCAGGTATAAGAGTATAATCAGCAGTGCACATGTCGTTTAGGACGTGAATCACATCCAGGCTGGTCATTAAAATGAGCAGGCAGTTTTGTGATGATCTTGGCCAGCAAGCTGTCAGGGGAAAATATCATCTGCTGTTATGATCTTTCACACACACACACACACACACACAGTGACAGTTGATGATAGATTTGCACCCCCCAGTCCTTTTCTCTAGCAGTTCTCATGAGTGGGGTTGGAGGAAAGCAGCACAGTGCTTAAGTGTGACAGGCAGCTAACTTTCTAGCACTGGGTGACCTTGGAGGTCGATCCAATCAACTTTATCACCGACAATCTGTGTGTGGGTATGTGTGTGTATCAGACTGCATTGTATCGTCTTGGCTAGTCTCAAATGAAAGTGGAAGCGGGGGGTGTACGCCAGAAGCTTTGAGTCTGACTAGATTCATTATTGCCTGGAATACGTACAAAAGTGATGAGCGACTGCATGCGGGCTGAGTTCACAAGAGCCATTTACACACACTGAATCAGCCCGCCCATACGCCACTGACAGCAATCTGACAAACTAATGAGACAACACTGAGGCGCTAGGCCTAGTGTACATCGGAGGACTGTGTATTCCAGGAATATTTCAGTGTTTTGGGTCTGCCGCATCTGTAACACACAACCACTGTCGACGGAAAGCACTCGAGTACCTCAGCAGCTACCAAATGGTGTGTATTCACTGCTCATTATTTACTAAACACAGGGAAATGGGCTGAGATTATTATCCATGGGAAATGACTGTGTTCTAAAGATTCAGCAGACAGACATTAGGTAGAAAACATGGAAGTTCATTCATATGGGTCTTATTTGGAGGACGATTGTCGCAGCACAGAACGAACGACAGAGAAGTTCATCTGCAAATCGATGCCATATTCAGAGGAGACTGAGCCAAAACTGTGAGCCAACTGGCACATTATCACCTGTTGATCAAGATAAACAGTTGACAGGTGGGGACAGTAATTGTGAAATGACCTCTATTCTTACCTACCTTCCATACATACCTACACACATAAACGAACACACACACACACACACACACACACTCACATACACACAGAGTGTCACGTGGGCTTGTCATATAGTTGTATTGCAACTTTGTCTAACACCATCATCAGAAAAACCCATCACATGATGAGGGTGCATTCATTTTCAGTACGGTCCAGAAGGGGCTATAGCCCACATACACTTACTTACATGTTCTGCAGCTCACGCAAGCATACACATATAGATTTCCCCTGCAGTGAAGTCCTCTGACTTAAGCTACTGCAGCCCATTCAAGCACACGCATTCAAATGTGACCAGCTAATATAACTCTTTAGACCGGTTCTACTAACTGCTAACACACCTGGATGCAAACCTAATGCACAAAACAGCCTTAAACAGACCAGAAAACCCTCAGAAAATCATTTAATTCCAGTAGATGAATTTGTGGGATCTTAATGCATTAAACAAACCTTAGAAATGTTTAATATGCTTACAATATTCTTCAATGAAAACATGTGGGTAGCTTATTAGACACACAAGACTGAAGGATTCATCAGGCTGGTGACTTTTCTATACGATTTGTCATGCCACTCTATAATCCTATTTGTCATCTTTTCCTGACGCATCTGTCCTTGTGCTAAATAATACTTGGGAGTTTATTATAAACCCCTCTTCACTGACTGCTAGAAAAAGCCCCCTTCTAAATATCAGACACCCAATAGAAAGCTCTATTCGGACCACAGAAATTATGTTGTATGGGTGTCATGTGCATCATTGTTTGTATCTGGTATAATGATGAGAAATCTGAGCAGGTTCCTTCTTTACTGCTCTCTTCATCTGGCTCTGAGCTACCAGGCAGTACTCATCTTATGAGAAGAAAAAACATGATATCTGACTCCACTGACACACTTTCCTGTTTTATTGCATCAGGCAAACCTAGATGTGAGGCTTACCAAATCCATTAACATTACTAATGTGTGGCATTGAATGTGCGCCATGTGTTAGGGAATATATATATATATATATATATATATAAAGGTTTGGACAATGAAACTGAAACACCTGGTTTTAGACCACAATAATTTATTAGTGGTGTACTGGGCCTCTTTTTGCGGCCCGTCTAGGGAATGACATTTTTTGGATACAATCTGGGTTAGCACCCTAACATCCCTTTCAGACAGCTTCCTCTTGATACATCACAAAGACTTGCTGTCTTGGTCACAGATGCGCCAGCAAGACGTTCACCAACAATTTGTCCTCTTTTGAACTCTGGTATGTCCCCCATAATGTTGTGTGCATTGCAATATTTCAAGCAAAACTGTGCTCTTACCTCCTAATTTAACCTTCACACTCTGCTCTTACTGGTGCAATGTGTTGAAGTGTTGAAAATTAATGAAGATTGGCCACCAGGCTGCTCCAATTTAGCCATGAAACCTCCCACACTACAATGACAGGTGTTTCAGTTTCATTGTCCAGTCCATGTCTTATATATATATATATATATATATATATATATATATAATTAGTAAAGTCTAATGAAAACCATGTCTCTGCACCATTTCCTCATGGTTTGAACCCTGTAGCTGCTCTGTACAGTGTATGAATCCTTTATAAAAATTACTTTTATATTAACTTCCATTCAAAGTTAAGAACATGTTTCCCTTCTCCTGGAAAGTTCCCATTTTGGAGATACTTGTTCTTCATTGGACACTGAATACATAAGATGACAGTGATTTTTACTGAATTGTTTTTTTTTCACTAAACTTTTGAACCACACTTAACATTGTTTTTTTAATAATAATGTAGCACTGCACACGCATTGATTCACACCTGGGCCCAATGAGGACAACGAGCCTCAGGTGGCACATATGAGGAGCTCCCCAGACACACTGAGAGAGACTCAAGGACACTGAGCACAGGGACTCGAGAGGGAGAACACAAGGGGCTAAGTAGCCCCTCACTTTTAGGCAAGTGCCTCTAGCAGCCCAGTGATGCTTAGTCTATATTTCATCATTATACATTAAGGCTGTCGAGTCACTCCACACTTGTGCGGCCTTGTGCTGCCTTTTGCTGGGTCCATTTGGCCACACCCCCATTCTCAAGCATGGTTCACACTAGTTAGGTGATGTAAGTAGTAAGCAGCATGTGCACAGGTTCCACAGTTCGAGTTTAGTTTACTACTATTGTAAATTTGAGATACCATGTACTGTCATACAAATTATAAATTAATAATAATATTTTATAATATATATATATATATATATATATATATATATATATTATATATATACATACACATATATACATACATATATATATATATATAAAAAGAGTTGTCCAGGTCCACTTATTCTCAGTCAGCTCAGTCTCAGGGTCATCAATCATACACAAGTAAACCCAATATTCTGCTCACTGCCTCATTGGAGCCCCCAGGCTACTACTGAGTGAAAGAAGGAGTGAGAGGACAAGAGAGGGTGAGAGTGATGTAAATATCAGTGACTTAGCTGTTTGGAAATGAGTCAGCATGGGTAAAGTTTCGTGGGACCCAGTGCTGCTAGAGAAGGGGTCAAAATGTTAAAGGCTGCTTATATACATCTTTTTTTTTTATCTGAAAACATTGGTAAATGACCATGCTGAGTCATTGCTTTTAATGCATTGGCACTTTGTCACAGTGCCAGCGTTCCCTACCGTCCTGCCAGAATTGCCTTCTAAATTTGGTTAGTGATGGATGTTTTTAGAGATGCAGAATTTAGCCAGTTATTAATCCAGTGAGTCACTGCTACATTTGAACCGAGCAATTAGGCCTTTTCATGTACAATACTGCCAACATCAGTGTTTTCAGACATATAAAGCTTGCTCTGTGCAGTTTCGTACTCTCTAAGTAAGAAAAACGGTTCTGTGCAACACAGAAAATGGTTATTTGAACACAACAATGAGCAAATCCCAGGACTAGAAACTCAATAGCTCTCATAAATTTCCACTCTTTCTTTTTCTCTGCTCCTTGTCCACATTTGCTCTCTAATATCCCTCCTCCACACAAGAGCTCATTAGTGAGGGAAGTTATAGTTTGCAGCTCTTTGAGGCCATAAATAGACTGGGATGCACCTAGGCAAACTTTAAAAATCTACTCCAGTGAAGTGTCTATAAAGTTCTCCCCATCATTCCCCACACTTCAAGCTCTGCTCTGCCATATGTTCTCTTTACCTTCTCGTTTTTATAGACAGTGTGGTTCTTGACATATAAGCCTTTCTTTTTCTGCTCCAAACAAGAAAAGCTGTTCTTCTGCCATTCTGATGCTCATTTGTTTTGTCTGCTACCAGAATATGGTGCTCTAATTGGTCAGCCTGATTTTAGTGCATCCAGCATCAGAGAAATTGAAACAGGCACTGAATCAAAATCTATTCAGCGTTGAAGTCCATCAGTTTTAGAACACTCCTAAATTACTCAAATTTGTCTTCTCATATTAAAAATGTAAAAACTAACAAAATATTTGTATGAAATGTGTTTTAAAAACACAGCTAAAAAACAATAGATCTCAGAAATCATGTTGGGAATTGACCGCCGAGAGTGTTTTGAGCTGAAATGCAATTTTGTTCAATTATTATTAAGGATTACAGTGACAAGGACATTTATGATAAGTTCTTTATTTATTTTGTTATTTATGGATATAACAGTATTATCCATTGAGCTCTGTGTGAGCAAAGAAAGAAGGCAAACAGCCCCTCCCTTTTCATTTTCCTCTTTAACCCAATATCTGGGTCAGTGATATCATTAGCTTTCTCCCCTTGTAAGTTACTCTGATCCTGAGTTATGAAGCCTAGAAAACTTTTTCATCTGTAAATCACATTTGTTAATCAAATTTAGTAATAGAAATGTTTTTTTCATGTTAATGGGTTTTCTTTTTTATTTAGTTCTTGGTAACACATCAAAAACGATCCCATTCACTGTAATTGACTCTATGCTACATGCAGCAGATATGGGTTCAACAGAAATAGATTCTGTAGTGTTCCTTTATCAATTCCTAGACTATGAACCCTTATCTGTACTACCTAACTCTACTGTATAGACCCTAAATGATGCAAGGAGCAAAAACATAATGACACACAGGGACTCATAATGACGTCCCTCTAGAACACACTTGACCTTAGGCATGGTGCACATAGGTTGGTGTCTATCTGCTGCAGATGGTCCTATTCTGTTGGCAGTACTTCTCTAGACAAGCTATGGTCTAGACAAGCTGTGCGCATGTGTGCATTTGCACATCTGTGTCAGCAAAGGGTGCAACTGAAAGTGCATTCTTTGGAAGGGGTGTCCAAAAACCTTTGGACATACAGTGTTGTCTCCCTGAAATGAGCTTTTGCAGAGTGAGATGTCTGCTGTGAGCAGAGCATTTTCAGGAGACTGCACACCTCAGTGAGCTGTAATGCAGTCTTGCAAACTGTGCTCTTCTTCAGTCACTGGTCGAGTTTGATCTGCACACTGTGTGTGTGTGTGTGTGTGTGTGTGTGTGTGTGTGTGTGTGTGTGTGTGTGTGCGTGTGTGTGTGTGTGTGTGTGTGTGTGTAGAACTCCCTAAAACAGAGAAAGCTAAATTCTCCAACCTTGTTATCCCATTTTCAGATCAGTTTAAAGCCACATGCAGTATACAGTCAGGCATATCAAGAGTTAAACTGCCTTTTCCATTTTTCATGTGATTCTTCTGTATAATGATAGTCTGCCCTGTTCACAGCTTGTTAGAGCACAGGGAGAGGATGGGGGATGAGGTGGTATGTAGCTGCTTCACATGGTAGCATGCTTTAATGAACTGTGTGTGTGTGTGTGTGTGTGTGTGTGTGTGTGTGTGTGTGTGTGTGTGTGTGTGTGTGTGTGTGGGTGTATGTGGGTGGGTGGGTGCATAGGTGGGTGGGTGTGTGTGTGTCCCACTCACAGTCATGTTTCAATAAAATACAGTATACATCACATCAGAGTGCTACACTCATCCTTCAGCCTCTCCTTTCCCATAAACACACACACACACACACACACACACACACACACACACACACACACACACACACACGCTGAAGCACAAAGTGTCCTCATCTGCCTGTCTGTAGAGAAACAACATTACATGGGAAACACAAACCAATGCGGTCATTATGATCATTTTTCATTAAGACACCCTTTTCAATAACACACTTTCTTTTTCTAGCCTGCTGTTTTTCTACTGTGGCTGTTTAATCAATGCGCTCAATAAAAGACTTGAACAGTACAAACGCTTGTCTTATTAATTTAGTTAATGTTTGTCTATAATTGTGGCTTAGATAAAAATCAGACCACATTTTAGTAGTAATCAGTGCAGAAATCCAGTTAATTTCACAGCCATTTATTTGTCTTGGCACTGCGTGTCCTCTTTAATAACCTCTTTTTAGCTAATTCAGCTCCATGAGGGATGTTGGTTTTTTCTTTCCTGCTTGTGCAGGATATTTCTGGTTGTACAATGCAAAGCAAATATCAACCACTTAGAAATCAGCCAGCAATACCATAGTAACCACTTAGTAATGCCAAACCAACCACCTATGAAACCATAGCAAACATTTAACATTACCAAAGGAAGCTTAGTAACCACTTTGCAACACCATAGCAACCACCTGGTAAACCATTGCAAGCACCCAACAATGCTATAGCAACCATTAGCAACTACCTAACAACACCATATCAACTGCCTGTGAAACCATAGCAGCCATTTAACAACACCTCAACAATCACATAGTAACTGCATAGTGACATCAAAGCATCCACTTTGGATATGATAACAGCTGATTAACAATACTCTAGAAACCACCTGGGAAACCATAGGAACCATTTTACAATGTCATAGCCACCTCTTAGCAACAACATAGCAACTACATCAGAAACCATAGCAGCACATTGCAATACCACCTTGGCAATACTGTAATTGAAATAATTTAATCTAAGTTTGAATCGCTATTTAAATAGGATTTTGTCCTTTTATTGCATGGAATGTCCTGCATGCAACTCAATTCAATGACTGCTGGATTGACATTTTCATTTGGACTAATCCTAAATCCTGTACAGTTGTGGCCAAAGGTTTTGAGAATGTCACAGATTTTGATGTTAGAATCTTTTGTCAGATGTTTATATGGTATAATGAAGAACAATTATAAGCATTCCATATTTTCCTAACTCTTTATTTCCCAATACAGTTTATTTACAATATAATATTTACAGAGCTGACCCTTCTTTAAGAATTATTCAATGTGCCTCAACATGTTGGATATCAGCTTCTGGGCAAAATCTTGAGTGATGACAACTCATTCTTGCCTAATCAGTGCTTGGAGTTTCTGGGTTTTTGTTTGTCCACCCTCTTTTTGAAGATTGACCACAGGTTCTCAATGGGATTGAGATATGGGGAGTTTCCTGGCCATGGACCTGAAATATTAATGTTTTATTTAATGAGCCACTTGGTTATTACTTTTGTCTTGTGACATGGTGCTCCATCATGCTGGGAAAAACCATTGTTCATCTCCAAATAGCTCTGTGATGGTTGGGAGAAGCTGCTCTTGGAGGATGTTTTGATACTATTCCTTATTCATGGCAGTGTGTCTTGAGCAAACCCACTCCCCTGGATGAGAAGCAACCTTTTCTTTTCCGGACAATTTTTTTTCCAGATATCGCTAACAGTCTGACTTTACCCCAGTCCTCTGTAGACCAATCCCTGTATTTCCTGGAGAATATCAGTCTGTTTGTCTGTCCTTGATGTTTTTCTTTGAGAGAAGTGGCTTCTTTGCTGCCCTTCTTGACACCAAACCATCGTCCAAAAGCCTTTATCTCCCTGTGTGTTCAAATGCACTGACACCTTCCCTCTGAAATGTCTGAGCAGACCTGCACTAGTGGTGACCTGATCTTGTAGCTGCATCCTCTTTAGGAGACAATCCTGATGCTTGCTTGACTTTCTTGGGTTTCCTGAATCCTCTTTCCCTGTAATTGATGACTGGATAAATTGTTGATTGGGGTGCTGTCTTACAAACACCAATGTCCTTTCCTATGAAACCCATTTGATGAAATGTAAAGATGACTGCATGTGTTTCCTTGGAGGTAACCATGCTTAACAGAACAACTTAAAAGCACTGCTACCCTTTTAAACCTCTCTTCTAATCAGCATGACAGAGTAGCTATCTTGTCCTCATTAAATATTTCTCCTGAGCTAAGTTCATCCCTGAAATTATGTTAGCAAGGCATTTTGTATGCCAGAAATGCAATATTTTTATTGCAATTAAATAGATCATTCTTCACATTCTAGAGTTAATACAAACTGCCACCATAAAAACTGAGGCAGAAAACTTTAACAAAATGTATGCCATTCTCAAAACTTTTGTTCATGACTGTACATTTGTGCTCCATATTTCTCTAGATAGAGTTAGAGTTCACTTTTGTAAAAAAAAAAAAAAAAAAAGTCTACAGAACCAATACTATTTATTCATATGTATTACTGAATTAGCCATATATTATTCATTAATATAAATGAATAAATAGTATTAGGTCTCTAGTGTCCATAGAGGAGTCTGCTGTGGAGAATCCGGGTGGTGCAGGTCTTCCCTTACTCAGATGGGCAGGCTAGAGAAGTAAGAGGCAACTCCAGCCAAAGCGGCAGTGCTAAAAACTCCTCAGGGTCACTAATGGGCATAAAGGAGCAAGTTTACACATAAATGGGGTGAATGACTGTGAAACATATTGATGTTATTTTCTAGCAGAAAGCACACAGTGATGCTACCAATTCTGCTGATTGCTCTAAAGGGGGAGGGGGGCTCTTTGTTGCTCTTTCTTCAGCATAATTTTATTCGTTTCACGTGCACAGTGGATGAAATATTAAACAGGGGAATATTAAAAGTGAGAGCTTTCTTCAAATTATGCTTTTGTTTTTATTATGGTTGCTTATTACAAAGCAGCATGCAGCCGTATTGATATCTGAGATTTCTTTGAGGTTTCTTATTCTCATTGTTCTAAATTTTCTTCAGGATTTTTTAACTCTTTTTATGTCATGATGATACAAAAATGTTAGTAACACCTGACACATACAAGGCTGGGCTCCAGAAAATGCCGCCCTGTCATCTCATAGCCAATTAAAACAGCACACAAGCTTTAAACAGCACACAAGCTTTTGCACAACTCAATGCTACTCTGTAGTGTTTATGGACCCCACATGCCTCGATTCACACCCTGCAATGTCTAAGCATGCTCCTGTAAAGACTGCAGATTGTGTTCTGCAGGTTGTCCTCCCAGACCTGGATCAGGGCATCAGTAAGGTCATAGACAGTATGTGGTATGAATTGGTTGTGTTGGATACACTGATACATTAAGTCCCAGGGGTTCTGAATTGAATTCAGGTCTGGGAAGTGTGAGGGCCAATCAATGGCATCAACGCCTACATCATCCAGGAACTGCCTACACACTCTAGCCACATGAGGTTGAGCAATGTCCCACACAAGGAGGAGCCAAGGGCCCACTGCACCAGAGTTTTCCTTTAATAATTGAGCAGTGTATATTGAATTACAATTGTACTTGTAATTCGATTTGACATTCAATAGTTGACTCCATAAAATGTTGTTAGAATTGAGGCTACTTCAGTATAGAGGACATGGCACTCAATCAAAAATGCAAGGTAGACATTATGATATTCTGGACTTTGACTTGATGAAATGTTCTGTAACTGGACTTTGGATTTTACTTAAATACCCGCGTCCTAAAGAAAATGCAGAAGAGTTGTGATTATTATGGGTTAGACATCAACTATCTGTTTCTATGTGCTTTTTTTTATTTATTATAGTCTGTTGTGTGTTAAAAATTCAAATGCATTTAGCATTTTATCTGTGCTTTCATGTGATATTTTTTAGATGTTTGATGATCATAAACAAATCACTGACTTTACTACAATACTCGTGTGATCTAGTCAAAGTAAAAACATCAGTCAGCAGAACACTTTCAAAATCACAACAACCACAAATCCTAAAACTCAGGAGATTAAAAGAGTCAAGTTGCATACTGAAGTTGTTAGAGGACAAAAACGTCGCGTTAGCTGACCTGCGGGGAATTACAGCTCAGGGAATGCTGGTCCACTAACATTTCTGTAGTG
Source organism: Acestrorhynchus altus (assembly GCA_034509495.1). NCBI lineage: Eukaryota > Metazoa > Chordata > Actinopteri > Characiformes > Acestrorhynchidae > Acestrorhynchus > Acestrorhynchus altus. Next base: position 7,002,442 of record JAVGWO010000026.1, on the reverse strand, counting down.
TGATGGAAATGGATGTTCCCTCAAGGTTGTACTTCTGTCTCAAGTGTAAAAATGGACAGAAGAGAGTTATGCATGCTCTGTGAACAGAATCAGGGGACTCAATAGCTGAGCTGACTGAAATCTGCAAGCAGACAGATTTAAAGAGCAGTAGTCTTTGAAGATCATACAGCAGTCATCTGCACATCAGGTCATCCAGGGTATGAAAAGTGACTGGGGGACCTGGCATTGATGGTCTTTCTGTTAAGTTTGACTAAGCCTTCTGGTTAGCGGTAGAGTAGCATATGCTAGAGGTTCTCCATACTGATACTGAGGATGAGAAACTTTCTTTGAGGTGTAAGAAAGCCATCCTAAAAAGGAAGACCTGGCCAAGTTAACCTTAGGATACCCAAGGAAACATGGGCTGATTTTGTGGGATCTTTTCATAGTTTGACATACTTTTATTTACCTTTTTTTGCAGTTATGAGAGACAGTCACACATATTAGATACTGTTATTTTCAGGAGATCATTTTCAGGAGTATAAAAGAGAATTTAAATATTGATATGATAATAAATATTTGACCATGTTTTGATCAGAAATATACTTGTTTAGATTGACAGATATTTATAGCAACACATTGTTTAAAATACTTGAGTGTAGTTCAAATAAAATATAAAAACAACCAGAATGTCCTTTATTATTGATGTATTTATCAGTATTATCCCTTCCCAAGACTTTTATTCTGAAATTTGAACACTGCTTGAGCAAAGAAGAGCCCCTCCTTTCTTGTTTTCCTTAATAACCCAATATCTGGGTCATTGATGCCATCAGCCCCACCCCAAGTACTTATTATCAATAACATTGCTGGATCATTCCTCTGACAAGAAGTGGCTTGTGGATAACCCCTTTCTAAAATCTACTTGCTGACCTTTTGGTGTTACTGGCAGATAATCCGCACTAAATTCTATTGTTCATCTAAGGCTTTGTTAATTTACTGAAGGATGGTGGGGGTTGACTGATACACCTGTTCAGTAGGACCATTGCCTTTGATCTCTAGTTCATTCATAGACTCTTCACTGGCAAGGAACTTCAAGGAACTGGTCTGTGTGCAAGTGTTTGATAGCAAGGGACTGGAATTTTCTGGATTGTCAGTAATTTCTTGTTCAATTTCTAGGTTCTGCAACTTTTTATAGCTAGAAAAATTGTATTTCATGCCTTTATACTGGCTGCTGGAGGAACCTCTCCTCTATGTTGCTCAGTTGGATATAATGGACATGATCGCCCATGCACTTACAAGAGTATCAGTCTCTTCAGGGCTCACAACTCTCCATTGAATGTCCTGGAAGGACATGACCTGACTCATGAGGAGAACTTGGCTGCATGGTTGGGGTTGAGTTCCCTGCTGGAGGTCAAAATTCACCTCTGAGGAGTGCATGTACTGTAGGTAAATGACTTTGTAACAGGGTTGATCTGCTTTCCCAGGGCTCTAGTCTGGATTGCGAGAGGGAGTCATGCATTAATTTGTAAACAGCCTCAGGTAAACAGGGCCTGACACAGACTGAAGACCAGTGTAGGGAACTTTGGACAGTTTAGAGCACTGATCACAGAACACATGGCTGACCTGCAGTGGACGATTTTACTTGACCAGGTCATATTGGCAATATTCTGCATATCATTTGAAAACAAATTTGGAAAAAAAGACTCTCAGCAACGTATTCACTACGTCTGTCTGTAATTCTGTCTAAATAAATCAAATAACATATAAAATGAATGTAAAGCACTGTTTTTTACAAGTCTTGCTTGACACACAGCAGCTTTACAGAAATCACAATTAAGAAGGTGACACATGAAAGAACGGATAACGAGTCAAAGGCAGGGTGGGAACCTAGTCCAGGTCCAGTAGCCAGAAGGTGTCAGATAATGTGAAGGGGTGGTAGCGGAACTTGTGGTCCATCTCTGATGGGTGACAGGGGTGCCTGAGGTCAGACTCTGAAAGGGTGGCGGGGGGCTCAAGGTTAGCCTTTCAATCACTGACTGCGAAATATCATCGAAATATATAACCCTTGCTCTTTCTTCCTTTCTTTGTCCCTCTCACGCTCTTTCTATCTATCTTCCCACACTCTTCCCCCCTCAGTTGCACAACTAATTGCACCCAGAAGGAAGTGTCAGATTGCAGTGCTACTGGGAAGGAAGGAACATTAAATGATTAAGCATGTGGAGTGATATGGGCAATATTTATTGACCTACACATACAGAAGTAGTGTCTCTCAGTATAACACAACATGCCAGACGTCATGACACGGAGTTGTAGAGATTCATAATGGCGTCCTGCAACAATCCATCCCATCCAGAATGAACATTCTCTCTCAGTCCCTGCAGATTTTGCGATAGGGTTGGAGTGTTGGGCTAGGTCTGGCGATGTAGCTGTATCTTCAATGCAAGCTCTTGTGGATAAACATTGTCCTGTGTGAAAAAGCACGCTGGAGTGTGCATTCAGAAAAGGTATGACACGTCGCAGGACCTCATTAATGTAACAGTGGGCTGTCAGAGTGCCGAGACCAAAAGTGGACCGGCATTGTACAAAATAGCACCCCACGTCATGACTCCATGACAGTCTGACAAGATACCATTACAATTGGTTGTAATTTTACCAAGATTTTCTGAAATTTGAAAATGTGCACAGAAATGGAAGGGAAAAAAAAGGCAAAACAGATTTTTAAAAATAAATGATGACATATAAACCTGTGAATGGACACAACTAGTCCTACAGGACCTCAAATTATGACACTCAGGACGGGACCGAACAATGCTGAATCCAAAGCCGGTCTGAAAAAGGGTTCTGTGCTATGTTCTCCCAGGTGCGCCGTGCTCTCATATGTAAAATGGATGTCATCCAGTTGGCAAGGAGATTAGTTGGGCCACTGCTCATCCTGTCCATCCTCTCTGACCTGCAAACAACACCAACAAAAAAAAAAAAGATCACAAAGGGCTGTAAAGTTGATTCTGTTTAAAAGAAAGTAAGACTGAGTCTCTTCATTTGAGTTGTTGGTAAGCTGCTCATAATCACAGTAGCCTACACCATTGGGATTCTTCACATTCATTGCTGTAGTGAATGGAACGACCGCGTTTTGCATTTTTTCCCAATGAAATCATCCTCTCTTTCTCACTAGCTCTCTGTCTATTTCTTCTTCTATTTTTCTATCTCTCACCATTTCTCCATTTTTATATTTTCAGTTCCCCCTGGCTCTCCCATCCTCTTTCTCTCCCTACAATTGCATCTTCTCTCTCTTTCTTATTTCCTTGTTTCACATACTCTCTCTCTACCACCTATCTTTCTCTCGTTCCCTCCGTTTCTTTTCCTCACGCCCTCGTTCCTTTTCTCTCTTTAAACTCTATAATCCGTTCATGGCTTTGTGGTGTGTGTCGTGTTTTGTTTCTCCCTCGTTTTGAAGACGTATAATCACTCAGAAACAGGAGGATTGCCCTGGAAAGCAGCAAAAAAACATGAATGAAGAGACGAGAAATTGGAACAGGAGGAAAAAAAAAGCTCTCTGTCCACATCTGTGTCCTGAAACAGGCCACGCTAATGCCAGCCCCGGCACCGAAAGGGTGTGTATCACTGACCTGCAGTCATAAACGGATTGGAATTCTGAGTGAGTGCAGATCAGGATGATTACACGTCGACTCACAGAAGAAGAACGTTCATCTAACGGATGTGCTTTATTTTCCGTAGCCAGACACACTTTCACGACCCCCTTCCCTGATGCGCTTGTCCTGTCGCCAGACACAGCAGGGCTTAGCGGTGACCAGCTGGAATGAGTCTTTTCTCGTGCTTAAAACAGTGCTACCATGGTATTACCCTTCCCTTTATGTCCCCACTATTTTCCCTCTGTATGACCCTTCTTTTCCCCAGATCCTCAATTACCACAGGTCAGCTTCAGTGCAAACTGACCCCTTCTGCTTTATCAAAGCAGTTTAAAGCCTTCTGTGACTTTTTAATGCTATGAGTAAATCCAGATTACATGGAGTTGATCTGCTGTGATCTTTCTTCTCGTTCTCTTTCTTCCTCTTTCTTTCTCTTGCTCACTCACTCACCAGTCCATTTCATGCTTGCTGTTTTTCATGCAGCATTGTACAGTTATGAACAGAGTTAGCAACCTTTCAATCTGATGTCTTTCTAAGATTAATTTGGAAATGCTCACATTAGTATTATACTCATAACCATGTTTCAAAAGTTCCACAGTTATGAAAGTTCCGCGTGAAACAAAATGCAGAAAATAAGCCGTGTCCCCATCCACTTCAGTCATGCACAGAACCTTTAGATTATGTAGGCTAGCGTGATCAGGAGTGGCATAAAAAAATAGAATAATAGAGTAATAGAATCCTCTTTATAGACCTTTGCGATCTTTTCATGGCTGTGTTGTTTGCAGTCTAGAGGTGCCAGGAGGACACAGTGTCCTACCTAGGGCTGAAAGCTCTGTGCCACCCTGACTGCATCTGGTAGCACAAACACAACAACAGTACAACAGGAAAGCAGAGCAGAGCCATTTTCAGATAAGCTTTGCATTTCAGAAAGTCGCATGTCATGATTGGACCGTCCCTAGGGCAAGTTGTTTCCAGTCACTGGCCACCCGCACCAAATGACTCACCAAGAAAGACATTTGACTTACAGCTTGATACTTGATCGCATTTTCCAAAAAACACTTTTTCTATCACTCTTTTTCACAATTTGAACAAATATTCACTCTTATTCTTACAGATCCACTGGGTTCTAGCATGACATTTTTGTGATATTTGTGATATTTTTTTTTTTTTTTCTGTGCAAAATCTGTAAATTTTGTCCTCTGTCCTGTTTTGGGTTTTATTGGTCTTATGTGCCTTTTATGTTTTTATCAAATTTAATGTCCAATAATAAATACGTAAATAAAGTTATTTTGAAATGGTTCGATGTGAAATGCTTCATTCTGTTGGACCATGCAGAGTCAGAACATAATGTCCACAGTGGTGTTCATAGGAACCAGACATCTGAAGCAATCAAAGCTACACGGTGGTTCTGACCACATGGGCTGACACCTTGTTTTGACCTAAAATGTATTCATAAAAGGTAACATATTTAAAAAATTCCATAAGTGATAATAATTCCCCGGGGTCTTACTAAAATGTCAGTGTTATGCTTTGGTCAAAATACCTCAGGAGTCAGACACTGACAGCCCTCATTCTCATGTACAAACAGCCTTGTTCATAACCTCAGGCCTGTTTCTTTTAATGATAATGAGCCACGGCTCACTGCTCTTTCTCTTTTGCTCCCTCTCTCTCTCTCTCTCTCTCTCTCTCTCTCTCTCTCTCTCTCTCTCTCTCTGTTTATCTCTCTCTTTCACATTTGCCCTCACTCACCACATACACGCACCCACACACTTTCTCTTTCTCAAGCCCTGCTGTAGTCTGCTGTACCTGCGTTTCTGTCATTACATTTCCAGCTACTCGTATTAGGATCAATATTCCTATGAACCATCTTCATTTTCTGATGGCTGCATTCAAATATTTTGGACACTGTGGTGCATTTTCAAAACCACCCAAAGAAATGCATCTTGTGGCCTGACAGGTTAGATTTTTGAATCCATTGTAGTGGGTAGAGCTACTCGGATGGAGGAAGTAAAATTCTAATCGTGATGTAAGAAACCACAGAGCGGAGGTCTAGGAGACAAAATCTGCAAGCAGCTCAATACTTGTCATTTCTATGTATATGCCTATAGCCACATGGGGCACTGTTCCAGGCCAGTGTGGTCTCCACAGGAATTCGTACACATGTCTAAAAAGCATTTCAGGAATCCTGCAGTGTTTATTAAATGGGTTTTGACCCTCATGCATGTGCAGGACACAACCTTGACCAACAGAAATGAAATGATTTGAATGGAGAAGGTTCAAGTAAGCAATGTAATTATATAACCTCACCTCCATCTAAACCTGACATAAACCTAACCCTTACCCTAACCCTAACCATAACCACAGGAAATTGACATGTTTAGCATGTGTGCATACATTTCTATTGTTAATTCCTTTATTATTAGATCCATAACTTTAAAAAGACACATTGTTTTCTTAATTCTTAATGTACATGGACAACTGGGTTATGTGTATTTGGTCGAACAGTGCCACCAGTGTGTAGGAGGACCCGGTGAATCTAAAGCAGGTCACAGAATGTGTAAATATATATTGGACATGCAAAAACGTTTACAAATACACAAACAAAATAGGAGGCTGAGACAAATCTGAAAGCCATGTTGAATGTTCTCTTTCCTAGACAGCTCACCAAAAGCTGATAGGACGGTGAGGGTTTTTTTATACCTCTCCTTATAAACAAATGAATTGTGCTGAGGTACGAGCAGGGCATGGTGAGGCAAAACAACTCTCAAAATAAATTTAATGACATGTAAAACTCAAATGATTACATGGTCATTTGGAGAGTAAGTAAACAAATGCAATAAATAAAATATCTACATAACCCTGGTTATTATCTCCACCACTATTAATTAAAAATGAATTTGAGTAAAAGTTAAGACATTTAAGACTGTGGTGAACATTATTTCTGTTACATTAACAATAACACTCTTTTTGTGTGGCACCAACAGTAACACTGTCTTTGTTTTTCTTCTCTCTAGACTATAACTGGCCACTTCCCAGTGCTCTATGTCCAATCTGGATCTACTTGGACGTGCTTTTCTCCACGGCCTCTATCATGCACCTGTGTGCCATCTCTCTGGACCGCTATGTAGCCATCTGCAACCCCATCCAGCACAGCCGCTTCAACTCACGCACCAAAGCCATGATGAAAATCGCTGCCGTCTGGACCATCTCTATAGGTCAGAGCCTAAGTTTATGCAAGTTGTCCACAAACCCTGCATATATAGTAACACACAGCATGTACGTAGATCTTACAGTTGCTTCAAGTATAGAAACATCTTCCCTGCAGTGTGGGCGTGCTATGCATATAGGTTTCAGTGTGTAATTCCTATAATACGTGTAGTAGCAGCGTCATTCCCAGGAATGACAATCAACAACCAGGTCTATCGCATGACAGCCTGCTGTGACACTGACACGGTGGTATGTTAGTGTGTGTTACTCTAGTTTGAGTAGATCAGACACAGCAGTGTTGCTGGAGTTTTTAAAAGCTGTGTCCACTCACTGTCCACTCTATTAGACCCTACCGAGTTGTTCCACCTTGTAGATATAAAGTCAGAGACTGCACAGTTTGTGTTGGTCATGCTCATCAGTGGTCACAACTGGTTGGTGGACTGCTATCTCTGAGGTGTTTAAAAACTCCAGCAGCACTGATGTGTCTGATTCACTTATACCAGCGCAATAAATACACACTACCACCATTACAGTGATGCTTGGGTTCTGCAAATGACCCACCATCAAAATAGTACATATTCTGTGGTTCAATGTAATGTTAATAAGGTAAAATAAAAAGTGCAGCGTGTTAATAGTCTAGTCAAATGACAGTCAGTCAAGGAGGAAAAGCTAAATTGCTGATTTTTTCCTTTTATTTTTAAACCATTTATTCAACATCACATGCTAAAGACATAGAAATCTAACTTGTAATTAAATTGGGTTTATTCAACTTAATAATTTGAATGAAAAAAATCATTCAAAGGGTCTATTTGAGTTAAATAAACCCAGTTGTCACACAAAGTAATTGTATATTTTTTAAATTCGATTTATTAGATTATATTTTTTTTAAGATATGAACCTTTACTGTGTAGTACATATAAAAATGTCAAGGTTAAAGAAGACAGCTGCCCTAAGTTATGTTCTTGAGGTCAGCTTATGTGCTGTTAGTCTGTAGAGGATCTTTTAAAGCCTCATTCAGGACCTGCTGAAGCAGTTCCATTACAACACTGCTAGGTGTTGAGTGTGTGATAAATGGACCTGTTGTATGGGTTGGGTGATCTGGTTCATGTAATTCAAGCGGCTCTGTTGTCACAGTACTCCAGGCTGTGTCCCGGTTGCAGCAGTTCATGATTTGCGGCATGAGTGCCCTACAGATTGCAAATGTCCAATCAACTTCACTAGAATACCTCAAGAGTCCCATATCGCTCCTCAGGACCTGAGAGGAGGCGCTGAGAGGTGCTGTCTGACACTTGTGGAGATGCTGGATTTCTCTGGGGTTCTGCTTGAGGCTCTCTGCTTATGGAGGGCAACGCTGCAGCAGGAGTGCCTCCCTCCACTTCAAATACATGCTCCTGTGTTTTAAAAGTGAATATGGCCCCCTAGTGTCTCAAAAGAATTATTGCAACATGGGCCTATGTCCTGACAATGGGCGTTGTAAGGTCAATCCAGGAGGGTCCCCCACTGACAAGTTAGAAGCAAGAGGTACATCAAAGAGTCTTGGGCTGTCTTTGAAAGTGTGACCGCCAAAAAGGATTGCCAGTAGGGGGATTACTTAGGGACCTACCATAATCTTGTTATCATGTTTCCCTCTCTCTCTCTCTCTCTCTCTCTCTCTCTCTCTCTCTCTCTCTCTCTCTCTCTCTCTCTCTCTCAGTATTCCAACCTCATTCAACACCTCCTTCGTTAACCTTCCCTCCTTTTTCCAAAAGTGCCCACGCATTCAGTTTCAACAAGGCATCAATATTTAAAATGTCATACACACATTTGCACACTCTCATCAGCATATAGATGGAGGATACAGACAGCAGATTCCTTAATCAGTGCTGCAGGAGTCCCTAAAACTGTAACTTTTAACATCATCAGTTGTTTATGAACATTACAGGTGCTTAAGAGTGCATTTATTGAGCACACGTTGTCCTTTTATATGTAAATGTTAAACATATGACTTTGGTTGAGGTGATAAATGCTCAGCAGCCGTTTTACAAGCATATTTATTACACTGTTATTGTGCGTCGGAAAACACACTATGTGCATTCCAATCACCCCAGTAGTTCCCAGTGAAGTGGACTATGATGGGAATTCTGACATTTTAGCCTTTAGAACCGTAGGCTAAGTTTGCAGGACTTTTTCAAAGTTTTGATGTACTTTAATTTGCCGGAACATAAACACTACGTAATATTATAGGAGACAAATCAGATATTATTTACAGGAGGTCCTAGGCTTGTCAAATATTTATTCGTTTGAGATGTAAAACAGAATTGAAATATTTGTATGAACCTGACCATGTTTTGATAGTAATAAAAATACTTAAACCTACAATTATTATAATAATAATATTGGGTTAGGGTAAGTCCTGTAGTTTGTTATGTGTATCATGTCTGTCTGAAGGTTACTCTGATCCTTAGTTATGAAGCCTAGAACACAGGTATGTAACTGCCTCAAAGTGTAGCTCCAAGAGGGAAGTGAGACACTAATCCATAGGGAGTAAAATCATTCCATTAAAAGGGAACTTCAAACAGCATAGGGAGTAGAGTGTAGTGTATATATACCTTGGTTAACCCTACATTATGAGCACCTCCTTGTTTCTACATCTGCTCCTTTGTCCATACAGGTGCACTTTGTAGATCCATATTTATTGATTATAGATCGTTTCCATACATACATTGTTAGCCTCCTTTCATCCTGGTCTTCAATGGTCAGGACCCCACAGGACCACCACAGGGCAGGCATTTATGTGGGTGGTGGGTCATTCTCTGCATTCCAGAGAATGCAGGACACACTGCTCTCACAAAGCCTGGTTTGCTTAGCAACCTGTATTCATATATCTAGCAGAGTCTGCAGGTGGTGTGTTATAGGTGTAAACAGAATATTGTATTGAAGTGTGCATTGTGTTTCAATGTGTTGCAGGATTAAGCGTCAAAAAGCTTTCAGTAGTGGGCTTGAACCATAGCTATTGGCATCTATATTTATATTTTCAAATAAATCAAATGATTATAACTTTATAACTCTTTATTTTTTATTTCATTCATTTGCATTGATGTTAAAATCCCTGGTGGCAGCTTGCCATTAGCAGCCGATGTCTGAGAGAGCAATATTGGCCACGTTCTCTCTGGGTAGATGGCACTGTCTCCCTACATCACACCCAGCGTGATGCTGGCCAGCGCAGGCATCTGTTAGCCATTGTATCACCCAGCACTTTCCTCCCAGCACATTGGCTGCCCACCAATAATGCAATGGCAGCAGTGTGAAAAGAGGCAGTGGCTGGCTTCATGTATCAGAGGGGGCATGTTCTTGTCTTCACCCTGTTTGGAGCATTGAATGTGATGGTGGAAATTCTTAATGGGTTTGGGTAATTGGCACTGTGTACCGTATAAGCACTGCAGTGGCTGAGTCCTCTGGATAGAGGTTATGATAAAAGGCCTGACTATATATTAGATCCCGCCACTACCCCCCTAACTGCCTACGGTTCTCCAAGGTTCTCTTATTTATACTGCCGAGATTAAGAAAGGACAGGTAATGTGAGGTTGGTATTTCATGGATCTGTTATCAGAACATTATCCAAACTCTTCATGAATATACTTCACTGTTAACATATGCATTAAGGACTGCTGTCATCGTAAAACACAGTGTTTGATTGAAGGGCTGTCGTTTTCCGTTCATTATGAGACCATTGTTTGATTCCTGTCTACATTTAAAAAACAGAATTAAAGCCCCATCTTTTGCATTGATCCATTGTCTCTAATTGAATAGAACATGCACTTATCCAACCATTAGCCGGAGATGTGCAGAGACAAGTGTGCGTTGATTCGAGTGGCAGTTTCTGAGCTGCTGCTGCTTCATGCAGCTTTACTGCAACTAAGTTGTGCAAAACAGATGTGTTAAAGACAATAGGTTCTGTCTTACTATTGCACATCATCATTGTGTCCAGACAAGGACGAACACATTACATTCAGGCTTACATTACATTTATGCTGTTATTCATTTTAAAGGGTATTTATTACGTAAGTGTGTAAAACAGTTCAGACTGATAGAACAGACATGAATGTGGAATTATACTAATTTAAATCACGAGTTGAGGCATTTCAGGTTTCTTTATTTCTTATTGATTGATTGATTGATTGATTGATTGATTGATTGATTGATTGATTGATTGATTGATTGATTGATATATACTTTATTGATCCCTTAGAGGGAAATTCATTGGAAAAACAATAGCAGTATACATGAGGTAAGAAAGTTAAAATATCTAAAATAAATGAATATATGTTTATATTATAGCAAGTATACAGAATGTTAAACCCATATCCTTTATTCACTGGAAGTGAGGATATCAAATTAAAAATTGCAATTTTTATAAAATTTTATGAAAATTACATTACAAGAAAATATTCATTTGAATGTTGCTGAAACATCAAAGTATTAAAATACATAAATATACCTAAACATCCATTTGCAGCACTGACACTATAAGGGCGTTTTCACGCCAGGGTTTTGTTGTTGTTTTTTCTGGACCAGAAGCCATTTTCTCTGAGAATTTGTTATATTTAATTAAGTGTGAAAGTTGTTTTTGAGCCAGTGAGCAGTCCAGAGAGACAATCTCAGGCCTGGGGTGCGCATCACTCTGGTTCGGTCTGCTGCAAATGGAAACTATCCACTCCACGTGCCTTTTATGGGGTTGTCTGGTTTGCTCATTTTGTCACACAACTACTTTTCACACGATTTATAGTCTGTATGGCAAAAAACTCTGCTCCTTGGAGAAACTCTCGCTGTTTGCAGGTGTTCGCAGGGGGAAATTTGAGTGTTGACACTAATTAAACACAATAAATGGATGGAACTAAGTCCTGACATTCTGCAGAAATGTGTGCAGAACAGTAACGTCCAAAATTGCACAATTGATCCACTGTGTCAAACCAGCAATAACGAGCCTCTCCCACAAACAAGCTCAGAATTGGTCCTGGCTGCAGACTGTATTTGGGACCAGTGCGAAAATGCCATCTCACAGCCCACCTATTTCTATTATTTGAAGTGCCGTTACTAACCCAGTATGAACTACAGTCTCTCCCTGAGGATAAGCTGGGGGACCACTAGAGAGTGCTTCACCAAAGATACCCATGGAGGCAAAACACAGTTGATTATGGTTACATGCTATTAAATGGACAGACTGGACTGAAGATTTCACCCTGAATTCTCATCTCTGCAGTGCTTTTTGCATATCGGCCATATTTGCCCTACATTACAGTCTGAAATAATATTTATAATAAACAGACATATTTTACATATTCATAGGTGATAGTAGCAGCAGTACATCTAGTGATTTACACAGTTTTAACATCAAACAATGAAAAAGAGTAAATACTAACCCAGCCATACTGGTTCACATCCCCTGGATTTAAAAGATGGCTGGCCACTAGTCCACTTAATCCAGCAGTGAATACAGGTCAGGAAACCTCCCCCTATTGCTAACAGTTAGTTTATTCATGTAGGCCATTCAGTCCTTTGTGGGCAAACTAATAAAAAACAGGAGAAGGCATCCAGATGAGTCATATTCCAGTGTTCTTACACTTGACACTGCGGTGCCAACTGTGACGTTCTGCAATCATTTAAGCTCCGTCCACAAAACATGTCATCTATGTTTGCAAGCACAAAAATGGTCCATTTATATGCAATTTGCTCAACGATTGTGTGCACAACATGGGAAATGAAGCCTCCAAACCATATTTGTGGTAGCTTGTTTTCTCTCCAGTCATGCCACTTTGTTCAAGGAAGCTACAAGAAATAAACCAAAGCCTTTAGTCTGCAATTTAAGTTCCTGGATGATTACATCCAAAGGATGATGGTAGTTTTTACAAGGCAGGTATTTGTGTCCTGATTGTGTAATATTTTCATTGTTCCTTCATGAGTTTTGTCAACCAATGATGAAATAACGTGCACCCACCTGTAATACTACCAGCTGTCAGTCCCAACATATGCTTGGAAACACACCACTATTACACTCCAGGGCTATATTTTCTAAAGCTTGTAACTTCAAAGGTTGTCCACCCAAAGGAGAGAAACCAGGTTAAAAATTGACAAGTGGTTCATAAAGCTGTGAACTGGGAATGTGAAACGTAGACCCAACTTCATACAGCTCTTTTACACTGCAGTTTGGAATGATATGAAACAGCTATGGGCCCAAGCACGGAGACATCAATGCTTAGAACTTCAAAAGCTGACCAGTGAGAGGGATGAAAGCAGGTTTAACTCTACCAGCCTGATTTGTGAAATGTTTCACAATCCTGTTTGTCACTGTCAGTCATTCAACATGAAAATGCCAAAAAAAAAATGCCTATATTTCACTGGTCTTACCAATCTCTGACAGACAGAGCTGTGAAATCATTTGGCCAGATTGAAACTGGCTTCATTCCACAACTTCTGAAATTATAGGCTGTAGAAAATAAAGGCCCTGCAGTATTATTAGCCAAAAATGCCCTTTCACTGGCAAGTGTGAGTTACTGCACCACAGATATTCATGTGCTACACTGACAACACAAGATCAACAGAAATTGGTTTTCTTAAGCTACATCAATATGTTAAGCCACTCTGTGACAGAGGCAAACATAAGTTGAAATCTTTAGATCCCAAAGAAAATATAATAAACCACAGAAAATCTCATGAAGTAGAAAGACAGATCAATCACACATGTTTGGAGATCTTATCCAGAGCAGCTTACTTCACATGTTCAAACGGTGTAATCCATAGAAACACAGTGTATCATGACAGCTCAAATAACAGTGTGTTTAAATTGTTCAAATGCAAGAAAAATCTCCAGATTCAAAAAGGTTTCACTGTTGTTATGAGTCAAAGAACCCTTTTCAGTACTAGAACCAGTTTTTTTTTTTTAAGGTTATCTGAAGAGAAGAAACGAGTACATGGTTGGGGGGGTGTACCCGGATGTACATGGTTGGTGTACAAATGAGCAAGGCAAAGGTTGATGATGTTAATATTTGCCATTACCTCACATGCTTAATGCCATCAGAGCAAAAAGAGATCATTGCATTTTTAGCTTTATGGGACCACAGACGTGTAAATGTGGACAATTCTGCAGGCAGGCAAATACATGTGTATGTAAACATATGTGTACAGCAACATGGGGAGCAGTTCTGGTACAACGTGGTTATGAGGTTGATACGTGAGCAAAGTAAATATATGATTTGGAGCTACATCTAACCTAAACCTTACCCTAACCTTAATGTGACATTCTTAATGTGAGTGCCTTTTTAACTCCAGAATGGTAACAAGTCTTGTTTTTCAACATTCTTCTCTGAGCACATGAAAAGATGGGTTGCATTTGGCAAAAGAGTGCCAGAAGGTGGGCAGGAGATCCTGGTCACAAGCAGGTCACAGAACATGTAAATAAGGACTTAATAAAGAACATGCAGAAACCTGTAACCTATACCTGGATGAAACAGGAGGTAGTCATGGGAATCTAGATGTTGCATGTTGTGATGAGGATGCTCAGAAAGTAACCATACCGCAATTGAGTTAAAGAAAGGGCAGGTTCAAATCTTTTGTTGAGGCTGCCACGATGACCTTTCTTCATCAGGAAATAAGAAGAAGGTTGGGAACAAAGAAATAGGTACAGAGACAAAGATGGCCAAATTCCATGTACCATACAGCCGTAAAGCCTGTACAATTGAGCATGACCAACACACGTGAACATAGTCTCCAACTAAACCCAAATGGTTGTTCAAACGTTTCATCCAAAGCATCTTAAGGAGGAGTGATGTGGATCCTCTGAGCTCAAAATGAACCAGATGGTGAGACAAATTCTTAGAGGATGTGAAGATTGTTTCTCCACACCACATCATGCATGTCAAAGAAGCTCCCAGAAGTCAGAAGATTCAAGTTTGTCTCTCTAATTTTCTGTGGAGTTCTTAACCAGTAGTGTGGAAATAACTTCTTTGAAGCCCAGACTGTGAGAATCGGAGCTTTGTATCTGATTCTTGTTGCCAAAGGGAGTCAGTAACGTGATCTCAGCATAGGAGTCACATGGGAGAACTTCAGGAGGTTATGGTCTTGCTGGGTGGCAGCATTCTGAATACTCTGTGGAGAGGAAATGGTGTAGGAGGCAAGACCTGCAGTGGGGGGATCTGGAAATGAATAAAACCTAGGGGATGACTACTGGTGTTTTAATATTCCTCCAGAATGTTTAAGATATATAAAATGTATTGCACTAAAATTATTCTGTTCTAGATTACCGGAGTTAGAATTGTGTAGTGGTGACATTTGAAGTGTTTAATGGCTCCAAAACTACACAAAAAGCCATTATATGGAATGGTTACGAGTACAGATTCAGTTTTGTGCCAACTGTGTCATTTCACATAGCATTTTGAAATGAATCATGCTCTCTAAATATTGGTATGTATGCTGAGAACGGCTGTGTGGATGGGACAAACACACAACCTCTGCCAAAGATGCTGAATTCTCATAGTCTGACACAAAATTGCTGATACATCAATACAAAAAAAAAAGACAAAGCCTCTAAGGTGACATCCTGCATAAATAAATTTGAAAAATAACCTTGGCCACAAGTACAATTCAATGACTTACACAGAATTAATTCATGTCCCAACTGTTTTCATCTCATTCCCAGACTTAACTAAGTCGTTCCCATGCTTCTCCAGGCTGTGGCCACTATTTATTTTTATCCCTGCTCCTGGAGCGCAGATCTTACTGCAGACTTCAGATTCAACTTTTATTCACCCCACCTGAACCAACTAATTACTGCCTTCAGAAGTTCTTGATTGACTGAATGGGGTGTGTTAGATTTGGGATGGAGTTGAAACCTGCAGGATGTAGGGGTGGTGACCCCTACCTTAGAGGCTCCTTGAAAACCTTCTGGTTAATTAATATTTGATTTTGGGAGATTTTGTCTTACATGTATTATTATACATGATGAATTTACTTAAACCTCTGTCTCTCTTTCCTTTCCCACCCTCTTTGTCTCTGTCTCTATCAGGCATCTCCATGCCAATCCCAGTGATCGGCCTTAGCAACAAGGACAAAGTCTTTGTGAATGACAGTTGCGTTCTGAATGAGGAGCGCTTTGTACTGGTTGGATCCTTCGTGGCCTTCTTCATCCCTCTGGTCATTATGGTGGTCACCTACTGCCTCACAGTGCAGGCCCTCCAGCGCCAGGCATCTGTCTTCCTCTACGAGGCCAAGGCCTCTTCCCAGCAGCCCTTGCAGCCTCCAGCTCAATCTGCTTCCCAGCTGGCTCCACCCCTTGCACCATCACGCCGCAGCAGCTTCAACTGCCTTCGGCTAGGGGGTGCGGATGGGAAATCTCTGAGCCCTGCTACACTTTCAGATAGCATCTCCATTGTAGGTAGTTCAGAAGCCCCATCCCAGCTCAACTCTCCTGCAGGTCGGGACCCGGCTGGGGCCCATGGCCGCCGTGGCATGATGCAGGCCATCAAGAATGAACGGCGGGCCTCTAAAGTCCTGGGCGTAGTCTTTTTTCTGTTCTTGCTTATGTGGTGCCCGTTCTTCATCACCAATGTACTGTTTGTACTGTGCCGTGGGGCATGCAATGAACCCCTGTTGTCCGAACTGCTCAACGTTTTTGTGTGGATTGGGTACATCTCCTCAGGGGTCAACCCTCTGGTGTACACGCTTTTTAATAAGACCTACAGACGGGCTTTCTCCAGCTACATGCGCTGCCGGTACAGCAGAGTGCAGCTCAAGCCCATTCCCATCTATTCCCAGCCCTGCCCATCCCATGCTGCAGTTACACCCCTCCTGATCTGCGGAAAGGTGGGAGTTGACCGGAACAGTAACTGCCGGAATGGGGATGGAAATGGGTTTGGGAATCTGGAGCCTACAGATATGGACATGGATGCTGGTCTGGAACTACGACCTGGAATGTCGTCACTGTCTGTCAACAGCTGCCACACGCTCCCGGAACACACTAGTAGTGTCTGATTGGCTTCAGCCAATGAATCTGGTGGAGGATCCTCTACTTCAGCTCTACAGACTTTCTACATCACTCAAACAAGGAACTCCTCACAGCCCAATGGAACTCACACCAGCATTGTGATTGGCTATTGTCACTACCTTTCGCTGTGACACAGCTTTTCTAGAATGTACGCTGGTGGACAATGACGCAAAGCACCAACATCTAACCCTGGGTCAGATGCGTAGGGTCATTTCCTGGACACTTAGCACTGTGCAGAGTTTAAAATACATTAGCTGGTTTCCTGGACATGGATTAGGCCTACTCTCAGACTGACATTTAACATCAGTGGTGATTCATTATTGACAAGTCATTTTAGTCTCGGCTTAAGCTTAATTTGGGTCTGAGAAACTGGCATTATGCACCGAAATCAACAAGAACATGGTTCCTTGCTGGAATGTCATGTTTGAACAAGTACAGATATCTCAATGCCAATAAATTATCTGTGTTGCATGGCTTATTCCAGTTTTCCAATAAAACAGAACCAAATAGTGTGACCTGCTGAACATGCAGGACAGCTTCCAATCGGAGAGTTTACAGCACCCTCATGTGGTCTATTGCAGGTGGCTTCTGAGATAAATAATCAAAAGGAGACTGACCTACATTATTTGAAAAAAAAAATCTAGTTTTAAAAGAAATACAACAGTCACTCTGGCATCACATACATTTGCTTAAATACATTTTCATCACTGATAAATAATGCATAATAATCCATGCATTTTACAGAAGCAAGAATTGGGGTATTTTATTCTCATTCCTTTTGGCGTGATGGTTCAGAAGAAATACAAAAAAGCCCAAAAAGTCCTCTCAGCCCATCTCAGAACTCACCTGTAACCACACATCTTTCCAATTCATAGAATGGAATGCAATTCAAACTGTAATGCACATTTCTGATCAAAGCATGCTGTGTGTGGGCAATCAGTGGCACACTAGAGCTGCACTTTGAATATTACCATATGGACTACAAGGTTGTGAAAAATGTCTGCCACAGGTTCATGGTTGATTTATCCCGATACCACTGAGAAGTTCAAAAAGCTGCTCTTTCAAGGACTTTCTTTCTCTCGTGGCATGCTTTCTCCGCCGCTAGCTTTGAAGCCAGTGAATGTAGAGGTCAGTTATCTAGCGGTACTGTAATAAAATATAGAGGCACAGCACGGCGCTGTGCCGAACAGCCAGTGTAGGCTTTAAAAAACTGAAATGAAGAAACCAAGCCACATCTCAGAGAGTGGAGGCCAGTCTGTCAGATCCAAAACGTGTATTCTGAGGAGCTATAGGAACGTGTTGTCATGTAATATGCTGTAAATGCTTGCTGTTTTGTGAGTGTATGTAGAATTTAGTACTCACTATGTATTAAAACACTCCTCCCTCATTTAAACTGCCATTTTCTACCAAAACCTGTGAATGTTTGTTCAGATCACTTCTCCTGTAAGAATCCTTTTCACATGACCTTATTTTTTGTCACTACTATTTATTTAATAAATGTATGTTATCATTCTTGCTGGTGTGTTGCTCTATGCTATTGTTGAAGGCAGTCATCACACAACATATGACCTCCAAAATGACAAAAATTTACTTAAGCCTGAGCTTATTTTGTGGGGCAAAAAATTGAAAATTCCCATTATTGATGCCAGATATTGTTTGTTTGTTTATTTTGTTGTTGTTGTTTTTTGCCTATAAGGACTTAAAACACTTTATTTCAAAGAAATCGTGTTTTGAACTGAAACTGGAAGAATTGTGACAGGTTATTTGTAATGATTAGAATAGATTAGATATTTATAATAACACATTCTTAAAAGTACTTAACCAACAACCTAAATATCCTTTATCATTTTTGTTAATTAGGTTTCAATACTATCCCGTCTCAAGACTTTTATTCTGAAATTTGAGCACTGTTTGAGCAAGGAAAGAGAGCTAACAGCCCCTCCCTTCTCGCTTTCATTTTTTACCCAATATTTGACTAATTATATGGAGTCTGTATGCTGGTTGAGCGTGCACTGGAAGGCTCCTTTGGCATTTATACTGTGATATAATTCAGTTGGAAACA
Organism: Acestrorhynchus altus; assembly: GCA_034509495.1. Lineage (NCBI taxonomy): Eukaryota > Metazoa > Chordata > Actinopteri > Characiformes > Acestrorhynchidae > Acestrorhynchus > Acestrorhynchus altus. The sequence continues at coordinate 6,983,535 of JAVGWO010000026.1, read as the reverse complement.
AGTACATTTTTGGAGCTCAATTACTCACTGATAGTTCATCACACAATGATAGGTGTAAGTCATGTAGTTTGTTATGGTATGTGTATTGTATCTGTAGGTTACTTGGGTACTGGGCTTAGTGCAGATCTCAGGTTCTAAGATCTGCATGTTACTGCAGAACAGAGCAGTGTAATACCTTTTTTTCATGCAACAATGAGCAGGAAGACTTCTAAACTGGGTTTATGTAATTGCATTCACTGGTCAAGCTGACCATTCTTAAGTAACTGCCTCACTGCTTATATACAAAACTGATTTTTGATATTAAAAAGTTGAATCCAGAAGGACGTGATGGATTTCGAGTGCAAAAGCATCCCATACATTTTTAAACTGGAATAGGTCTGGCAATGCAGCCGTTGGAATGCCACACCAAGACAAAAGTGGGACTTGTCACTGAAGATGACTCGCTGCCACTCTGTTTGACTCCATGATAGTCTTGCACGACACCACTGCAGCCTTTGGTGACGTTGACGTGTTAAAAACAGTCATTATAACGGTCTGCATGCATGTAGTCCTGCATCCTGCAGCCATCTGCCAATGGAGCTGGCGGTAACAGAATGACTCATGCAGGGCATCATTGCTCACTAAATGCCTGCAATCATTGCTGTTGTGTCACTCTGTGCATGTTGGACAATCCATTGCTTCTCCCTGTGGTTTGTAAAGGTCTCCCAAATCCTTCATTTCACTGCTATATGCCGGTCAGCAACAGAATGCTACGGTAATGGTAATGCGATAAATCAATAAGATGCAATACATCAATAAGACCATCCTGGTTGTCAGACCCCATAATGCCTCCCCCGACAAACTCTTCCAAATGATCCAATTGCTTTCAAGGTCTCCTCTGAGGCATACTTCACTCTCAAAGGATGCTACCAACACAACAGTACAAGTCAGAATGAAAAGCACATGCAACGTATGGCCTTCAGTTAGTCAGGAACAGTAATAAGGTCTGTTCTTGCTTATGTCACATGCAGTTGACCATGAAACTTAATTGTCTCCCATGTCTCATAATGTCACAATTATGCACCAAGTTTCATTACTTTCATTACTGTCAGTTGATTCCTTCTGGGTGCAACTATTTGTTTGAGGATGAGTATATAACAGTGTAAATATGGCATTGCACATGGGAGCCAAGATTTATGGGTGCTCAGCACCATTAAAATTAAAACACATAAAAGTTGTTTTTTTGCTCTAAACTGATTCAATGTTAAAACCCTAGAAAGTATATGGTTCAAATAATATTTTATCAACAAAAATGTCGATATTGCCTTTCTCTCTATTACCCCCATATAAGCATCTGTTTACGGATAGTCCTGCCCTTCAACAGAAAGAGTCGATCAGCCTGCTGCTTTCACAGTCAATTATATTGCTTGTGATGCTACAAATGCAGCACTAGTGGGGTAACCAGGGGCGGTGTGAGGGGTGACTTAAAAAAAATGTATACATAAAAAGTAATAATAAAAATAATAAAATAAATATTTTATATAATATATAATATTTTATAAAATAATAAAAATAATTAACAAATGATCACCTTTTAAGTAATATTAATGAACAATTTAAAAATAGTAGTGGATGCTCTTTTACCTGGTTGTTGGTGTTCTGAGAAACATTAGATCTGGCAACCCTCTTCAGCAAGCAGCGGTGGAAAGGAAGTAAACATGGACATAAGGTTTATGAAGAAACGTTCACAGCCATCACAGCACAACTGCTAAGTTCAGAAGTTTAAATTACATTTGATTTAAGATAAAATAATGCTTTATTAGTCCCATAGTGGGGAAATACAGATTGTTACAGCAGCAAAGGGGTAGCAAAGCATTTAGTACAAAAACAGATAAATAAACAGTACAGTATATTACAATTTAAACATTATAAATAATAAAAGTTTAGGGGGTTGCCAGGATCTCATGCATGGGGTGGGAGTCATTCTCCAGCATGGATGCCAGGTTGGCTAACATCCTTCCATCATCTGCACTGGGTCTAAGGGGCTTCCCAGTACAGAACCGACCCTCGTTATTTATGTAGAAATATGGATTAAATATCACAACTAACTAACTCTTAGCCGTCCCTCCTCTTCTAGCTCTTTGTCTCTGCCTCTCTCTCTCACACACAGCTTCTCAGAAGGTTTACTGCTCTCCTACCTCACGTAACATTTACATTTACATTTAAGGCATTTGCTAGACCCTTAGATTTTCAAAACTGCTTTGCTGTTTACTCATTACTAACGTATGCATTTGTTTATCTGTCAAACACACAATTCATCAGTTTATCTGTTCAAAAGCTGTTGAAATTGAATATGGAGCAGCTGTTACTGTACGAGGCACGAGCTGTGCTGCTGTAGCATTCATTTTCTTCACTAAAGCTTCTGCATCTGAGCTGCCATTCATATCACACATTTACTCCTGTGCCCCTCTCAGAAATACAATTACTATCATTTTAATGTAGAATTAATTGGGATTAAAACAATAGAATGTCTTGATTAACCAGACTTAATCTGCTGACACCTCATAATATTCCTAATATGAATATGATTCCATTATGTTGTCCTTACGTCGGGTTATTTCACATTCATCGTCAAGAAATAGTTGCACTCAGAAGAAAACTGACTACCGGTCACTCAAAAGTGTGTGACTTCTTTCTTGGTGGAGACAACCAACAAATCTGTGGTCAGCACCAAGTGTCTGAGGTCGCGGTGTGGGCTGCAATTTTGTACAATGCCAGACCACCTGTGTTCATCATTACAGGTATTTAAATGAGGTTAATGAGGCCCTGCAACCAGTGGCCCTACCATTTCTCAACGCACACTCTGATGCACTGTTTCAACAGGAGAACACTCGTCTACATATTGCACATCACCTTGAAGACACAGAAACTGAGAGAGAGAGAGAGAGAGAGAGAGAGAGAGAGAGAGAGAGAGAGAGAGAGAGAAGGACTTTATTGATGCCTCAGGGAAATAAAGATTCCAGCAGCAGCATCATTACAGTACAAACAAAGAAGAAAGTGATAATAATAGAAATATACAGGAACAAAAATAGAAAGTCCAGAAGCAGAGGTGCTGCACATTCTTATTGCACATTCTTAACTATTATGGCACATAGCCTGGTTGTGTTATGGTGGTCAGGTGGTGTCAGCCTGCTCCTGCTGTCCTCTTATATAAAAGATTTAGCTGGATGACTTTAAATTACTGCAACTTATGACGTAGTGGTTGAATGTGTAAAGAATTTGTCGAATTATGATGGTATGCTCCATAAAGCGCTGACACTAATTCAGATTATTTAGGTTCCAAGGACGAAAGAGAGACCAGGGCGGGAGGAAGAAGCTTCTCTCTCTTCACTCTGCTCAGTCCGGCGATTACAGCATAATCATCACTGCTATTCCCTATATTTTAATAATTCTGAAATTAAAAGAGTGCTCATCTTGCTGGTCTTTTCATCATGTGTATTGCAGTATCACATTAGAGCTCATGGGTACTGTCAAGTAAATTTCACACTTATTTGCAAACAGATTCATGAAGCAATTTTATTATTTTGATCTAAAGCAACTGAAGTGTGAAAGTGTCTTTAAGAGGGATTTACTGGCTGTACGTAACTGTACTCTTTTAGGGGTTGATTGTATCTAAATCCAGTTGTCGTTAACAGTATCCATATCCATCTGTGAAAGCATTACTATGTGTGTAATCTTTATAAAGTGGTTTATTTTTGATAAACCGCTGATGTTTAGGAGGTGATGAGGAAATATTCCAGCTGTGATGTTCATAATAAACCCCTACAGTAAGTGATTCACTTTGGAAATGAGCTTAAATGCCTACAAATCATTAAACATGTCTGTATTAGTTGTGCGTTTCTACAAGTCAGTTAATAAAGAGAAATAATCACAGCTGTCCAAGAAGTGAGGGCAGAGGTGAGGGTGTATAAATCAGAAGAAAATGTGAAGTGTATCTGGAACATCTGGGTGAAAAACAGCGGTGAATTGCCTTCTCCTTCAGCTGACCTCTCCTCTCCTTCACACAGAGGAGCTGGAGGAGGAAAAACCAGCACGACCACTTCAGGATTCAGCCGGTCTGACTGGGAATCACTAGGACTGGGAGGTAAACTGAAGGGAATGCTCGCTGGGAGTTAACAGAGATCACGTGCGCGCCGCTCCAGCGGTGGTGACGTAGACTGACTCTGAAGGGTGCTGCCTGAAAACCTTGTTGTGAACACTGTCTTATGAGCGAGCTCCCTTTGAAGGGCAGCTGCCTTCAGAATGGAGCACACCCATAACTTCGGGCACCTGCGGTTCTATATCAGGAAGGAGGACTAGGTGCCTGTGGGAATTGTGTCGGGATGGGGATGGGATTGGGATGAGATGAGATGAGATGAGATGATATGAGATGAGATGAGATGAGATGAGATGAGATGAGATGGGGATGGGAATGGGAATAAGGATGGGAATGGGAATGGGTATGGGATGGGATGGGATGGGATGGGATGGGATGAGGATGAGGATGAGGATGGGAATGGGAATGAGAATGCGAATGGGAATGGGGATGGGTACAGAGACAGAGGATTCCATCCTCATCCAGCTCTGTAAAGCAGGTTCAGCGCGGAGACAGCAGGTCATTATGTGGGACTATACCGCCATCTGGCGTCCGAACAGCTGAAAGGCCACAGTGCGCACCCTGCTGCACAGTGACTGCTGCTTTGTTTGTGTGTTGAGCTGGTCGTTTTGAGCTGGTCGTTTGATCGAACTGCTGGTCTGAGCGTCTCGCTGAAGGATGTGGAACTGCAGAGGAAAGGCTGTAGGTGTGGATCAGTGTGGCGCATCCTGTATTAGTAGGCGGTGAGCTGACAGGTTGTGCGCATGCGCGGAGGGAAGCGTCGCAGAAGCGTCTCGGCCGAAGTTACTGCTGCTGCTGCTGATATACACACGCACACACACTCACACTCGCACACACACACACAGAGCATCAGTCACAGGTTCACACATCAAACCTAAAGCCTCGCTGCTGCTCTGGACGCGATGTAAACCCTCAAACAGGGAGAAGAGAGACAAGCCGTCGCGCCTCCTTCTGCGGCTGCTCCTCCTGCTGCTGTTCAGGTAAAGCAGCTCCGTTAATCGGGCTTCACAGCCGCTCCGCAGATACAGCGACCAGAGACTGCAGTACAGACAGACAACAGAGAGAGACAGCAGAGAGAGACAGGATAGACAGTACAGGCAGCAGAGAGAGACAGTATAGACAGCAGAGACAGTACAGACAGCAGAGAGAGACAGTATAGACAGCAGAGAGAGACAGTATAGACAGCAGAGAGAGACAGTACAGACAGCAGAGAAAGACAGTATAGACAGCAGAGAGAGACAGTATAGACAGCAGAGAGAGTACAGACAGCAAAGAGAGACAGTATAGACAGACAACACAGACAACAGAGAGAGACAGGATAGACAGTACAGGCAGCAGAGAGAGACAGCAGAGACAGTATAGACAGCAGAGAGAGACAGTACAGACAGCAGAGAGAGACAGTATAGACAGCAGAGACAGTACAGGCAGCAGAGAGAGACAGTATAGATAGTACAGGCAGCAGAGAGAGACAGCAGAGACAGTACAGACAGCAGAGAGAGACAGTACAGACAGCAGAGAGAGGCAGTACAGACAGCAGAGAGAGACAGTATAGACAGTACAGGCAGCAGAGAGAGACAGAGTACAGGCAGCAGAGAGAGAGACAGTACAGACAGCAGAGAGAGACAGTATAGGCAGTACAGACAGACAGTACAGACAGCAGTGTAGAGAGGCCGTGTGTGTGTGTGTCTAAACACTTCTCAGTTAAATGTGAATAAACACGTGTGATCAGAGCAGCTGAGGAGGAGCTGGAGTCTCAGCTCACAGTAGAGCTTCTTCATGAGGAGAGAAACTGCCCTGATACACACTGCAGCTCTCAGATCTATCTATCTCTCTCTCTCTCTCTCTCTCTCTCTCTCTCTCTCTCACTATATTTGTTTCTCAACCTCTTCACTGCATGTATACTCTCTCTGCCCCTCACATTTCTCTGTTATTCTTTGCTCTCTCTTTCAATGTAAATTTCTCTCTCTCTCTCTCTCTCTCTCTCTCTCTCTCTCTCTCTCTCTCTCTCTCTCCATACTGATATGTATCTCTCTGCTTTTCTGTGGTAATGTCTCTCTCTTAACCACTAATTGCAGTGTGTTCTGGGCTCTAATCATTAGAACGGGTCCATCATATGTCTTGAATGTGGACTGAGATCTTGTCGAATTTGACCAGGGCCTCTCCTGGCCTTTCCACCAGGAACAGATCCTGGATCCTCCTACTCTGGGAAGCTTTATGAATGTGGGCTCAGACCTGAAATAATCAAATCACTGTGGACATTGTGATGCTGCTGTTCCAGTGTTCAGAGCTTTCCTTCCCCACAGAGTGGTGTGATGTTTTTCCAGGCCTGCATAGAAACAGAGAAGAGCTCCAGCTGTCATTTGATGACCGGCAGAGAGTGTGCAGTATGTTGTTTACTCATCCTGTTTTCTCCACTGCAGAGTCTGTTGGGTATCTGTGCTGAGAAGGAACATTCCTGATGAGAATTCCAGAACTTGTGAGAGTTCTGCGATCTAGAACTGGAAAAGTCTCCCAGAGTGCTGTGTGTTTGTTCAGCAATGTATGTATGTACAGGGGTTGGACCATGAAACTGAAACACCTGGTTTTAGATCACAGTAATTTATTAGTACGGTGTACTAGGGCCTCCTTTTGCGGCCAATACAGCGTCAATTCGTCTTGGGAAGGACATTTTTTGGATACAATCCGGGTTAGCACTCAAACATCCCTTTCAGACAGCTTCCTCTTGCGTTCACAGTTAATCCTGTTGGATGTGGTTGGTCCTTCTTGGTGGTGCTGACATTACCCTGGATACCGTGACTCTTGATGCATCACAAAGACTTGCTGTCTTGGTCACAAATGCGCCAGCAATACGTGCATCAACAATTTGTCCTCTTTTGAACTCTGGTATGTCCCCCATAATGTTGTGTGCAATATTTTGAGCAGAACTGTGCTCTTACCTGCTAATTGAACCTTCATACTCTGCTCTTACTGGTGCAACGTGCAATTAATGAAGATTGACCACCAGGCTGCTCCAATTTAGCCGTGAAGCCTGCCACACTAAAATGACAGGTGTTTCAGTTTCATTGTCCAACCCCTGTATGTATGTTTGTACAGACGTAAAGATCAAGGCTGTCACTCTCCTCCTCCAATACACAGAAAGAAAACACTGGGGTCACAGAGCAGGTCGTGTGTTTACTCTCCATCGCAATACGTTTGCCTACATTTTCAAATGCACAGGGTCTGAGCTGTGTGGACGTGTGCAGTCCTGTGTTTGACGACCTCTGCCTTTTTTTTTTTTCATGTTGTTTGGGATATGCATGAAACAGCCAATGGCTATTCTCTGCTCCTTTCTGTGTATGTGAGGGAAAGCTTTGTGTTTCGGGCTGTAGGTCTTTTGTGAGCAGCCCAGAAAGCAAAGTGCAAGCATGGCGGCTCTTTTGAAAGCAGTGAGTGGTCATGGTGGCACGATCCATAGCACAGCGGGTTACAGCTGTAATACAGTTACACTGTTACTGTATTTCACTGGTCATTCCACACACACTTCTCGCGGTGTACACAATCTTAACAGGGCATTCTATATATTTCTGCATGATACAGTAATTAAGCTGTCATTCAGACTGAATTGGTGAGAAGTGCTCCCTTCTACAGTAACTTTACTCTGAGGTAAGAACCAGAGGCTGGAACAAACGTTGGTCCACTTATATCAAAGTTAGATGGAGACCAAATGAGCTCTGGGACGTTTGTTTGTCTTGAGAGTGTGATTTGACCTCAACAGTCAGATTTACTCCACAGGTTTGATCTAAACGGCTCTGCAGGTGTAGTTTAAACAGGTATATTGGCCACATGATCACTGCAGCTACGAACAAATGTCATCTCTGCAGGCGCTCACAGAAATCTGCACTGGTCCAAAACACAGCACCTTCTTCTTGTAATTAAGTTTTGGTTCCCGGCCCAGAGAGGTCTGACCAATAAGTGGAGAGAACATTAGGACACTTAGTGAAAACAAACCTTCTGTGAAGATGATCAGTGTTTACTCGTTAACTGATTTGTACCGAAGCAAATGAACTACAGTGTGAAAATGCTGTAAGAAGTTCATAAGTATGTTCTTAGATTCAGGTCTCCAAAGAAGTTCTTAAATATTCTCTTAAGATTGTCTTATTTCTTAAAGATTTAATTTAAAAAAGCTGTATTCACAGCGCTTCACTTTTTGAAAAATTATTTATGTGTTCTATTATTCACAGCCTTTGCTCAAAACCGTGTTGAAGCACCTTTGGCAGCAATATGAGCTTCAAGTCTTTTTGATTATGATGCTACAAGCTTGTCACCTGTTTTTGGGAAGGTTCTCCCATTTTTCTTTACAGAACCTCTCAAGCTCCATCAGATTGGATGCCATTTTTAGAGATCTCCAGAGATGTCCAATCAGGTTCAAGTCAGGGATCTTGCATAGGTCACACAAGGATGTTCACACAGTTGTCCTGAAGCCACTCCTTTGTTATCTTGGCTGTGTGCTTGGGGGTCGTTGTTCCAGAAGATAAACCTTTGCCCCAGTCTGAGGTACAGAGTGCTCTGGAGAAGGTTATCATTAAGGATGTCTCTGTACTTTGCTGTAGTCATCTTTCCCTCAACCCTGAATAGTCTCCCTGTTCCTGCTGCAGAAAAACATCCCCACGGCATGATGCTGCCACCACCATGCTTCACTGTAGGAATGGTTTTGGCTGGGTGCCTGGTTTCCTCCAGACATGATGTTTGGCATTCAGTCCAGAAAGTTCAAACTCCAGTCAATCATACATGCCCGATTGGTGGAGTGCTGCAGAAATGGTTGTGTTTCTGGAAAGTTCTCTTCTCTCCACAGAGCCACATTGGAGCGCTGTCAGAATGACCATTGGGTTCTTGGTCAGAACCCAGTTTGTACCCATGATTTAGCAACAAATGTTACAGGATAAATAGAGTTGAGATGTATGAGGTGGTGAAGCGTTATTGTAAATGATTGGCTCCAACAATTTGGACCAATCATAGACTCCCACTGCTTAACTGCTACTGTTACTATTACGTCTACCATCAAAATATCGTTACTTCAGTACACCAGAGTATTACAGCAGACGTGGTCCAGTGTCCCCCCAATTCTGTCTCTATACAGTCCTGTCTCAGAGGTCTACAGACAATTCCTTAGACTTCATGGCTGTGAGATGTTCTGTCTACTATGGCACCTTTTATATCCCCAAAATTTCGTTTAATCCATTTTGGAATAAAACCGTGACATAGCAAAATGTGCTCAGTTGAAGCGCTGGGAGAACTTTCTGTATACACTGTATGTCTGCATGCAGCATCAGTGGTGCCAAATTGTAAACCAGTTGGTCCAGTTTGATCTGGTGAAGCCCTGGTTTAACCCAGGCATCCATTTACCATCTATACCAGGAGTGGGCAACTCCAGTTTTGTGACTTTTGTCGTCACATGATTCAACACACCAGTTGCCATGTTTAGTAGGTTCTCTTATAGCAGGGAAATCTGCTGTGATCTACGGGGTTGGACTCCGGTGCACATTACCCACCCCTGATCTATATCTTTAACTATTAGCAGCCTTGGCTGCTGTTAATGTAGCAAATGATTGAATTAACCCACACATACACAGCCCATTTGCCCCATAGGCTGGTGTGCTGCTGAGTCAGCAGAGTTGAGCAGCCACACATGATCAGTGCCCTTTTGCTGTGGCAGTGAATGCTGTGGCAGGATGGTAGTTACATATGTGACTCTGTGGAGATCATTGGTGATGTCGATCAATACGCTGTTGTATCGTGTCATCAGTCCCAGCTCGTAGCTCATTAGAATTCCATCAGTGTCTGTGTGGAGAAAGGGGTTTGATGTAAGGTGGACTCTTTAAAACAGTGTATCTCCATACTAGGATGGTATTTCGAAGCTACAATGTGTCATTTTAGTTTCTCCAATACATGAACAAAAATCCTGATCTTCTCTAAGCACATTGGGCACAGCTGGCTTATCTCCCTCTGTTCTTAAGCTAGTTTCAGAATTTCTCACTTATGGTACAGGATTGTTGTTAGTACAACAAGTTGCAAGGTTTGAGGCAGCATTCAGGTCGTTTGTATTGTTGCTGTTAATTGATGGTCATTCATCCAAAGATCAGCTTCTGACAGCCTTGCTGAGATTGTCTGTGTATCATATCTCCTTATTTTGCTTCAGATTTTCTTGCTCACCTGCTTGAAATGCTCCTAAAGCTTATAAAAGTACATTTGTTTCTACTACTTTCACTGCACAGCTCACCGATACAGTGTCACTGTATGTGGTGTTAAACACAGTAAATACACATCTGTAATCAGAGGTTAGCTTAGTGCGAGGGATGGAGATCCAACAGCACAGGTAAAAACAAAGCAGCACGATGTGTAAAACCATTCAAAGAATGCCAGCTGAATTCTGCTTGTGCTGAGCCATGTGATCTCTTCATACCCTTGTAACTTTCACACCGTTGACATCAGCTGCTCTCTGGAGTGGTCACATGTCTTTGCTGCCAGGCCTGCTGGATGCAGGGAACCTGCTGGTCTGCCTAGCTTGGGCTTGACAGAAGGTTACACCTGTGCAACACTTTGCTTTTGAACACAACCTTTTCATTTGAACCCCCTACAGGCTGTTTACATCTCGAATAATCCCACCGGTTCTCTTCAGCTCCAGAAAGGTTTTTGATGACATCTGCAAAAGTTTCTTTGATGAAGGGAATGGTTATTTATAGAACCACGGTAACCCAGTGAACCAGTTTAAGTGCTTAAATGACTGACTGCTTGGTTAGAAATGAGTGATCTTCAGACCAGTGGCAAACCATTTATAGGTGGTTCTATATTGCACTATAAAGGATTTTAGAATTGGTCAAAGAACCCTTTTTCAGTACTCTATTGAACCCTTTTCAGTACTGCAAGGACCAACAAACATCTGATGTTAACTCTTGGCCTAAGATAACCGAAAACCTTTGTTTTACTTTATTTCTGTATATGTTTTATGCATTATGTATATGTATAATAATAAATAATAAACATACTTGCAGAATCATACACAGAAAAACCAAATCATACACAGTTAAATTTCATATTCACTGACTTATAAGTATTATATAAAGAATCCACTGAATTTTCCTCTGGAAATTAACTACATAATAGAGATTAGGTTAAAGCACAGGAGTTTTTCTTTAGCCCCTTAAATTGCAGTTAGGTTTTTGGTTTTTAGACTTTAGACTGTGTGACCTGCACAGAGCACTGACCTCAACCCCACTGAAAACGTGTACATTGCGAGCCAGGCTACCTTACTAATTCAGTTTTGACACAATGGGGACAAATTCTCACAGACAATCCACAGTCTAGCAAAAAGACTTTACAGAAGAGCCACAAAGGAGGTGCTCACTCCATGCGCCTAAGGGTTTGGAATGGGATGTCCAACAAGCTCACATATATGATGTTCGATTGTCACACTTTTTGCCATGTAGTGTTAAGGAATGAGACACAAATAAATGAGATGCACTATATTTCCAGATGTTTGTGGACACCCCTTTTAATGAATGCATTCAAATAATGTAAGCTGTACCCAATAGAAGGACTCTCTGGAGCAGATAAACCTGATGAACCTGTTGGCACCATGTCTAATGTCCTGCATGAATTAGAGGGGCTCAAAGTCCCCCAACATTGACCCAGCAATCAATCAGTCAATAAATCAAAGTTATATTTATAGCACTTTTTACAACAAAGGACTTAAGGTCACAAAGCAGCTTTACAGAAATCCAGGTCCAAGCCTCAAATGAGCAGCCAGCAGGCAACAGTGGCAACAAAAATGTCCCTCAGGACAACAGGAAGAAACCTTGAGAGGAACCAGGCTCACAAGGGGAACCCATCCTCCTCTGGTCAACACCGGAGAGCACAGACATAAGGCATAAGAAGTTGTAGAACATAGAGAAGTGTAGCTAGTAGTGGGAGCGTGCTGAGTAAATGGAAGTGTGTAGGATACAAGCTCAATGTTGGAAGTCCATGCAGGTTAAACATTTGAAGATGGCAGTGGAGTCTCAAATGTGGGACAAGTGGGCACCGAGGTAGATCTGTCAGAATAAGGCATCACGAGTGGGTGTGGACCAACATCAGCCAGGCAGCAGAGCAGCTAATGTTCTCTGGAATGATGGCAATTCAATATTTTTAGGATGATTTTGAGAGTTGGAGATGAGGTGGGGTGGTGATAATCTAACATTCTGACCTCTTGAATGCTCTTTGAATGCAATCAGATCATCACAGCAATGTTTTAAAATTTACTAGAAAGTTTCCTGGACAGTAGAGACAGTTCCACAAAAGCACAATCAACTCCTTATTTTTCACTTCTTGGAAATCTGTGTTGATGACTTTGTCAGAACCTCAGCATCATTGAAAGGTCATCTATTGGAACCTTATAAGCAGCTACATAAAACCATGAGAGCTGGGTTTTCATGGGTAAAAAATTGTTGGTTCTAAATAGAACCTGGGTTCCACTATTATGAATCGTTTTTACTTTAGTAGCCATTGCCTCAATGCAGATGTTCCTTAAACTAGTCATTTGAGAAAGGGTCACAAAGGATCGCACGCCGATAACAGCTTACAAATAAATCCACAAATCTGGTAAAAAAAAAAATCTAGTCATGTTTGATTAAATGTATCCACAGCTTTGGGTGCCGTTACTCAAGTGCTCCAGTGTAAGGTGGATGTCAGAACCAGTCACAAACGGTGTCCCTCACTGTTCTTCACCTCCTTTCAGTCTGTCCTCGGCAATGTCCTCATTTCTTTATCGGCCCACCACTTATCACATCCTTCCTCCCACCCTGCCATCTCTCCTCGCTCTTGTTCTCGATAAACAGTCCTTCTTGCTCAAGGAATCAAAGCATTTTGAATCTTCGTTCTACGTTCCTCTTTGTCCTCCGTGCCGTCTCTTAACTTAGGCACTATTTTTCATTCATTTTCTTGAATATGCTGTTTTAGGCTGATCTGAGACCAATTGTGCCAAGTCTCTTGGATTGAATGCACTATAAACCCTGTCAACCCTCTGATTTTTGGGATGAAACCGTTGGTTTTGAAAGCATTTTCACACTTTTGCTGCTTTGCCAGACCCTGGTCAGTATGTCTGACTGAGTTTAAAAGTCTGTAAGTGGTCCAGAGCACTGATCCTTGGCCCTCCTGAAAACAGTGGTCTGGAGAAGGTTTTGAGTGAGCTGCGGTATGGTGTGTGTGAAACCTATCCACTGCCAAGTGCTGTGCCAAGAAAAAGAAAGTGCTAGCACTTGCACTGTGATTATTGTGAGAAACTCACGTCTGTATTGTAGGGTATGACAGTAGGATGTTAATGAGGCATTTCAAGTACTTATAAGCAAGTTTGTTCACAGAAAACCACCTCATTAATAGTAAACAACATTTAGCTTAATAACTCGCCCTAAAAAGAGCCTTTTTGGCTTGTTCTGGTCACTGTTCCACAGTAAGGGAAGAGTCTCCCCAGTAGTATTGTTGAACCTTGAGCATAACCAGTTGACTGATTGCCAGTTTTTGTTGAAGGGCAAGACTTTATCCATAAACAGTCGCCATGTCCAGCATTATATTAACTGGTCTTTCGTAACCAGTGGCTTGGTCTCCTTATTGGTAACATCGGACACACGTCTAACAGTTAAACACTTCTTATTCTCCGTTACTGGTTCCAGTGGGCACATTTTGCCACAGAGGGTCAGCGATGACCAGAACAAGTCTGATATTAGAAGTTACTCCTCAGATCCATGTGGTGAACTTTCTGGCAATGAGGCCAAACATAAAATGACATTTTGACTTTGTCACACCAACACCACTGTTTATGACTCTTCTTAGCGTCTGTAGTCAACCACCAGAACAACGGTTTTAGCCTGTTTCCAATTCTGAACTCGTTCTGGTCTCTTTGATGATGAGCCTCTCTTCCATACCAGCCCAGAACTGGTCCTGGATGCAGACTGCCTGTTGCATGTTCTTCCATGTTGCATGGCGATGTTTCACAAGCAGAACATTGGAGGGCTAGACACTAATCCCCCAAACACCACCTGCCTCCTTACGGGAAGGGCATCGTGTTCAGCTCTGTTCACCTTTTCAGTGCATTGCATCTCCCAGCTGTAGTAAACTGGACCTTTCTTACAAACATGTCTGACTGATGCTGCTTTTCCGCAAGATCTGTTGCACCAGACCAGTGTAAATGCAGCATAGGGAAAGTTGGGAAAAGTCAAAGTTCTTGCTTTGGTAAATTGGGACTATGTTGGGATGTTTTTCAAGCAGGATTGTTTATCCAGGTAACTCATCAAAAGTCAGGGCCTTCCGGTCTGGAATGGTTGAGCAGTCCTTTTGGGCATAAGCTGTCATACTCTGTGAACATTGGGAATCGCTGCTATAAAGGACTGGAAGCAAAGCGAAACGTTTCTGAGATTCTCCTAGGAGCCTTCTTTGCAGACCTGAACAGAGCTCCATGGCCTGACCCACTCCACGCTAACGCCCAAACCAGAGTGCATGGAGAGGGGAACAGGGACACTGCCGCTCACGTGGGCCTCCGCTTCACTTGTTGCAATTCTGCTGAGGGCACCACAATTAATTGTGTGTGACAGGAGTGCATGAGAGAGTGAGGGCAGGGGAGGGAGAGAGGGAATTTTACATTCCGAGCCAGACAAGTTTATAGGTTGTTGAGCTGCTTTTTTTATCATAAAAACCACATCATCTTAAAGAAACCACCCAGTCTTCCAGTCTTATGAATTTTTGCACACACAGTGTGTTTCCATGGATGCTTTGAAATTCCATCACGATATTTGAACCAGGTTTTGTGTTCTGTTCTGTGAAGTTAAAGTGCAATGTGCACTCATTGCTATTGTAAAGCAAGGTGCTCAACATGGCCCAACAAGACCATGTGACTGCAAGGCATGGACATTCAGTGGACAGGAGTTATCCCCAGCATCCACTGACTGTCCCGTAGATCCCTCCCATCAAAAGGGACTGAGATTGAGAGCTATTTCGACACCTAAGATTAATTTTTGATTCATTTTCCGCTCCTAGTTTTGCTTAATATGAGCAAGAATTTGAACTTTATTTTGAACTGCATTTTGGGCTTTCCATTGACTCTGAAATGAGTGCTACGGGAAAACCATCTGAGCTTTGATCTCAGACGCTATTGAATATACATCCTTAAGCATTGGCACACTATCTATTTACACTGCCACTATTTCCTGAACACGTTAAGTAAACCTGAGACGGCCGGTCAGTAGGCCTGTGGTGAAATCACATCAATTGACCAATTGCTTGGACTGTTCCTTTAAAATCTTCACAGCTGGAGGAATGTTGAGCTAGAAACCTGAGTGTCTTCCTGCAAACAGAAGGAAAAGAACTTGTTTGATCTTTTACTACTTCACTGCTGAAAACAGTCCAAGTGCAAGTCGTGCCTGTCCCAGATCCTCTGAATAATCACGCTTTGAAAAAGCATTCTGTCTGATCCAAGATTGGTTCCTTCTTTACTCAAGCCTACACAGCAAGCAAGAAGAACAAAGCCTGCAGAGAACTGGAGAACTGGAAAATTGGAGACCTCTGTTCAAAATGACTGAACTTGTCCCAAAATGAACTGGACAGAGCTGGACACAGCTGGACACAGACTGACACTGAGTAGGTTTGGTGAAACCCATGACCTGTGCACACATTTTATAAAGGTTGTTAATCAGAGTGATGATGTAGTTGATCCAGAGAATGGATTCACACACTAGTTTGCTTGTTCTGAACATTCTGGTTTGGTCTGAACCGAAAGAGAAGGTTTGAAAAGTATCTCTGGCCACGCTTCAGGCCAAAGGGCCAAAAGATCAACCTGACCATTACTCAGGTCATTTGCCGTGTAAAAGCACTTTCTTGAATTCCAGGAAGACAACGCTGTTGTCTCCCATTAAACAAAAGATAAAAGACCCATAAAGAAGTGAAGGTGAGCCGCAGTAGCCTGGTGAGAGGAGGAGACGATGTATTTAATTGAAATGTAATTGAATTAGTCTTGTACTGCTATAATATTATATTATATGCCATAATATTACCAGTATATACAAATTAGCCTATTAATTCATTTATTCCTGGAATTGCTACCTGCTGAACTGACGTCAGATACACCCCTCTCGACCAAACAGTGTAAAATAGGGTGAGATGCTGGGGATATACTGAGTGTTCAGGAGGACAGGACGTTGGACGATCACCTCCCCAACTCATCCCAAAAGTACTGGATGGAGGACCATCATATTAAAAAACACAGTTTCACTGCTCCACAGCTCAGTGCTGGAGGGCTGTATACACTTCTAGCTGTGTGTGCACTTGCACATCTGTATTAGCAATGAGTGCAACTTAAAGTAGCATTTATTAGAAAAGGTGTCCACAAATGGATTTGGACATAAAGAGCATATCATGCAAAGCTCTTTGTTGCGCTCTCACTCAAGTCTTTCCTCTGTCTTTGACCTTGAAAAATCTGATTCTGCACTACTGCTGCGTGTGTGTGTGTGTGTGTGTGTGTGTGTGTGTGTGTGTGTGTGTGTGTGTGTGTGTCTCTAATGATGATCTGGTGTTTTCTTCTGCTCTGTGAGGCTCCATGAGACTGAGACTCCTGCACCCCATGTTTTATTCACATTGTTTCATAATCTCTTGCCTTTTTCATGTTTCTTCTCTTCCTCTGTCTGCAGCCCAATCTCAGGCGTGCTGTGTCTCTTCCATTCCTTCCATCTCTCTCTCTCCCTCTGCTTCTCCATCTTTCCCTCTGTGCATCTGAGTCTTGCTTTCTCTCTCTCTCTCTCTCTCTCTCTCTCTCTTTCTCTCTCTCTCCCTCTCTCCCTCTCTCTGACCATCTCTCTGTCTTTCTGTCTCCCTCTTTTATATTCCAGCTTCATCTATCTCTCAGCGATTTCCCTCTGCAAAAAAAAATTGGAAGACATGAAAGGAAACCATGGCAACGCTTTCTCTCTGCCTGTTCAAATGACTCTCTTGTTTTCTGTTCTGCGGATTCGGGGCAGTTCTGTTCGTGTTGGATTAGGGGCCGGAAAAAGCAATCACATTTCCATTCTCGTTTTGGTGGGGGTTGCTCATTTTGGCTGGGCCAGAGGAGCTTCCAGAGAGAGCACAGCCCAGATACACACATCAAAGGGCCTCTGCCAGACCCATGGAAAATGGGGATTGGGGGGTGAGGGGGTGGGTGTTGAGTATTTTGGGAGTGGTGCCATCGGAACACATGCCTTCTCTACTCTCCTGTCCTGCCTACACACTGCATCAGCCATTTAAACAGCTTCCTCATTTCAGCTGAGGGGTCCTCGAAAGCTGTTGAAATGGGAGGACGTATGGATAGAGGTGGGGTATAAAATCTAGTCTTGATTTCCCAATATGTCACTTTTCTGAAGGTGAACAACTCTAAGTATCATAAAAAAAGACACTAATTAACCTTTCCATGCTCCGCCCACAAGTATGTTCTTTATGGGAACTGTTGTGAGGTTGAACACAGATTTACTACAGAATGCTACGATGGGGGATCATCACTACCCCGCCTCATCCCCAACTCCCCTTGTACACACCTGGCATTACCCTTAGTGCCAATATGTTCATGTTTAAGATAAGAGACATTTATTATCCCACTGGAGGAAATTTGGAGGCATCTGATAGCAGAAGAAAATATATAAAAATGTAGAAAGCATACAAGAAACTAGTTTACGCATGTAACTGCGTAGGGATATTGCACATTTCCAAACAGCTAATGAAGAAATTGTAGATACTGCACAGTATTTATTACAGATATTGCACAGAAATTGTGTATGTTCACTTGCACTTCTTTCCGCAGCAAATATTGCACTTTTATTCGAGGTAGGATAAGATGTGGGGTGTGGGTCCATTATGTGTCCATGAGAGTATCCGAGTCTGCGCTTGGAGAGGAGGAAGAAAGCGGGGGAGAAAGGAGCAGTGGAGGAGCCTGTCACTGAAAGAGCTGCCCAGTGCTGCATCTGCCTCCTGTAGTGGATGAGAGGTGTTGTCCATTACGGATACATGATGGGTCCAGTGCACAGCCCAGCCCAGGATAGAACCTGCCTTCCTGCTTGTCCAGTTTCTTCCTGTCTGCTGCTGTAATGCCACTGCCCCAGCAGACATGCCACCACTAGTATTCCTAAAAAGAGTGGAGAAGTCCACCCTGTATTCCAAAGTACCAGAGTCTCCTCAGCCAATGGAGTCTGCTCTGGCCTTTCTTATATAGGGCTTATATATGTTGTCAAACCAGTCCAGGTTGTTGATTGGATGAACACCCAGGTACTTGTAGGTCTTGACATGGAGGTCTGCAGTTTTTGAGGTAGGTACTACACAATGTCTTCCAGAGTACTTTTTCCCTCCCTCATTTTTCTTTGTAGCTCCTTCTGTACTCTCCTCATGTCCTCCTCAGATCTAAATGTCTCCTTTTTTCTTCCAAAATGGCCTTCAGATCTGGGGTAACCCAGGGCCTGTTATTGGAAAAACACTGTACTTGTTGGGTACAGTGTTCTCTACTCAGAAAATGATGTACTCTGTGATGCAATCACAGGGTCACGGAGACCCTCCCAATCTGTTAAAGCAGTTCTTCAGGTCCTCATAGGCCCCGCTAGACCAATTTCTCACCTGTCTTGTGTTGTTAGGACACCTGTGAACAATGAGTTATCAGCTTCAGAGAGTCCTATTCTAATGGCAGTACTTCGCTACAGCGATTAGACAAGCTGTGTATGTGCATTTGCATGCCTGTGTCAGCAGTGGGTGCAATTTAAGGTAGACGAATGCACTCCACCGGGTGTCCACAAACATTTGTACATAGTTTACATTCGTTTCTTCTGCCTGTGGTTCTTCATTGGTCATCATCTGGAGAATGCAGTACATTTTAACTGGGACATCTTAGAATGGAGACAATGTGACAACAAGTGTAGTGGACTAAAGTGTCCACAGAGCCTTCATAGTATTTTTTTCTGAGATTATCTTTGGGTACCACCTTGGGATGCTTTGTGTACCAGAGCTTGAGAACCACTGTTATGGAGCATCACTGAACCACAATGAGAGCCATGTATCTTGAACATGACAACCATATGAACACTGATTGACTGGCCTGTCAAAATGTCCCCAGGGATGCAACAGCAAATCACCCAGAAGGTCATTGAAGGTTCCTGCATAACATTTTCAAGGAGCTGCAGGTCTGTGTAGCTCAGCTGAGGACGGTGTTCATAAAGCCTCAGGAGAGTGTTGCGCTGAAGAGCAGTTGGGTTGAAGTGGGGAAATATGTCAGAATGCAATCAGAATTCCTAGATCTTGTTTTTAGATTATTGGAATATAAGATGAAGACTAAAAGCGTGGTGTTGGGGATTTTTTTCCCTGTCAATGTTAAAAGTCAGGAGAAGAATATTTATATTATGGTTGAATTTGAAACATTGATATTTGGTGTGAATATTTATGGCACCTTTGATACAAATATACTTGTAACACCCAACCTTCAACAGTGGGTACCACAGCAACCGTACACAGTCACCTGGGATACCATAGCAACTGCCTAGCAGCCAACATTATGCTACGAGGCAACATTATGCTAACTGCCTGACATTCTGTAGCAATCACCTTGCCGCACTTTAACACCCAACGAGCATCCACTTTGCAACACCAGAGCATCCACCTGGACTACCATAACCTCCAACTCGGATATGAATGCGACCACTTTGCAGCACCATAGCAACCACCTAGTAACCACTTTGCAACATCATAGCCCTATAACCCTAGCAACCAGGTAACAACACTATGGAAACCACATATCAGCAGCCTAGCAACCATCTGGAAGTGGATTCTGCTTTAGCGTATGAACAATTCTGCACGACCGTAAGGAAATCTACATTTCTAGTTCTGATGCAGAGTTTTACATAATTATATACCAGGGACTTTTGGTATGTGGTTTTTTGAAAGTCAGAGGCATGCCTATATTGACTGGCCCAAAAACTGGTCCAAATGAACAAACTAACCATTATAATAATCACAGTAAGAAAAAGAAAATACCTAAAAAACCTACCTGGTCTGCGTGAAATGGTTCATCTACATAAAACATCAATGTTTTATACACTGTATTACTTGCATTACTGTTAATAGTACTGTTAATAGCAACTCCATTGATCATGCACAATGATCAGCCATAACATTCAATACCACCTGCTTTATACTATTTAGGTCCTCCACGGGTTACAAAAACAGCTCTGACCCATTGAGACTCAATAAGACGTAGCTGGCCTTACCTTGTTTCAGTAGTTTGTGCCACAGTAGCTCTTGAGCCACTGGAGCAGACAAGCCAGCCTTCACTTCTCACACACATAACTGAAACTGGGTTGCCCTTGACCCTCTCATCAGCTCACCAGTTGTCTTTTCTTGGAGCACCTTTCTGGGTAGGTACTGACCACTGAGTACTGAGAACTCTTCACACAGCCTACCTGATGTTTTTGAGATGTTCTGACCTAGTTGACCAGCCATCAGAGTACTGCTCTCAGCCGTTCACCTTGCTGAAAGCAGTTGCTCTGTTCTTGCAGCCGAATATGTCCACTCTTTAGACAGATTTCTCTCTAATAAAGTCATTTATTAGGATTATTAGGATTCTCCACAGGTGGTTAAGAGTATTACAGCTTCACACTGTAATCTCACACCTATATGCTTGTGCACATTATGGATTGTCTTGCTTCTGAAACAGTAAGAAAGGGTCAAGGACATAGACTATGACTTGTGCTGTGATGTCTAATGTGTGGCAGACCTAATGGAGCGCACGCACACACACACATACACACAGGTCTGGTGTGTTGATCGTAATCTACGTTTTAATCAGATGATGAGGGTGGGTGTGAGCATTGAGGTCAGGTTAGCGTGGTCGGTCTTGCGTGCACCCACACGAACATTGTATCACTCCTTTCCACTTCTAATCAGATCACACTCCTTTAATAAGGGCATTGTAGTCAATGTTGTGGCCCACTAACATAATCAGAACAGTAAACATGCTCCCAGAGCATCTGACCAGTGGTCAAAAAGCCAGACCTGTTATTAATGTCTCTGTGTTCATTATTTATTTAGTGCAGCACAACCTACAACTGGCAATAAAGATGGATGGACACTATATAGACTATATTGTGTCTTCGTCCTTCTAATTAATGCATTCAGGTACTTTTAAGTTGCATCCGTTGCTGATATGGATGTGCAAGTGCACACACTGCTGGTCTTGTCCCTGTAAAGAAATATTGCCAATAGAGTAGGACACTCATGAATTGGTGCCATGCCTAATGTCAGGTATGGGCAGTAGGGGTATAACCACCCAGTACTGAGCTGTGTAGCAGTGAAACTGGTGCTCCATCCAATACTTTTGGAAAGAGTTGGGAGGGAAGAGGGTGGTGATCATAAAACATCCTTGGCTTAAAATGCTCACAGCAGTGCTCCAGAGTGTATTAGAAAGCCTTCACTGGACAATAGAGACAGTTACTCCACCAAAAGCAAGACTTCATAGGAAACAGTGAATGAGCAGGTGTCCACGTCCTAAGAGAACATGTCCAGCAGGCGTGTACAGCAGTTCACACTCTGCTTAGCGTTATAAATTCCAGCCCCATTATAGAGGCTCCGTCAATAGTGCACCGAAACCCGAAAAGGGATTTACCTAGGGGCGAGTGTGTGCGTATGTGTGTCTGTCCATCTCTTCGTTTTACTCTCATCCACTGCTTGTGCAGGGTGGGTTTTCCTTGCTGTCGTTACCATGGTGACACCCTTCTCGGTGAGAGCGACACACTTTTTTCCCGTTTTCTTTTTTCATCCCTGTCTCAGTTCAGGCCGGCTTTAGTGACACTCTCTCTAGCTCTCTCTCTCTCTCTCTCTCTCTCTCTCTCTCACACACACTTTAATTTTTTATTCATATACAGTGTAATAAATCCCAAATGTTGGTTGGCAGTTAAAATGTATTCCATGTTTTTTCTATCATTGAATGCAGCTTAAGTATGCAGGTAACCACTGCTTCCATAGATACACAGTCTGTCTGAGGAAGCTGACACTGAAGGGTGTTTTGCTGATTAATAGGCCGTTTTCCACACTCCAGCTGTCTCCATACCAGGTACTTACATTTTATTGATGAGTATATTCTCAGAGAAACAGACACAGGCTAATCAGAGATCCATGGAATGTCTTTGTCCTGCATCTCCAAACCGTGTGCCATTTTCCACTTTCTGACATATTGTGAATCCAGCAGTTGTCCCTTATATTGTCAAAATGTCATAATGATAGAAAGGATGGGATGTAACAGTATGTGTGTTTCTCCAATCCATTACAGTATGGGATCAAGGTTCCGTCTACTCCTTCAATAAGAACCTTATAGAAGTGTAGCAAGATTTATGAACATAATGCGGAAACCAGATTTCACAACCACGATTTCCAACAAAACATACAGTACGCTCTTATTAGCAATGCCCAGCACTGCATACATGGTTATGTGCATGAGAAGAGCATCAAGGTGCTCAAGTGCGTCTATGTGAAAGTCTCAATTTGCTGCTCTGCTCCCAGCAGCTAAACTCAGGTCAGAAATAACCCCCTCTGACTGCAGTAACTGATTATTACCCAATAACACGCCAGTGAAACAAGTACTGACAGTAGAAGTTATCAGAGCAGCTCAGTTTGAGTGGTAGGTTGAGTGTTTCATGTGATGCTCTTTCTACCATTTAACAACAAAACCCAGTCCTGTAGCTGAACAACACAGATCAGAACCCATTTAAACACAACTTGAGTTTAGGAGCTTCTGTGTTCTCACCTATACACACTTGCACACATTACTAGTTGACTGTTGAGAGTTGTGAAGTTACCTGTTTTTTGATCTGCTTACAAGCGAAGTGTGTGTGCCCAGTTTAGGAGCAGCACCACCTGGGGCAATTGTGGATTAAGTGCCTTGCTCAAGGACACACCCAGAAATACCCAGCCATGCTGGGACTTTCTAGATGCTGGCTTCTAGAAAGTCCTCTCACACTGCTATTGTCATACATGATACACGTGTCTGAGCAAACAAAACAAAAATTTAAAAGACCCTCATTTGTCCTGTTTATCTGGATGTGGTTCAGCAAAATATGAAGTTTGTTTCATACATGATCATTTTTATTTAGCTTAATTTTTTTTTAATATGTACAGTGTTGTGCAAATGTTTTGGTTGCCTGTGGAAACTCTTAGGGGAAAAACACCTTATTTGGACAGTAAGTGTTTATTACCCAAGTAAACACAAATAACATCCCTACAATAAGTAGTGGATGAACACCACTGTGTTCATTAAATCCTCAGTCTAGTATTATTTATAGCTCTGGTCCAGCACCTGGATTGGTAAATCTCTGCTCAGTGGTGTTAAATCAGGTGAGCTGGCAATGGAATTGAACACTTCCACATGCTGACTTTGGGCATCCAGGAGAAATCTGGACCCAAGCTTTGTGCTTCAAAGACTCAGCTCACACGGTCTCAACTACTGTCTTCAGAATGAGAAATGATTGGTATGTGTTTACCTGCATCTTGTCTAATGTGGTCATTCCCGTTCAGAAAGGGACACTGTCATATTTTATGTTGAATAGATGGAAGGTTGAATATTTCAAGCCTTTTTCATCGTCTCTTATACTTCAGAAATTCAGTTTTTCATATTATTAGAATGTAAACTTTGAGTTTGAGCAATTGATTATTCAAACAGTATCAACATTAAATCAAAAAAAGTTAGAAATGTCACTTTTGAATGTAATAAATCTAAAATTTAACAGTTAACCTTGTGGAATTAAATTAGATTTCTTCAGTTTGAGATTCATTTGTTTCTGCAGTAAAACGATGTTGAGATGTTGATGTTGAGAATAATGGTTTTGAATAAAGTGATTAGGTGCCTAAAACCTCAGGACTGCACTCTATAGATCAGTGTAAACACAATAGAGGCCTTTTTACACTGTATGAACATTTGATTGTGAGTAAACCAATAGAAATGTTTCAAAATCAAATGAAATTAATCCCCATTATATCCTCCTTTAATTACATTGCATCAAGAAAGTTTTCACAGTGCTTCACATTTTATGTTACAGCCTTATTCCAAAAAGGATTAAATACATTTTTTAACTTCAAAATTCTACACACAATATCCCACGATGACAAAAAGACATTTTTTTAAGTCTTTGCAAATGCTTTAAAAATAAAACGCAAATATATACCATGTACATACGTATTTACAGCCTTAGCTATGACACAAATGAGCTCAGGAGCATTTTATTTCCACTGATCATCCTTCAGATGTTTTCACAGCTCGACTGGAGCACACCTGTGGTAAAATTAGCTTGAAAATAAAAACGTTTAGATCTTTGGTTTGGAAATGAACACACCTGTTTATGTATAGTGCTGCCTGTAGACGTCTGAAACAGGAGGAAGGTTAGAGAAAAAGTTCTGCTGCATCAAAGGTCTCAATGAGCACCGTGGCCTCCATCATCCGTAAATGGAATAAGTTTGGAACCACCAGGACTCTTCTTAGAGCTGGCCACCCAGCCAAACTGATTGATCATGGTAGAAGGACCTTGGTCGCAGAGGTGACCAAGAACCCAATGGTCACGATGTCTGCAGCACTCCACCAAGCAGGAATGTATGGTAGAGTGGCCAGACAGAAGCCACTTCTCAGTAAAAGTCAAATGACAGCCCATCTGGAGTTTAGTTGACTGATGACTACAGTGATGTACAGAGACATCCTTGATGATAACCTGCTGCAGAGCACTCTGGACCTCAGACTGGGATGAAGGTTTATTTTCTGGAACAACAATCCCCAACCACTCAGTCAAGATAACAAAGGAGCGGCTTCAGGACAACTCTGTGAACGTCCTCGAGTGGCCCAGCCAGAGCCCAGACTTGAACTCTTGAACATCTCTGGAGATTTCTAAAAATGAGTACGCACCAAAGCTCCCCATCCAATCAGATGGATATTTAGAGATTCCGTAAAGAAGAATGGACTAAACTCCCCAAATACAGGTGAGCTAAGCTTGTAGCATCATACTCAAAAAGACGTGAGGCTGTAATTGCTGCCAAAGCTATTTCAACAACGTATTGAACAAAGGCTGCTATATTTTTGTGTTTTATTTTAAAAAAGTGCAGATTTCAAACAGACTTTGTCATTGTGGGACACTGTGTGTATTTGGAATAAGGCTGTAACAAAGTGAAGCGCTGTGAATACTTTCTGGATACACTGTACATTTTAAAAGGCTTTATCTGCTCCTAAAAGTGTTTTAAATAAACTACATTTCATTTGTGTTCATTTGTGTCTTTTATCTACTTGCTCAAATCCTCAAAACTGTCTGTGTTCATCCACTGTTTGATCAAGGTGACATAAAATAAGTGACACTCTCTCTTTTTCTCTCACACACACACACACACAATCATTTATATCTCTCTATCTCAGCCCCCCCCACCCCCACCCCCACCCCGTTAACCCTTTCTTACATTACTTCCGCTCTGCGGGGTTCTGATCTGTGGGTACAGTCCAGGCGAACGCTCCAGGGGATCAGGATCAGACTGATCTGGCTCTGCAGATAGACACTCACTTACTCAGCCTCGCTGCGTTATTTATGGGCCAATAAAGTGAAGCAGGGAGAGAGAGTGAGACATAAGAGAAATGGAGTGTAAATATTTTATCTGTGTGTGTGTGTGTGTGTGTGTGTGTGTGTGTGTGTGTGTGTGTGTGTGTGAGTGAGAGATAAAGAGAGCTTTCACAAAGGTGTCTAGAGTCTGTGTGTGTGTGAGAGAGAAAGCAGAGACAAGTAACAATCATACATTAGGACTCTGTCGGGACACTGAGAGGTCAGACTGGTCACTTCCTATTAGCTTGACAAGTGTGTAAATGTTGTATATATACACACACACACACACAGACACACTTTTTTATCCTCTGACCTGAACATGACTTACCTGCTGAATTTGTTTTTAAAATGCTCTTCCAACCATTGGACTTTGCTGATGTTCAGAATAGCAATGGTTTGTGGTGTGTAAACAACAGAATAGAGTTTTCAGTATCTGACCGCTATCACTCAACACTTGTCATTTACAATGACTCGTCTAGACAAGGTTGTGCTGGTGGTGTCCAGCTGGAGATGTTGTTGCTGGATTTTTACAGAGGTCAGCATCTGTCTAGAACTACAACTTCAGTCTAAAACCACACCTTTTGCATTTTTCTCCACAGTAATATATACAGTCTTGGCATAAGCAACTACTTCAATGTGTCAAAACCACCATTTATAAGCTCTCATCCATTATTTTTCTTAATGAATGAGAGTTTCTCTTCTTTTATTCATGAAGCTGATCAATAATAAATTAAAATAATCATTCTTTAATCATATTCGAGGTGAAGTGTTTAGTTGTGATCATTTGAGGAACATGCAGTCTGTCCAAAAGTATTGTTTGTACTATACTTTGAAGACAGTATTTTGGATGGTTTCTCCCTTCGTGACCAGTTTGGTTTGACTTTTTTCTCCTCTTTGCATGTTGGGTCATTGTCTTGCTACATGTTCCTGCAGGAAATGCTTCTGTAGATGTTCCGAATTGTTCCTGCATCGGTTGAGATTAGTGAGACCATCCCAGAAGCATGAGGCTACCTCCACCATGCTTGATTGAGTTTGTATGTTTTGGGTAATGAGCGTCCACTCGTTCTCCATCATTTCTTTCTCTTACTAGAGGTCTGAGTTTCTGATCAGTCCATAACCGTTTGTCCACCTTTGTCGCTCATGTTTGTATGGCTTTGCAGTTTTCAGTTTGGTGAGTGGTCAGTTTGGTGACAGCTGATTGGATCCTATGGAGGTGTTTGAGTCATTGATTTTATTTTTTTTATTTTAAGTTTATACTATCAAGAATTTGCTTCTGCTTTCTGAATGATAAATGGTTGATGACCATTCAGACACCATTTTTAAATCCACACTGTCACACACACTTGTAGCTCCATTAGCTAATGAGCTAATTTTCATCTGTAGTCCTGGGGTAGGTTATTGCAGATTAATGGCCTAGAATAATTGCTCCGTATCTTTGCTGAACCAACAGAGAAGTCAAAGGCATTATGTGATATTGATGAACACAAAGTACAAGAGCACGTGGGAACTTAACCTGCACTTCAGAGCAAGCTGCTGATGAATAAACAAGCGTGATCAAAATTAAGAACAATAACGAAATCCGGTGGTAAAGAATCAATACCTGTAACAACAGACCCAAGTTCACTATGTGGACAAAAGTCTTGTGACAACTGCTTTATTGTTTGTTCTGCTTTTGTTGGAGTAAATGTCAGTACTGTCCAGCAAAGGCTTTCTCTTTTGCAGTGAGAACGTAGTCAGAGGTCAGAGCACTGGATGATCCACCACCACACCTTATGCCCAACTACCCAACTCATCCCAGAATTATTGGACTGAGCCCAGTCATTCCACAGAACCCAGTTCTACTGTTCCACAGACTCAACGCTTTATACTCTTCGAGTCCGCACCTGGCATGAAGTGTAGTGCCGGCAGGTTCATGTTTATCTGTGCCAGAGTGTCCTATTCTATTGGCAGTACTTCTGTCAAACTTGAAACTTAGTGAGTGACTGCATTGGAAGGTCCTTTCTTAAAGGTCCATATTGCACATTTGTCTTCTTTTTTAACTTTTGTCCTTCATTCATATTTACAGAAGCATTGTCCATTCTCTCTTCATCCCTTGTTTTAGTTATTGTGGTTGAGAATAATAAAACATATATGCTTTGATTAGTTTTGTTGTGTCTGACTTTAGAAGTACTCAGAAAGGTAGCATTTCTCACCATTTCCGTGTCGGAGGACGAGCTAAACTGTGGTAGGCTGAGTTGGTGGATCGATGTAAATAAGTTAATGGGTTATTTTCATATTTCTCTGAAAACCACAGATTACAGGGAGCCGTTTTCACAATGTAGTGAAATCCATAGAATTTGTTGATGCTCAGTACAAGAAATACCTTGAGTGCCATGAAGGGTTTGGAAGGTACTGGATTGTCGTACCCTGTCCTAGTCATGACCCAGTTGTGTAATCAGTTCTGAGATTTTATCTCCAGAGTAGTCTCAGTGTTTCCTCATCCTTCAGGCTGGAGGAGCATAGTTTGATCAGAGCTGAAGGTTGCTCTAAACAGTGAGGGTTTGTTGAAGTGAACCCAGTTCTGTCACAGCAGCTTTCCTGGAGCTGAGCGATTATTCCGCACATTAACTCTTCTGACACACTTGGCTGGTAGTACTTGTCTTATTGAATTTCATGGAGTGAATCTCGCATTTGGGTCAATTTTCATGATGTTGACTTTGATGTCTCCAGTCATTTGTTTGTGTTTTACGGATTTCTTTAGCAAAACGATGTCCAGTCTGTATTGCTTCACCTGCTGTCTGTCTGCACATATTTGGAGATAATAGGCTGGTATGTCTAACGAGCCACTACTGAATAGATATTGTAGATGTATTGTACTGATGTGATGTCAGTAGGGTCAGTCATAACGGAGCACAATTAAAGGACAAAATCAGCTTAGAACTGAATTTTAATATGTGACAATTGGTATTTTCTGCTCCTAGGCTTTGTAATTTACATGCACTTTACTCACACATTTCTGGACAAGCTGAGGTACAGAACTGTCATCTGAAAGTATAAGAAGCATGACTACTGACATGGTAGATTACAGGATTTTAAACAAAGATGACTTGGGTTAAGGCTCATTTATGATCAGCATTTAGTACAGATGCAGGTGGAGCCCTCTGTCCTGTCCTGTGGTCATTTCATCTTTATTTATGCTTTACTTGCCTATGCCGACTGACCCTCAGACAGCAGCTGCTTCACTCTTTTTGCCAGCCAGTCCTGGTTTGCATTAGTGTGCTCCGATCTGGGATTGTAGAACTTGTTGCAGTGTGGTTTCATGGAGATGAACCTTTGTCGTGTTGGATACGTCAGGATCACTGCCTGAATCACACTGCACAAATGGACTAGCAAATATAATGATCACGAGGTTGCTGTTGCGGGGATGACCACCAAGTAAGGGTTAAAGAATTATATCACTTTATTTTCACAATCCACAATATTTATCACAATATTTTGACATGCAGACAAATGCTGTTTGTCACAAATGCTAAACAGGACTAATTTTGCTCTTATAGTAATAATATCCATGATATGCTCTATGATTTTGAGTCCCTGTGCGATGGTACACAATCATAAACTGTCTGCCAAAAATGAATGATCTTAAGGCAATTAGTGACAAAATTAGTAACAAAACAAAAGTGAAATTCATAATCTGGTGATGCTCCACACTCCTCCCATCTCACACCTTTAGTTAATAGTTAATCCAGTAGGATCACTTATTTGTGTGTGTGGGTGTGTGTGTGTGGGTTTGTTCATCTTTTTGTATATGTGTGCGGCTGTGGCAGTAGCTCATTATATCTCTGTTCTGTGTTGTCTGCTATAGTGTGAAACAGCTTGAGATGTGAACTGGCCCCAAGGGTAATCATGCACGCACACACACACACACACACACACACACACACACACACACACACACACACACACACACACCCACCAAACAGGCTCATCAGCAGAGCAGATCAGTGAGCTCAGCAAAGCAGAGATGCTAGCTTTAATGTGAATCTCTTTGTGCTGATTTTATCCCTCATCAGAAGATCAGAAGGTCCAGTCAACTGAGCTCCCTCTGAGTCCAGAGTGGGTGTGTGAAATGACTCGGTCCTCAAATTCATCCTTTTTCCATGCTGTGATTAGGTCCTGACTTCCCGGGAGTGCTTTCTTTTTGGAAAGAGGAATCACAGATCATAACACCCGCTTTGTTATTATGCTGCTGTCATTTAAAAAATGGAGATTGAAATCCATCCATTACTTCACCGATTTGTTAAAAGAAAACTGCAAAAAAAAATGTCTTCAATATTGGCACATTTCCACTGCATGGTACTTGATTTTTCGTATCTGGTGACATTAAATAGTAAAGTTCAACTGACTTCAACATAGCATCCTAAACAGCACGCAGCACAGTGCTCATGTCTGCATTACAGTGCGTGTATCATTCTTTCTGGCCAATCAGCACCCTGTGAGGTTTGCACATTACATTTAGTCCCTGCTCAGCTCGCTTGGAATCACAGGGGAGCAGGTACGAAATAGTACCAGGTACCAAATTTGCCAAAATGTCGGAGGTGGTGGTTGTAATTTTATGAGTGGTCAGTGCAGGTCATAGTATCAGGTGGTAATTGTTTTAAAAATGTATCTGTCAGAAAAACATACTGGTCTGAAATGCATTTTATTAATTTTATGGCTTGAAAACTTTATATAATGCTGCATATCTCTATATTAACGTGTGTGTGTGTGTGTGTGTGTGTGTCACTCCCCCCCTTCTCCTCTCTCCCTCTCTCTAGTAGTCAGCCATGCCGCTGGTAAAAAGGAGCATAGAGCCCAGGCACCTGTGCAGGGGGGCTCTGCCTGATGGGGTCACTAGTGAGCTCGAATGCGTCACCAACAGCACCCTGGCTGCCATCATCAAACAGCTCGGCAGCCTCAGTGAGTCTTCCATCCAGGGCTCTTCTCCACCCTTTTCTCATTCGTAAAGCCCTTCCATGGTAATTTAATGTGATGCCAACGTTGGTTCGTGCCGTTAAAGTACACAGGGCATGACATCCTCAACATGAGCAGCCAGCAGCTCCTTTGATTCTAAATTCTGTACAGCATACACACCCTTGAAATGTCCCATTTCTGAAAACTGGAAAACCAGAATGTGTCTCACTGATATTTGTCTCCTGTTACTTTTTCACTTTTAAAACTGAACTAAAAATGAGGTCAGAAATGGTCCACCATGCTGCCAGTAGAGCTTGCTATATTTCCCAGAATCCAAGTAATTACCTGGGTGTTATACTGATGATATAGGGGTTTGGGGGGAAATATTGATCTGTATGGAAATATCATGACATTGAGTTATGCTATACTTTCTTTATTATTTTTATTTAAAAGTTTACATTTAAAGATTTGCTTTTAGTTCTTCTGATTCCTTGCTTGCCTGCGGTTGGGGAGGTCTGGGATGGTGTCCCTCTGTTGCTCTGCTCCGATGTCTTACTGACGTCTCTTTGCAGGTCGCCATGCGGAGGACATCTTTGGGGAGCTGTTTAAAGAAGCCAACAGCTTCTATCTGAGAATGAACCACCTGCAGGAGCGTGTGGATTTGCTGGCCGTCAAAGTGACCCAGCTGGACTCCACTGTGGAGGAGGGTAAGTGCCACTCTGTGGGACGCTTAGTGACTTGAGTGATCAGTGTTCAATCAGATGTTCTTAAGCCTTCATGATGAGGTTTGTGTTAGTAGACTGACTGAGCTGGAGCGAGGGAGACAGAGAGAGTGTTCTCCTTCGAGCACTGTCCTCTATAAAACCTCCTCTGAGACTGTAGTTAGTGAGTCGACCTAGCTTTTTACAGAGGGAGCGATGGAGGGAGAACGTTTCACAGACTGAAATAACTTGCCTCCTCACACCTGTGTGTTCTCTCTCTCTCTCTCTCTCTCTCTCTCTCTCTTTCTCTTTCTCTCTCTCTCTCATTGGGTGCTTTTTTGGGTCAGCACCTTTCTTATGCTTCTGTGGGTGAATCCGGTCACCGTCCAGCTCACTCCCATGTTTTCTTATCACATTTAAGAGATGTTTGGTTTACTAGGTTTAGTATTTTCATTGCATAAGAAATGGAAGTGCAGATTTCTTGGTTATGGCTTCTGTGTTCTAGGTCTCAAAACATTTGGCCGTATGTTGACCCCTTATTTTATTGAATAACATTTTAATTTAATTTTGCCCTTTTGTTACACAACATTTGTCGTGAAATATATTTAAAATTGAGCAAACCATTGAAGTGAGGATTAAATGAACAAGTGGAAAGTTATGGATTTTAGCTACAAACGCACATTAGGTTTTATTGCTTGGTTCAGGCCGCAGAGGAAGGTTCCACCACAGACCACTACTGCTGAAGATGCAGCGTGAAGGACGTGCTCTACCTAGTAATGATCCATTAAATGAGACAAATGGATTGATCATCGGATACTTGATAAAATATGAAAAGCAGATCATGTGACAGTTGAGATATGCTTCCAGTGGCCAATATTGGTGGCAGGTACAGGTACAGACCAGCTGGTTTGCCATCGGCTGTTTCCCATTGTATTAAGAATGCAGGGTAGTCACTTTAATTATGTCTTAAAGATTATTATTCAGTAATTATGTGGAAACAGTACAAATGCATTCTTTTCAGTGTGTTAATTAGGATTGTGATCTATAGATGGGCAAATTCCCTAAAATCCTGCCACCGTCAGCAGCAGTAGTTCTGCCATGGTCAGCAGAATGCTGCCTCAAAAGTTTTATTTTTCCAACTATTGCTGTTGACCGCAGTGCTGGAACAAACTGGATGCTGGGTGGGTTTGTTGTTTGTTTCTTTTATGAACGCTAGTTTTAGAAGTCCTGACTATGTCATGCAAAACTCACACCGTATCTCCAATTTTGCACTTTTGCAGGTTCTTTATATTGTCACCTTCATGATGAATGGACCAGAATTTAATGCTCTAAAATGACTTTTTTTACACTGATTTGCAGTGAAAATCCAGACGCACACCCTGCTCCTGTAAAGTTGCCTTTTTTCAAAGGTTGTGATTATTATTGTTTTTGTAATATTATTATTATTTCACCCTGAAAATGGCTATAACGCATGCTAATCACAATCCCTCCATGCACAAGTAGCCACACTACAGCTATTCCAGTAAAGCCATAGCAAAGAATGCTTTTAATGCCAACGTTATAAACAGAACATTTTAAGACTATAGGAGTGAGGAGGTCAAGTTTGGAGCTATCAGCCATTCTAATGAGGTCAGTTCAGTGAGTGCTATCAAATAAAAATCATCTACATATTTGGTGCTTTTGACTGCATGAGGTAAGCTGAGTAGAGCTCATTTAGAGGCTGAGTGTTAAAGGGTATTTTGGCCCCTTTTCACTCAGAGTTTAAAGTAAATCACGCCACTAATCTGAGCAAGGCCTCTCTGATCTGAGGGGACGTTTTTGATGTTCCTCAGTAAAGAGATTTTTATCTGGCTAATACATTCAGAGTTGATTCTTCTGAACAAAGTAGCTTGAAGCTTTAACATTCAGGTTTAAAATGTCTTTAACTGACAAAATAATCCAAATCAGTTGCCTTAGAAGAATTGTCAGGACTTTTTCTCCTCGTTGACCTGAGAGAGAGATACTCGTGTCCATTTAACCTCAGCTTTCTGTCTGTAGTTCTCCGGCCTGTGGCAGGAAGAGACACTCTCCCCACCCGTGCTGGTAAAGGCCCATGGGGAAACCATTTTGTGTATGTATGAGTGAGTGAGTGAGTGAGTGAGTGTGTGTGTGTGTGTGTGTGTGTGTGTGTTGACCGACCGACCTGAGGATGACCCGATCTTCACATGTGCTGCTTAAATTTGCAGTACAGGGAGAAACAGCACGGAGGGGAAGATGGAAAAAAAAAAAAAAAAAAAGAATCAAACCAAGGAAGACAGCTCCTGAATATTGATAATCCAGAGTGGGTGTGCGTGAGTTTTAAGAACAGAACTGCTCTGATTTTGGGATAGCAGTAAGGTAATTGATTATGAATGAGGGGGAGCAGAATCTTTTTTGAAGAAAATGTTTTAAAATCCAAAATGGGTCACTTTCATATGTGCTATTGAAATCCAGTGCAGCTCATTCTGAACAGCCAGATCGGAATTCATGCTGCATTTACATCAATCTGACTCTTCATAAATCTGTGCACAGGGGAGAAAGAGAAAAGGACAACAACAGTGGGGGAGGTTTTAGTGATGGGATGGTGAGGAACTCTGCTCAAACAAACATACTGTCACCAAAGAAATGGCTGAACATGGCTGCAACATCAAAAGACAAAAAAAAAAAAAGCTTAAAGCAAAGTATAAAGAAAGCAAAGTGGCCGAATACGGCGCACGTTTTCCCAGTAATAAGCCCAGCTGTCAGTCACCGCTCATTGATGGCTTCTGTGACGCTGCCGAAAAAAAGGTAGGCTTTGGGAAGTGGACCCTTTGGGCATACGTGCCAGATGGGAGCATAAACTGAATTGGGCCACTTTTCCTGCTGTGTGACTTGAGACCTGAGTGGCTGGAATTGGAAAATGACCGAATTGGAGGGGGCCAGGAAGAATCCACAGGGAAGCACAAATATGTAACACAAACCTGTATGTGCTCGTGTTTGGGGTTCAAAGCCGGGATGATTTTCGAGACCAGCAGCACTTCCCCCTTTTAATATCTGCAATGATTACTCATTTATATTCAGCCATCAGGTTTCTGCTGGCCTTTCAATTTTTACTGACCCACAGACACAAGGGCAAACCTGAGACAGGGTTGTGTCGAAAGGAAAAAGAGAAAACCCCAGAAAATTCACTCAACAATAAAGGCGCTGCAATGGGTTCTTTGAGAACTGCCAAAGACGTACCGTGTGTTCTCTACAGAGGTAAAAGTGTGAAGAACCTTTTAAAAGTACCCTTACTTTGATTTAAAGAATATTGACCAATTTTAAGCTTCATACCTTTTTATTTTATACCCCTTTTATTTTAAGTTGCACCCATTACTGACATACAGCTAGTCTCGTCCAGTACAATAGGACTTTCTGGAGCAGATAGACATGGACTTATTAGCACCATGTCTAATGCCAGGCGTGGGCTTGAGGGGTATAAAGCCGTGTGTCACTGAGCTGTAGAACTGAATTATGGCGCTATATCCGGTACGATAAGTTGGTGATTATGCATCATCCAATAAATGAGCAGGTGCCCCAATTCTTTCATCCAAGTAATGTCTGTCAACAAACATGGTTCTTTTTAAGGCATTGCTCAAAGAAGGCTTTGTAGCACCTTTCTTCGTAACTGTGTGCTAAAGGCTCTGGCGCGGTGTTGTGATGTATGTACCTCTCCGTCACCGTGTTGGAGTCTGAGGATTGTACTGAATACCAATCAGCTGAGCTGTGTGTAGGCTCCTCCATGTTCAGATCAATACATCTGCACCTCGAATGGCGCTATAGGAGAAGGAGGCTGGCACTGATCCTCATCCTCTTGACTCCGTCTTTGTTATGAATGTAAATGTCAGCACATTGCTGGGAGACTCACACAGTCAGCCTTTTAGCAGCAGCGTAAAGGAATAGTTCAGCAAAAAATATGCTATTTTCCTCTGACCCCCAAATGTAATCCGTCGGCTAAGATGCGTTTTTGCTTCATTATTAAAGCACTGGCGCTAATGGGAGTGGGAGCTTATGACCTCGAATTAATTAACCTCTAATCATCATTCTAGGCTTACACGCTAGAGTTAAAGCATGGTGTGGTGTTACACAATATCAAACAGTCATTTTTTTAATATTATTAAGCCTTTTTTTATATTATCAGTTTTGCTTAAAGCAGCATCAAATGATGAGCAATTTTTCATTTTAAGTTTGAGTAACTTACTCTTCAAACAGTAATAATACAGTGTCTAGATTAGCGCACACAGCCACACACTGAATTCTGTGAAATGCATTTCTTGAACCGCCACCACAGATTTATTAGAAAGCATCTCCCTGGTCATCCCGAGTCTTGCCTGTTTCTGACCCACATTTAAGACCGGCAGCATGGCTATGACGTTTCCCTCCTGTGTGATCAGTGCCATTCACGCTTAATCTTTAATGCTCTGCCAGGCACTACGGTGGCCCTTAAGACCTAATAAGAGCTCTGATATGGTGCAACTAATCTGTGCCAGCTCCAGATCGAGAGTAAATGAGATGGTCACAGAGGCTTCACATCAAAGCCAAAAGAGGCCCCTCCTCCCTCTGTGACAGACGAGCCCCCAGACTCGAGAGCAGCCCATGAATAATGAATAAATCACTGTTCATATGACATCTCCATTGGCCCGGCCCTCAATTTACATTCAGTTTAGCCTGCAGGAAAATACACGCGTGTGCTAATTATACCTGATCTGTAAGAGCTAGAACTGCCAGAAGAGGAATGTGGTGAATAAGCACAACGAACAAATAAAAGGAAGCGGTTAAAGGGGTTTGAGAAATGTGGAAATATTTTTACGTTTGTCATTTTAAAGAAATAATCTGTTCTTTTTACTGTGGTTTAGTCCAGTGTTCTGTGTAATAAGAATTCACACAACATTTAAGTACCCTGATTAGACCAGAGGCAGACTATCCCTAATCTTTACGATATTTAGCACCTTGTCCAGGGTGACGTTCCCCCCCCGAAAATGTGTCCTTGGCTAATACAAAATAGGCTAGAATCCAAATTAGAACCTCACAGTCTATGATACTTCTTGTCAATTGTGGACTAAGATGTAAGCAAGGCAGTGGACTACGTTGAAATGTTAGTCAAATGACCCCTGACTATCAAAGTTTTGATTATTAAGGAAAACCAGATTAATGATCCACTATTGCTGCAGAAATGAAGCTGAGCATTTTTTTTTCATCCAGAAATAAAAAAAAAAAAAAAAAAAAATCAGAGGACAAGGCAGTATGAGAACTGACTTTTTTATTTTCTTATTTGTACTTTTTAACTGCACTGTAAAAGGGTTTGTTCATTCAGTCTAAATAACTCCTTCATTTAGTAATAAGCAGCTTGTGTTATTCAAATCAAGCAGTTTGAAAGACTAATTTTTGTGGCTTTTTTTTCTCCCAGTCAAGATACTCAAGATTAATATTGAGCCATGGCAAAAAGGGAGCACACAAAAATAATAATAAAACAGTAATTCAAATCATGATGAGTAACTCAACATGTGATG
This sequence comes from Acestrorhynchus altus, assembly GCA_034509495.1. Taxonomy (NCBI): domain Eukaryota; kingdom Metazoa; phylum Chordata; class Actinopteri; order Characiformes; family Acestrorhynchidae; genus Acestrorhynchus; species Acestrorhynchus altus. Next base: position 6,946,598 of record JAVGWO010000026.1, on the reverse strand, counting down.
CTTAAATTGCTGCTCAGATTCCGTTTGCTTCTGCTGGTTGTTCCAAATTGATGGGGCACTCTCAGTAAGGATGCCCCTAACCAAATTTCAATTAGTGTCAAAAACATCAACATGAAATACAACACAAGAGCATAAATTGTAACTTGTGGTGTAATAATTATATACACATTCATGAAGGAAGCAGATCAGTATTAGCTTTGTTTTGTGGGGGAGAGTATTGGTAAAAATACTACCAGTGTTTAAAGACACAGGATACGAGTGCATCTCAAAAAATTGAATATTGTGGAAAAAAATTAACTGTCATTTTTTTTTTTCATTACCTTTAAAGTAATAGATTAAGTTTTCCAAGATTTTGTAATTAAATATCGTAATAATGTAATATTCTGGATTTTCATGAGGTGTAAACTATCCTGATCAGCAGTAAAAAAAGTAAGTATGAAATGTCACTTTACTTGTAATTCATATAAAATCGGACTAACTTTTTGTATGAATTTATGAGCACGTGAAGTTGTTGACATTACCTGTTTACAGACATTACCCTGTATGCGTGTTGCCGGGGCAAAAGTCCTCGGTAACATGGCCGGTCACAAGGTCTGAACATTAGTCAACTTCTGCAATCAGCATAGATTTTACACTTTTGTTTTTAAAGTCTAGTTTACTCAGTAAGAAAGTGCGAGGTGTGTTCAAAAAGTCTCGTATTACAAAAATCTCATCATGCAGAATGCGACGGAGCAGCTACGGGCCTTCTCGAGAGAAGTGTTCCAGCGCTGCTTCCTATGAGTTTCTTATTTGACAATAACAGGAGCTTGGCGGTACCATTACTATAGTTCAGTCAGAGTAAAATGTTTATAGTAGTGGTCAAATTCCAATGAAGGCGAGTTGTATACTGCCCTGTACATGATCTGAGACGCGTGACAGCTGGTTAGGTCTGGGACAGTGAGCAAATGGCTGGCATTTGGATTATATTGGAAGCTGTAGTAGCTCAGACTGACAGTTACCTCAATAAATTAGTTCTCTGTGCTGGATTGATCCTATTTTCTATCCAGCTCTGCAGTCAGAGTTATAAAATTATATATATATTCAAGAAAAGCATATTCACAATTAAATGTATCACAATATGATGAAATAGTGTTTGCTACTAGTGTTCATACTATCCTGATAGAAATCAGAAAACTCAAATGTCTAGTGTTTGATTTGAATCCTAAGAGGATTCCTGAGCGAACATATATGCTGCTCTTTAAAGCAACAGTGGGCCATATGGAGCTGCATCTCACTTCCCACACAGTGGCGCAAACCTGGTGCCATTTAATGTGTTTGTGACACTGTGGAATCATTGTGTGTGTAAGAGAGAGAGAGAATGTGAGAATGGCCATCTGTCCTGTCCTGGACAGTGCTCTGTTTACCGTCTATAGGCTCCAATGGAAATCCCTTTGCTTTAAAGAGCCTTAAGCTGGATTTTCTCTGGTATTTACCTAGCTCTGCCATATCTGCTCTGCTAAAAGGCTATCCTGTAAACTGACCAAAGACCTCCCTTTGATTTTATCTTAACTGTGACAGGAAAAAAAAAATCGAACCGGACCTCAAATGAATGTAAATAAGGTAACCAGTTCAGCTTTGTCTCTCAATAGTCTGTTGAAGGCTGAGATGGACTTTCTTGTGACCCAGCAGTCTTGGCCATGCTCTGGTCTCTGGGTTATGCTGTGGTTGTGAAATGATTAGTGTATTAAAATTGATCTGCATAATGGGAGAAGGCCTGATGAGATGAATGGGGTCAGTCAGGGATCTAAGTGGACTGGAGTATTTTCCCCTGAACTTTTCAGTTAATTATCTCCCTTAAGTTAATCATTCCTAATGCCCATATGTTCTCCTGTTCTGCCCTATCCCTGCCAGCTTTGGAGGACGACGGCTGACGTGTGCTTCCTTTGTGGCATCTGTAACCAACTGCCACACTTTTCAGGCCACCTTGTTCTGTATGAATGATGGAGCAGATTTGCTGCCACTGTCCTGTATGTACAGGGGTGACAAAGAAACCATTTTTCCCAGTACTGTTCTGGTGGACATTATAAAACTGAATACGAGAGCGTGAGAAATGAGGAGAGGAGACATCAGAGAACTGAGCTGTATGTGTTTAGTTTTCATGGAGCAACACTTTCAAAAAGGGAAGAGAGACTTTATAGCTGTGTGTGCACCCACACTGTTAGCCTTAGGACAATCACACCAGCATGATCAAACCATGGCTGGTTCCAGTCATCATAGAAAACAAACAAATAAATAAATAAAGCTGTGTTGAACATTACTGTAAACTTGCATCACATATTAAATGCCATGCTAGATAATGTTTGATGTTAGATGTTAGACCAGGTTGAAAGTTTATTATAAATATGATCCAAAAATCAACTGTATCTGCACACAAAAGCACTCAAATTGGGATCAGGCTGGCAAAGCGTGGATCTTCACACCTTCATAAATTTACTTTGTTTGAAAAAAAATGTTTGAATCTGCTGAAACTGTTCTATGGGCTGAATTGAACTGGAGGAACAAGAGCGATGGACATAGACGGAGACTTTTCTGGAGTTGTAGGAGAAAAAGTGAACACAATCATTAAACGAGATAAATAGAGCAAGACTCCTACAGATTAATCTGGACATGAGCTTTGAGGAATGTTCTTTAGTTTGGAACGGTGCAGGAACCGCTAATGGAGTTTTATCGAACCTTGAAAGTCTTTGCAAAGACCTACGTTTATTTGAGATCAATTCAAGCCCCAAACATAATAGCCTAAGGAACAAGATTTTGCAGCAACATTTTTGGAGGTTCTTCAAGGAACCACAATACTTTGTAGTGTGGTTGAATGTGCAAATATAGTAGCCTAAAGGTCCTCTAGGAACCTTAATTCAAAATAGTTATTCGAGGAGCCAGGAATCCCAAAACACTTTATCCGCACCTGTAAGAGCATTTTATGTTTGGAAGGAGCTTCTAGGTTATATGAGTAACCTGGTTCTTCAAGGAAATACTCTTTACAGTGTAGGGAACGTTGTATGGATGGACAGAGACAGACAAACTGACTTGCTAGCTGATGGTAGTGCTGGTTGGGTTAGCTTTAGCCTGAGTTACTGAACAGAGGGAGGCAACGTTGAAGAAATGTTCTAGCCATAAGTAGTTGCTCAGGGATGCAGTGTTTTAGAATTTGTAGAATCTGTACAGGTTTGGTTCCTGTTTTGGCCACTTAAGCACATTCATTTATTTGATTTAAGAAGTTCCTGGTTTTGATTGGTGTTACTTTTTGGATCACTGTCCATTTGTTTGGTCAACTGTTCATCCTATGACTTGTTAGCCCTGACATCTCCAAGAAACACTAGTGAATGAGTTCCATTGGCCAGATTATTGCCTCCACCATGTATGAAATGCTTCAGATCGTGAGCTCTTTTTCTGTCATTCTGGTAGAAGTTTCTGATCAGGGTTTCTCAGTGTAATGATGTAAGCTGGAGCACTCATGACCATCACGTAGGTCACACACATACCTGGACTCACACGTGTGTTGTCCACAGCTACCCAGGAGCAAAAGAGTAAAGAGACTGAACTCCGTGTTTTTACTCACCTGGGTGAGTCCACCTCTGGTATTAGGAGAGGGGGGGGGTTGGACTTGAGAAGAGCTAAAAATGAGTCTGAACACTCACAGTGTTTGTTTGATGAAAAGAAGACTTGATGAATCTGTTTGCTGAATTGTACTTATCAACGATGTATATTGTACGTGATTGAGTATCAATAATTATTTTATATGGTTTTAAGTACATCACCTGTGTTAATATTGGTAGAACCCAGGGGGAGGGGCTACCGGTATATAAACCTGCTCTGGTAGTGAGTGGGGACATTGCTGTGGTGTATATGTGTTGTTAGAGACGTTGTCATGGTGTAGTCGCTGGTCTGTACCACTGAAGTTAGTGGGAAAGTTTAGCTTTATTCACAGTTGTTCATATGTAAATATTTGTTTTTGCTTAATAAACTGGTGGCCGACCAAGAGGTTTTCCTTCTGCCTGCTCCATTTGTTGGGGCCTCAGACTACTCGCCCAACACTACCCATGAAGTGGGCTTCGACCCCTCCGGTTTAAGTACCCTACTTCATCATTTCTGAATATGGACTTTGATAGTGATGTTCTACTGTATTTTCTGGACTATAAGCCGCCACTTTTTTTTCCCACACTTTAAACCATAAGAGGTGCAGCTTTATATTCTTATATATGTTATTTTCCAGGTTGTCTTTAAAACTTTGCGGGTGCAGCTTATGTTCCGGTGCGGCTTATATTCTGGAAAATACGGTACCTTCTCGAGAGTGTTCTTGACCCGAGTAGATGTTGTGATGGAGTTTTTCTACACCAAGGAAAATATTTTGATGTCATGCACTGTAGTTGTCTTCCATGGTCCTAGGACCCTTTGTGTTCTTAGGGATGTTCCAAACTGTAGATGTGGACACTTCAGACAAAATATCTTCTCTGTCTCTCGGGAATGGTTTTCACATCGGACCACAAATTGAGTGCTCACCTTCATAGCTACCAGAAGCAAATTTAAGACAAATCAATTCCAGACCTTTTATCTCCTTCATTTGTAATGAAATAACAAGGGATTTGGCAAGACGTCTGGATAACGTTTATCGTCCTTCCAGGTGACATTGAAATCTGACCCTTTTTTTTGTGTATTTCTGTCAGTAAGTGCCCTTGGGTTTGAAGAGCGAGTCAGCATGAACTCGACTTGACTGGAAATGTTCTAATTTAGAGCAAAAGGTCAAAATGTATGATAATCCCATTATAAAGGTCAAGCTTCAAACAGAACTTCCTGAGTGTTTCAGTAAGAGTACTTACTGCAGATTCTTTCTTTCCATTATTCCTCCCTTCTTTATTCCTTCTTCACACTTTCCTACCTTTTTCCTTTATTTCTTTATGCCTTTTGTAAACATCTGCTCTTGTTCTCTCTCAATCTCTCCACAGTTTCTCTGCAGGACATCAACATGAGGAAGGCCTTTAAAAGCTCCACCACTCAGGATCAGCAGGTGGTGTCTCGAGCTTCCATCCCCAACCCTGTGATGGAGATTTACCAGCACGGAGACAAGCCCCCTCCACTCAATATCCTCTCCCCTTACAGGTCAGGCCTTCATCACCATCCCCATCATTATCATACTTACTAATGCAGCTCAAAAATGTTTAATACCGTCAGTTTTGCTAATTTAATTTAGAAATTAAACTGTCGTATTTTATACTCAGTACGTTTAAAGTGATACAATTTTAACGTTGATACTGTGATTAGTGTTTCTATTGAAATTTGAATTATTAATTGAATTATTTTGATTGAGATTCTGGATTTCTGGTTTTCATGAGCTATATTGATCAACAGTAAAACAAAAAAAAAGGCTTGAAATGTTACTTTACATGTAACGAATATAAAATATGACAGTTGACCTTTTTGAATGAAATTATCACGTGAGCTTTATAATAATATTCTAATTTTTTGAGATTCACTAGTACATTCATTGTGCACTCAAACACATTACACCCATTATGACTGCTCAAACATAGATCATCATCTCACATGTGTTAAGATTCCAAAGTTAGGATTTGCAAGAACACAGTATTGTATTAAATACACCAATCAGCCATAACATTAAGACCTTGTTCTTACAGTCTTTCCTGTTGATTTGATCAGCTCCACTGTCCATACAGGTGCATTTTGTAGTTCTATAATTACAGATTGTAGTCCTGCTGGTTCTCTGCATATCTTTTTAGTCCCTTTTAACCTTGTTCTTCAAAACTCAGGACACCTCAGGACCACCACAGGGCAGGTATTATATAGGTGGGAGTTGTTGTTAGCACTGCAGTGACAATCACATAGTGGTGGTGTTTTGGTGTGTGTTGCACTGTATCTGTGGAACAGACAAAGCAATGCTGCTGCAGTGTTTAAACCATGTCCACTTACTGCCCACTGTCCAGCAGTGGTTGCATTGTCCACAGCCTTCTGAGCTAAGTTAGGATGGTAGTGACAAAGGAGACTAAAATGTTGACTGTTTCTGTGCTCAGACAAAAAAACCAAAATACAATCATGTCTGGGTGGCACGGTGGCACTGCAGGTAGTGCGTGTCCCACAGCTTCAGGGGCCTGGTCTTGTGGGTTGGATCCCTGCTTGGTTCACTGTCTGTGAGGCGCTTTGTCCACGCCGGGTTCTCCTGCCTCCCAAAATAATACACATAGGAGGTGAATTGGCCGTGCTAAACACATAAGTCTGAGTGTGACTGTGTGTGTCTGTGGTACTCTGTGATTTACTAGTGACCTGTCCAGTTGGATGGCGCCTGATGACTGTAGGTGGGATCTGGATTAAACGTGACCCTGTTTAGGAAGTAGCAGCTAAGATAATGACTGACTGACACTTGGTCCCACCTGCGCTGTGTCTGAGAGCATGTAATTAACGTTGGTTGACTCTCTAACTGTGTTAACTGACCACAGTTGTAATGATAATTGAAATTTAAAATGGTATTGCTAACCATACTAAATTTTATCGTGGTTTACCTTGAAACCAGTAAGCATTTAATGTCTAGTAGAAACAAGGAGGTGATCATAATGCTATGGTTGATAGGTGTATATTAAATAATGTTGTGTAATAATAATGGCAATATTATAATTCAGTTAGCGACTTCAGATAGAAGTGTGTGTGTGTGTGTGTGTGTGTGTGTGTGTGTGTGTGTGTGTGTGTGTGTGTGTGTGTGTGTGTGTGTGTGTGTGTGTGTGTGTCAGATAGAGAGAGAGGGGGGATCAAACGTTTATCGTGTTCTGTTTCCATCAGCCTGAGACAAATAAGACGCAGAAAGACAAGGAGACGCTACACACACAGAATGAATAATAAAGGCAGTTCTCTCTTGTTCTGCCTCTCTGTTGTTCTCTCTCTCTCCCTCTCTCTCCCTCTCTCTCCAGAGATGACAAAAGGATGCGCTGTTTACACAGACCCCTCCTACTTCTTCAATCTGTGGAAGGAGAAGATGCTGCAAGCCACAGAGGACAAGAGGAAAGAGAAGAGACGACAGAAGGTGTGTGTGTGTGTGTGTGTGTGTGTGTGTGTGTGTGTGTGTGTGTGTGTGTGTGTCTCATTTGTTTTTCTCCAAGGTTGAGAGATTTTTTTTTTGTTTTATTATCTTAAGTTGCTGCTTCCATTACTAACATGACCATTATGGACACTAATGCTGATCTGAATCTATATTCTAGTTCCAGGTTTTCTTACTGGTTGAGGATTCTACACTCAAACACACACAAACATAATACACAAACATACAAAGATACACCGCATACATCAGCCATAACACTGAACCCACTGAGAAGGGAAGTAAGTGACGTGGGTTTTGTCGTTACAGTGGGATCTATCAATGAGTGGATGTATTGGGCAGTAAGTGAAAAGTCTTTGTTCAGTTTCTGAACAGTTGTTGAAGGTGGTTTGTTAAAGAGCATGAAAACTAAGTATAAGAATTTGAGAGAAAAGAATCAAAATGGAGTATTTGGAGTATTTCTGAAACTGGTGTAAGATGCACAGTAAAAGTGCTACTAGGTGCCCATGACTCACTGATGCGATCTCTTGTGGCCTCACCTCACAACTTACAAGACTTTTGCCTCTAAAGATGTGCCTTTTACATTGCGAGACCTCAAGAGTTCTTGTGAAATCCACGTCTTGACATTTCAAAGCTGTTTCAGAGACACAAGGGGTACCTGTACGGTCTTGTGAAGGTAGTTTTAATGTTGTGGTTGCTCGGTTTGCCATTCAACCTGAGAGGAAAAGCTTCTTTGTTTTGAGCAAGTTTTCATAAGATGAATGGAAAACCTGTTGCTGGAACGATTTAAATGGTTATATATCGCACCACCATTACTAATGGAGTTAATAGGTCATTGAAGTGTGTACCCCGCCAAGTCACTGCATGTCCAAGTCATCACTCACCTCCTTCAAACTACATTGACCTGTAATGAAAGTAATCTGAAATATACGTCCTTATGAGCTTTCTGCCACCCAGTTATGTAGTGTCTGTCACATAAAACACGTTTACCTGCACAGTGAAAAAGGATTTGTCCCTTCCCAATTTCATCTGTTGTACATATGTACCTTCAGATCATCCAGATCATTTTAATGTAAGATTAAATCAACACCAGTAAACAGACAAAGCAGTTTTCATTTTATTGAATTTTTTAAATATTACGCCATGTTTGACTGCTGGTATGATGTTCTTATGATGGTGAGCAGTGGAAGCTTCACGCCGTATGTACCCAGACCAGTGTCTTCCAAAAGGTTCTGCCTTTTACTCTCAGTTTACAGAATATTACTCAAAAGTCCTGAGGGTCATCCAGATGACTGCCATTGTGTCTTTTATTGGTCAGCAGTAGTGAGCGCTACCATTCTTTAGATGTTGGTCTGGGCTCTTTTGTGAGCTCCTGGAGTCTTTGATGTGCTCTTGGTAAAATGGTGGTAGGCTGGACACTTGTTGGAAGGTTCTCTACTGTTCCTCCAGTTTCCTCCATTTGTGGGTAATGGCTCTCCCAGTGGATCACTGGAGTCAAAGAGCCTTAGCAATGGCCTTGTAACCCTTTCCAGACTGGTAGACGATGACTTTATTTGAATTTCTTTAGAGTGCAGTGTCATGCGCTGCTTTTTGAGACTAGTCTGCTTCACCCCACCAGATCGGGTTCTTTATGTTTAGATTCAACAGGTCTGACGGTGATCATGCCTGAGTGTCACCAGTAAAATGGCTGCGAGGGCAGTCATTTTTTCACCTGGTTGATATATATATCAGTCATTCACAGCTTTAGCCCGACTGGCAAATGAAGTGAAAACCATTGATCTAACAGCCACTTTCACAAGGGCAGAATTGTGATGTCTGGACGACAGGGTCAGAGCATCTCCTAAACATCAGGCAGGTCTATGCAGTGACCAGTACTTACCAAAAGTTGTTCAAGAAAGGACTACTATGAATCAGCCACAGGGTCATGGGCACTTTAGGCTCATTGATACGATCCACCTCACAGCTCGCAGAACTGCTAACATGCAGTATTGGTGCCACATAACACAGGACACCTTTAGAGGTCATGTGGAGTTGAATGGTCAGAACTGTTATTGCAGCACAAATGGAAGAGGTCCCTCCGTCCATCCGTCCGTCTTCCTTCCACTTATCCGGGGCCGTGTCGCAGGGCAGCAGTCTAAGCAGGGATGCCCAGACCTCCCTCTCCCCCGACACCTCAGCCAGCTCCCCAGGAGGGACCACGAGTTGTTCCCAGGCCAGCCGAGAGACATAGTCCTTCCAGCGTGTCCTGGGTCTACCCCATGGTCTGGAACACCTCCCCAGGAAGACGTTCAGGGGGCATTCGAAAAAGGTGCCCGAGTCTGGTTCCTCTCGATGTAGAGGAGCAACGGCTCTACTCGGAGCTCCTCCTGGGTGACCACAGATCTCACCCTATCTCTAAGGGAGCGCCCGGCCACCCTACGGAGGAAGCTCATTTCGGCCGATTGCGTCCGCGATCTTGTCCTTTCAGTCATTACCCACAGCTCATGACCATAGGTGAGGGTAGGAACGTAGATTGACCGGTAAATCCAGAGCTTCGCCTTTCGGCTCAGTATCGTAAATGAAGAGGTGTCTTCTATAAATGGAGCATTGTGTGTTTACTCAGTGTTGTTGTCTTTATATTAAAGACAGAAGAAACAGGGGAAGGGACAAGTCATTTTGACAACGCTCTGATACACTCTGTCAGAAACACTGATGGAAAATCTCATTAACCACTGAAGCCAGTAAGGCACTGATATTGGTGATTTAGCTTAACTTGCAGCAGTAGCATTTGTACATTGTGTAGACATCTTAGATACACACACACTAATCCCCTCCCCCACTTCTCCATCCTGGATGAATCTTAATCTAGTGTGTGTGGAGAGGGTAAAAGCAGCACCCCCTCCCTATAAACATACACCAGTAAGTGTTTTTTTGTGTGTGCACCAGAAGCGCAATCCTTCTGTCTCACCACCCTTACACAGGATCCCACTTCCCCAAGTGTGTGTGCGTGCATGTGTGTACGTGTGTGTGTGCGTGCGTGCGTGCGTGCATTTGGAGCTGTAGCCCTAACCCCCGAGACTCTCCCCCCTCTCTCCAGACAAGCGTTCCAGCCCAGGCTCACTTGGCCCAGTCTAAGTCCAGGCAGGCCCATCCCAGAAGCCCCCTCTGCTCTGCTGTAAGAAACCCACCGTACTGCAACCCCTCTCCCTCCTCTCCCTCTTTTCCTCACTGCTCGTCCGTTTCTCAGTCCGGCCACTCGGCCCATCATCTGTCTTCATGTTTCACCAGCTTCTCTAATTTATAGATAAAATCTGTGTGTGTGTGTGTGTGTGCGTGCGCGTGTGTGTGTATGCATGTGGTTTGGTTTTAAGCATGTGTGTAGGTTATAGACTGTAGACCACTGTAGAGATGGGTTCAAAGGGTTCACATTATGCTTCCTTTCCTTTCAATAAAATGTCTTACTATGTTGCCTATTGTTGTTTTTCCTTCCCATGTTTCTCTCTCTCTCTCTCTCTCTCTCTCTCTCTCTCTCTCTCTCTCTCTCTCTCTAGGAGCAGCAGAAACAAGTGGAAGATCCAGGTCGGGAGGTCAAGAAAGTCCGGAAAGCTCGGAATCGCAGGCAGGAGTGGAACGTTCTGGCATATGATAAAGAGTTCCGCCCCGATGCCAGATTCACCCCGTCTCCGTACCACGGCATGTCATCAGAAGGCTCGCTCTCGCCTGACAGCAGGTGAGAAATGCCAGGGGTCCAGAGTCTGCATCCTGGCAGTTCAGATTGAATGAAAACTTTCTCTCTGCTACCATCTAGTGGTGCTTCATAGTCTGAGCAAGAAGTTCTATTCAGCACTCCTTCAGCGCTAATTACTGCAAAACAATCAAGCTAAACACATGACCAGCAGCGCAATACTATATAATGAAGGTTTTCCTCTGTATAAGATTGTAATTTGGCTTGTTGTCAAAAATAGAATTCGAGAAATGAAATTTACAGAAGCCCTTAAAGGCCGTGGATATTCTTTTTTTTTTTCTTTGAATCTCAGTACATTTGTCATTATCAACACAAACCATAATAATAATAGGCCTTTTAGGACTTTCAGCAAGTTTTATAAAGTGTTTTACTAGAGGATTAAAACAGGTGCTGAAATAAAATAAAAGGTTTAGATGCAAGATAATTAGAAACTATAAGCTCTGTCAACTCACATCCAGGTTAAATACACGGAAAAGGAGAGATTGTTTAGAAAAATTCTGTTCCACCTTATATTGTGCTGCTGTATCAGATACATGCTCGTTTCAGAATGTAGCTGCTGCATCATTTAAGGTAGAACAAAAAGCTAAAATCTACCTTGCAGGAAGGCTAGCCTCTGCTGACCAGTCAAAGGGGTTTTTTGTGCATAATGGCCACACAGACAATGACCACAGCAAGCTGTCGTACTTTTGCCTGTAATGCACTACTAGATTATGCTCGGAGGCAGGTTGAATAAAAGCTAAAATTTGACATGCTTTGACTCATCTGAAGAGTTTCTGCCCCCCACACACTACTCGACTCTCTCTCCAACTCTTGAATCCAACTGATTAACAATCTGCAGGCAACCAGCAAAGACTCGGACAGACTGACAGTCGTGGCATAAGACGGGGTAAAAATCATGTAGTGTAACCCCAGCTCAACCTAACTAAACATAGCTGGTTGGCCTATCATTAATGTTTAGGGTTCACAGGCTCCAGAGATGACTTCACACTGGATAAACACATTTGCTTGCTTCAGTTTGGTCTAGCATTAGCTTTCAGAAGTGCCAAAGGTGCTGTAGTGCTTAATAGCAGAATCAGTACTTGCTTTGATTGACCCAGTGTTAGCTTTTTGTCACTGTCACTGTTTGCTTCAGTCAGCTCGTATTAGCCTTTAGAAGTTACAGAGGTGCCCTCAAGCCAAATACCAACATCAGTATCCGCTTCCGTCAGCCTATATTTATCTTTGATCAGCTTGCCTTTCGTTTTTTTAGACTTTTCAGTCTTGCTTTTTATTGAAAGCCTCTTGTTTGTGTGCTGGGCCTATATCATTTTCACAGACGTAAACAAAATGGTCAAGACTGCTTCGAAACCAGTTTTACAGCCCTGTTTTATGTAGCTTTGCTTTAAGATACATCAGTATTTGGGGTTCAGGGTTTGTCAGTTTCGTGTCCCGAACTCTCTTTATCCACCTTTGGCAAATAAGTGCTGTTTCATGTCTAAGTCCCCTTTCTAATCCCCATGATGTTTTTTTAAGGTGCATCACTGATAACTTTTACACTGCAAATTATAATTGTCTCATTTGTTTTTGGTCAGAGCTGTACTCTTGAGAGAGACCTAATGCCTCTCTCTGTGTCTACCCTGCTATTAGGTCAGTGGCGTCAGACATAGGTGATCACTCGTATCCAGGCAGCCCGAGCCGCCCAGCTCAGCAGACAGCTCCCTCCAGTGCGTACTCCAGCACCGAGGGCAAGGAGCTTCTCATGGCCCCAACACAGAGCCAGACTCAAAGCTTGGAGCAGGGCTACCGGCCCTCAGCCGCACTGTCCACTCCAGCAGGCAGACAAACACTGGCCAGGGGTCAGACAGCACACGGCCCCACAGCCACAGACGCTGCCCTCAACGGACCTCGCCCAGCACAGGCCAAAGACTACAGGTGCGTGTGTTTTCACGCGTGTTCACATGTGTATTTGTGTGTGTGTGTGTGATAGAGCAGCATCTTTATACCAAGTTATGTATTGATAACTGCATTTATTAATCTTTCGCATTGTTCATCACTCTGGACATTTAAAATGTCATATGTGTTTTTGACAGTGGTCAGCAAGCCCAGCACCCAGAGTACTTCATTCCCCCTGCCCCTCCTCCACCTCCACCCCTCATCCCTTCAGCTCAGACAGCTTTCGACAGCCCCTCAGCCCCCTCCTCACTGCCTCCCAGTGCTGTGGCCTCACTGTCTCGCTCTTACAGCCCCTCTCCCCCCACCCCTGCCCTCCCAGCCTCATACACTCCTTCTCCTGCCCACCCACCACCTGCAGCCCCACCACCACCCCCGCCTGGACCCCCCACGCACCCACACCCACACACACACCCTCACGCACACAGCCTGCCTCAAGCTCCAGCCGAAGCAACGGCCCCCCGGAAGGGGCAAGTACCCCTGATCCCCATGAGCGATGCCCGCAGCGACCTGCTCGCCGCCATAAGACGAGGTAAGAGAGAGAGAGAGAGGAGGGGAGAACATAGGCATGTGATTTGTCTGCTTGTCATGGTGTTGTACAGTGAGCTGGAAAAAGGCAGAGGAATAATTTGCATTGATTTATTGCCACAGTCCAGTCTTGCCGGTTGACCTCCACTACAGAATATATATTTTATTTGCTCTGAAACAGTGAATCATCCAATAATTATCAAGACGACACACATTCAAGAGCGATTAGGAGTCACCAGTACATACATCACCATTGTCTTTATTTTAAAGCAACACTACTGCTAATTTAGTCCTGGTTTCTGTTTATACTGACATCTGCAAATGGCAAAAGGAGAGAAAGGCTATGTGTGATGCATTTATAACAGAAGGCAGGTTGTGGATTTAAAGCAGATGGGTGATCTCTCTCTCACTGGTAGAAGTAGAGGTCAGGCTGATAGATCACTGGTTGCTTGTGGAAGCAGGCAGGAATAAATAAGCTGCAAGTGAACTGCAGAGAAGAAGCAATTAAAATCTAACCCCTGGACTCTAAAACCTGGCTAATTCAATCATGATACCAGTATTGACCTTCAGAACCCTTTTTTGTGGGATCGTAGTTTCACATAAGTTCTCATTTTTTGTAAATAAAACTCTAATAGGAGACAGTCACACATGCCAGATATTATTTTCAGGAGGTCCTATGCCACTGTCTTCAGTAGGAAATCATTCAGAGCTCAATATTGCCATGATATTCATGTTTGAGTCTATGTAAATCTCTAACCAGAGCTGCTTTTCATGGAAAACAAAAAAAGTCCACAAACAGGCTGTAAAATGGTCTGTTTCAAATTCATAGTTGTGATATCACAACCGTAAACACGCTGACATAATGGCTTACAGCAATCTTGCATGCCCATTCACACCTGCCACCTGACAGCCTGTAGCAGAGCCATTATAGTGGAAGACGTGTGGGAAATGATTGAACATTTTTGCTGTTTTTAGCTGTTGAGATGCCAGCTTTCTAAAGCACCATTTTCTCCTAAGATTTGTTCTTTTGTTTATACATTTCAGCCTAGTCTGCTTTGTGAATGAGACATGGAACAGCCAATAATCTTTGTAATACTAAACGATATAGAATTGTGAATAGATTGTGAAATGAACTGTGATGGTTTTGTGGTACATTTACTTTTACACAAACAGTGAAGGAAATATTTATTTGACGCCTTGCTGATTTTTTAAGTTGACAAAGACATGAACTGTCCATAATTTTAAGGGTAGGTTAATTTTAACAGTGAGAGATAAAATAAAATAAAAAATAAGTAAAATCCAGAAAATCACATTGTATGAATTATATACATTTATTTGCATTTTGCAGAGAGAAATAAGTATTTGATCCCAGATTAACCATTAAGACCAGTTGGACGCTCCTAATTAACTCATTACCTGCATTAATGACAGCTGTCTTAAATTCTCACCTGTATTAAAGACTCCTGTCCACAGACTCAATTAATCAGTCAAACTCTAAGTTCTACAACATGGGCAAAACCAGTGAGCTTTCTAAGGATGTCAGCAACAAGATCATAGACCTGCACAAGGCCACGAGTAAGATGCTGGGTGAGAAGGAGACAACTGTTGATGCAGTAGTAAGAAAATGTAAGAAATACAAAATGACTGTCAATCAACATTGATCTGGGTCTCAATGCAAAATCTCACCTCATAGCATATCCTTGATCACGAGGAATGTGAGACATCAGCCTAAAACTACACAGGGGGAAATTGTTAATGATCTCAAGACAGCTGGGACCACAGTCACCAAGAAAACCGTTGGTAACACATTACACCGTAATGGATTATAATCCTGCAGTGCCCGCAAGGTCCCCCTGCTCAAGAAGGCACATGTGCAGTCCCATCTCAAGTTTTCCAATAAACACCTGGATGTTTCTGAGAGTGATTGAGAGAAGGTACTTTGGTCAGATGAGACAAAAAATTTGCCATGTTTGGACGAAGAGAAATGCTAACTATGACCCAAACAACACCGTCCCTACTGTCAAGCATGGAGGTGGAAACATGTTTTGGGGTGTTTTTCTGCTGAGGGCACAGGACTACTTCACCACATCATTTGGAGAATGGATGGAGCCATGTATCATAAAATTCTGAGTGACAACCTCCTTCCCTCTGCCAGGACACTAAAAATGGTTTGTGGCTGGCTCTTTCAGCACAACAACGACCCAAAACATACAGCGAAGGCAACAAAGGAGTGGCGCAAAAAGAAGCACATTAAGGTCATGAGTGGCCCAGCCAGTCTCTAGACCTGTGGAGGGAGCTGAAGCTCTGAGTTGCCAATCAACAGCCTCAAAATCTTAAAGATTTAGAGATGATCTGCAAAGACGAGTGGACCAAAATTCCTCCTGACATGCGCAAACCTCACCATCAACTACAAAAAATGTCTGACTGCTGTTCTTCCCAACAAGGGTTTTGCCACCAAGTATTAAGTCTTGTTTGCCAGCGGGATCAATTACTTATTTCTCTCTGCAAAATGCAAATAATTTATATGATTTATACAATGTGATTTTCTGGATTTTATTTTTGATATTCTATCTCTCACGGTTAAAATGAACTGACCCTTAAATGTATAGACTGTTCATGTGTTTGTCAGTGAGCAAACATACAAAATCAGCAAGGGGTCAAATAATTATTTCCTTCACTGTATCATAAGTGAACCTCAAGGAGGAAAACATGCTAGAAAATGCCTCCTTTAATTTTAGGCTTCTGCCTCCTTTTCACCTCTTTCTCTCAGGTATACAGTTGAGGAAAGTGCAGGAGCAGAGAGAGCTGGAGGCTAAGAAGGAGCCGGTGGGCAATGATGTGGCCACCATCCTGTCCCGCCGCATTGCTGTTGAGTACAGTGAGTCGGACGAGGACTCCGAGCTGGACGAGAATGAGTGGTCCGACTGAGGGAAGAGGAGAGCGAGAGGGAGCAGCAGATGAGAGAAGAAAAGAAGAGGAACTAGAGAGAGAGAGGATGAGGGGAGTGGTTTTCAGGACAGCATAAGAGATGTAGCAGACGAAAGAAACGCTGTATGAAAAGCATTGTGTGTACAGCCGTCAATCTTCCAGGCTTTTTCCAGTGATTGAAAGATGAGATACAGTAAGACGTTGTATAGTTATTTAATATTGGTGTTCTACCAGACACACAAACAGGCACAAACTCCATGACGCACAGAGAGGGTACTGATTCTGATATCTGAGCTCAGAATACAGACTGATCAGGTACGTTCACTCTCACAATTTGTAGAATATTAACAAATATGTACAATAGAGGTTAACATTGTACAACTGTTTTAGAGTTGTGCACATTTAAATAACGTTAAGTTACAGTTTTACAATACCACAATCACAAACCTCCATTTCGTAACCGGGCAGAGTGGGGCATATCCTACAGCATTTCCATTTTTAATAGTTTTAGAAGTGTTCGATCAAGATTTAGAACCATTCAGAAGTTCAAATTAGCCATTTCTAGAAAAGATAACTCAGCCTATGAAATCCCTGTTAACTGTCCTTAGAAGCACAGTTAATTCACAATTAAATGAATGATAATAATAATAATAATAATAATAATAATAGTTCAACCTGGCAAGCTTTGCAACTTTAATGCATAGAAATATCTGCATCAGATTAAATATGTGTCCAACATGGCCCATTATATTTTGACCACAAAGTACAGCAGAGCACGTTATGAAACTCTACGAAGACAAAGACAAACGGGTAAGACAAAGTAAATGTGAAAGTGATGTAAACATCATGTAAAACCTAAACCTCATGATGTTTTTTTCACCCACTTTGAACCACAATATGAAGAGACATCATCTAGAAGTTGAGGAATTTTTAAACACTTAATTTTGTTAGTCATTGGTTTCAGCATCACTCTCACCATCTGTACCATGATACTGCTTTTCACATATGCCCACAGAACTCCAATTAAGGAGTACACATGCACTGAGGAATCCAGCTCTCTTTCAGATGTCTAGACCTTCCTCTGATCTAAAAAAAAATGCATTCACTGTTTACACACCAACTTCATCAGCCTTATATCGTCAGAAATGTGATTAAGATCACACTGTTGAGTACATACTCCCTGTTTTCTTCACATTGCATCAGAATTTCATGGTGAATAGAGCTGCTTCGAAATCGAAATGCTCAAATTACATTTAGTTCAAATGTTTTACATTCACTGTCCTTGAACGTAAAGAAACGTTCAGAACGTAAAGTTCTCCCATAACAGTCAGTTTGGTTTTGCGCTAAAACAAAATGGTGATTTTTTTTCATCCACCATGAGTGAAGTGATATATAAAAAAAAATCAGGATGAGTCTTGATTAAATTTTGTTTTAAATCCAGTCAAAACTTCTGTTTTGCACCTGTTTAACTTCATATAAACTCTGTTTCTATTCCTCATGTTGGTTTGTGCCCCACTCGCTCCTATATGAGATCAGAGATTCAGTAACCTTTACAGTGGAAATTTCTAATTGGAAAGAAGTCCTCCTACATTACTGTGAGTCCCAGCAGGAGTTCTGCCCACAGTCCGTGACTCCTTTACCATCAGTCACACTCTGTGTGTCGCTGCTGTCTGCTGAGTTCACAGTTCTTCACCCTCACTTTCATTCTCTCCATCACTCTTCTTTACTCACTCTCGTCTTTTTTCTGTTCGATCTACGCAAGCTACACTCTCCTCTCCTACATGGACAGACGTGACATCAGCGATGGTGTTAAGAAGGAGCATCTGGTTGGTTTTTTGAGTTCTAACAGCCAGAAACAGTGTATAAAAAGTGTGTTACAGACTGAAAGCTTTCCGGACATACACACCCACCCATACTCGACTTTGCATCAATAACAAGATTTTTTATTTACTTTTTACCCCCTTTAAGTGGAAGTCATACCAAAAAGCTGAGCTGCTTAAAAAAATGCCCACTCCTTGTGTTTTTTAGTAGCAACTCTTGCCAAGTTGGCCAAGCTTTAGTGAGCACTGGGTAAAATCTCATTTGAGCTAATGAGAAATTGTAGCACACTTAATAGTGGTTGTGCAAATGGTCACTGTTAGGATGAGATATTGTTGTTGTGCTGTGAGCATGGTGGCACATTTGTTTAGCTTCAACAGTAGAATTCTACAACAGAATGACAACACCCATCATTTTCTCTTCAGTATAATACCAAGTAATACACTTTATAGCCATCTACCGACCTCTGCATTTAACCCATTCATAAAACTGGACGCGAACACACTCACACTAGTGCATAGGCATTTCATTTATTCAAAAAGAGGAGGGGGGGCTGTTTCCTTAAAAAATCCACTAATAATTAGGGCAGTAAGAACATACAACTGGGGTGGTAGTCCCCTCAGTACCGGGAGGGTTAGGTGTTCAAGAGAACCTCAGACATGACTTTTGTAGGAGGAGAAAGCACTGTTCCGTTACTACTCCCACCCCCAGCAACCTTTCAGTTACATGATATGCACACACACACCACGTTCTAAATCATTATGCAAATGATATTTCTGGTGGCCATTCACCAACCAACGCTGCTCCATCAATCTGGACTATCCAGAGTTGCATGGCACTCATCAGTAAACAAGACGGTTTGAAAATTAGTCTGTGTTTCTGGGCCCTCTGCTAGTGAGCATTGGTTAGGGGTGGCTGAATAGTTGGCTTATGCACAACAGCAAGCCTCTGGAGGATCCTGCACTTTGAGGTCCATGGTACTCCAGAGGCACCAGCAGCTTCAAATATGTAAAGCCATGTGTGCATCTGCTCTCTTAATCTGATGATTTTGTCTGTGAGAAACCTTCCTTTTTATGACTTTAACCTGAACAAACCCGTCTGTGCTCTGAATCAGTCACAAATCTCTTCACAGTATGATGATCACTCAAGTTTTCATGAAAAGTCGAATGTTTTTATACCTTTGACTCTGCGAAATGTGATTCTTCCAGCATACTGTCCAGCTTGGCCAACCTAGCAACAATAGCTAAGAAAGAGCATATTTGTAGGTGGAGCATGAACAGGTTCAGTCTAAGGTGCCAACGCAGGTGGGCAGGCTTGCTCATGTAGAGCCTAAAAATACAGCCAATGTGTATCTAAATACATTTAGATTGAAATGTATTTTCATTAAATAAATCTTTTCATGATGCCAGCATAGGGAACAGATGGGATTTACCAAACTGTAACGACAATCTGGATTACACATTATGTGTTATAAAAAAACAACATATTTATTTTGTGAAATTATTGAATTTAGGATATTAACACTAAACTGGTGATTTAAGTTTGGGTATGTTTTGTTGTTTATATTTAGCATTCTCATTTTCAGCTGCTCTAAATACAGTAGATTTGCAGTGCTTTTAAGGAGTTAATTGAATCTTGAATTTTGTCACACTGTTAAACCGTACATCTGTCACTGTTTTACTGTGTAGCATTCAGAAAATATACCTTCCGCTGTAGGTAATAAGGTTCCCCATGTCTCTGAAAACATAAGAAAATTGCAAAAAATAAGGGCAGTTGTGTACAGTAGCCACATGTACCTTACAGACTCAACAGGTGCATTTCTGTATTGTTAAATAGGAATGGATAGAAATGCTAGACTTTCACCCGTTTGGACTAAAGGAAGTTTGGGGTGAATTCTATTGCCTTTTAGTTTATTTCTGTGCTCATTATTATTAATATTATTATTATTATTTTTGAGATACTAATTTGTACAGAATAAGAGCGCTTCGATATTTTATTTATTTGCATAAATGTGCCACTGATAGCTGCACAAAAAAGGAAGGAACTTAAACTAAACCTTTAGCTAAATAAAGACTTGTGTGTATGGCCTGCAGTTTTTATGTCGAATGTCTTGTGGTTTAAACATTGTGTTCTATAAAATTTTGGTAAAACTGCTTGTAAAGTGATTTTGCTGATCTGAGTAACAGACAACAAACATTCAATGTGTCTTTAAGAAGAAGCTGTAGGCAGATACAGTATGCATGTCTCAATGGCCAATAAAATCCCACCTAAAGACATATGAATGCGCCCTTTCTTGCTGTTTACACTGTTCTGTGTTGATATACACTGTTGTATATGAATTTCCTTCCTAATGATTGACTTCCGGGGTTTCTTCGTTTTGGCCACATTCATTGGGCCATGGACAAACATGGGTAGAATGGAAAATCTCAGCTTTAACTGTGTCACCTTCTGTAGCTCGTCAGTTCAGGAAGTGTCTGCCCTGCTAACCTGACCCCATCAGCTGTAAGTTCTTTGTTTTATTCATTGAATTGTAAGGCTCCTGGAAGTGGGATGATCTTATCAAGGTATTGTGTGTCATCCTGGTGGTGCAGATTATCATAGCATGCTGTTGGTGGCAGTGGACAGAAGAAGGTGCACACCAGCAACACAAAGGATCTGGGAGCAGGAACAGTGGAGGAGAACATGCATGGCCTAACCCAACAGCATTCGGTGTGCAGTGATTCGCTCAGTGAGTCGTCCAGTTATGTCAGCATTATTGGCAGATGGCTGCAGGATGCAGGGCTACATGTACACAGACCATTGCAACGACTGCCCTTAATACCAGATCAACGGCACCAAAGACTGCACAGGTGTCTTGCCAGACTGTCATGGAGCCACTCAGAATAGCAGCGCGTCATCTTCAGGGGTCTTCAGTGATCTGTGTTCAGACCTTTCCCAGATTGAAAACTCATTATTCCCACTGCAAAATCTGCAGAAATTGCATGATAATTTTCAAGCTGCAAGGGATGGTTTATTGCAGGACACCAGGAATCTCTACAACTCGTCCCTCGTATAAATCAGCTGTATGGGTCCTAATGCAGCAGTTTTTGGGGGGGGTTCTTGTAAAATAGCATGTTAGATTGTTATTTTCAATCAGCACTCCTTAAGTTGTCATTTTTAGGTGAAGGGGTTGCTGTTGCCCCTACGGCGTACTTAGATAAAGTTGTCCAACAGCTTAAATTTCTTGGAGTGCTCATGGTTGATGACTATTCAAAAAAAGGTTTGAGTGGTGTTTGTGATAAAGGTAGGCCGTGTAACTGAAAACTCAACCTTTGGTATGTGTCCCAGTAGTGTTTCTCTGACGCACTTCTATCCTCTCGGTGTGTCACACACACACAGCTGTCATTTCTCTTGTTCACCCTCCATTAAATCTCACTACCCCCATCGGTGGTGTAGCTCTAAGAGCTGGTGGTGCCACTTTCCTTTAGGGTGAGTGTGAAACGGGGGTTGATGGGAATGAAGTCTCCTGAGGGTCCTGAAGGATCATGAAGGGTAATTGCTGTTGACGCACTGATGTAGCAGCACTACACAATGTACTCTCTACAATGGACTCTTTATGATTCGTCAGAGTGTTCATTCATAAAACTGACTTTGTTAGTGGAGGGGTTGTGTATGTGTCAGTACTGTCCCCTCCACATCATCTATCATTTCTGAGTCAGCAAATGATGGACTGAGAGATTAAACTGCTGCATTAAACAATCCAGACTGTTTAGCACAGTATTACCTCTGGCATCTTCTCAGGCTTTTTGCTTTGATTGGTTGATTGGTTGATTGATTGGTTGATTGATGTTTTGGCATTACTCTTACACTGCCCTCTCTTATGCATGCATGCATCTGAGGACTCTGTTCTCCTCTCACGTGGTTTGACTCAGTGGAGTCAGTGATGCTGCCACCTCCTGCGCACTGAGCTCATTTTCACGCAGAGGAGGAGCAGTGAGTCATCAGAGCTCTCCTCCCCTGCGTGTGTGTGTGTCCATTAGCTCTTTGTGGGGACCAAATGTCCTCAGTATGAATCAGCACACAAACTGTATGTGTGTGGCCACTAGATCTTTGTGGAAACCACGTCCTCTGTGTGTGAGTGTGTGTGTGTGCAAATATTTCCAGTGTGCCTGAAAACACAAACCTTCTAAAACCCCACTGATGTTCCTTTTAGTCCTGCTCTTTAAGAGCGTTTAGCAGTAACTAATGAACTTGTTTGTGTGTTTGTTAGCTCGTTTAGTTCAATATGACTGAAACAATATGACTACTATCACGTGACTATGATGTTTGCAGCTTCGAACGCGTTAATGAACCACCGGAAATGAGCAGGACTGGTTCGTAGTTTTGCCGCTTTCTCATGTTTTATTCACTACTTAAGAAGCAGTAAAGCGCTCATGGTGGCCCCTTTGTGTTGTACAGTATCATTATTGATCTTGTAAACAATATGGAATCCTCCACAACCTCTACTTCAACAAGCGCTCCATTGTTTGGGAACATTTTGAGAAAATAGAAAATATTTCTTCTATTCATATTCTCAAAAAAAATCATTATATCGAATGTGGTTTTCAATAATAAGAACAACCAATTTATTTATTGCATCACTTTAATAATTAAAGATGGTTATCAGCAGATCAGAACAGATGTTGGGTGACCAGTAAATCTCACAGGGATCGTTTGCTTCGTGGTGGAGTTCAGGCTGTAATCATTTATTTCAGCCAATGCCTCGAAGCTATTTCGGCACAATCAGGAAGAAGCTTCATAAGCTTCAGTGAGGCTTCATCCGCCCATCACCGCTTCGAACTGAATCTTGATTCAAGTTCACTCATGCGCATTGTGGCTCGGCACGTCATCCAGACTGGATTAAAATGGAGCGTTTTTTAGAATTGGAAGTGGGGACGCAAAATGCCCGCTTCCAGGATCATCAGAACAGAAACAAAATAAGAAAGTGAGAAAATATGATGAAAAGTACTTGGAATATGGATTTACAGACAAGTGAAGGAGACAACGCACGGCCGCAATGTGTGTTATGATTATTACTTTCTTGATTTTTACGAGTTATTGATACCTTTTTTTAAGGTTAAGAACTAAATACCCACAGTATTGCTCATTCGGCTCATTTCATTTGTCCTCAAGTGAATATATTTAAAATGTACTTATTAATTGTTTTTAAATAAAAATAGGATTCAATATTTTTTTTTTATATCATACTTTAGATGCTGCATTTCAGCTGGCACATGTACATGCCAGTGGACCAGAGAGAGGAGAATGACTCTGTTTGGGTCACTAGGTGTCGCTCTTTCTCTCTGTTTTTCTGTTTGCTGAAGGTGAGTCAAGGAGCTGGATGTGACTCTCCATCTTTTTTGTCTTCTGCCTGCGTCATATGGGGAAATGATGCTGTGCCCTTTCTGCTTGTGTGTGTGTCTGTGTGTGGGTGGTGTGTGTGTGTGTGTGGGTGGGTGTGTGTGTGGTGTGCGCAAGCAGCAGGTACAGTATGAAATAACCAGCTACAGCCATTAGTCAGCAGTATTAACCTAGTGCCTTATATAACAGCAGGACTGATATACATGAGTTAAATGTATATAAGACTCAATCTTCTCTATTCTACACAGGAAGACAAGAACCAAATCCTGGAAAGGTGAAATACCAAGGTCAGGGACACCCAGTCCTGGTCCTGGTCATCTTGCAGACTTTCTCTCTATTCCTGGTAATGAAGGCCTTCAGGGGGTTCTGGATGTTCAAACCAGATGTGCTGGATGTCAACGTTCCAAATGATGGTCAAGACCAGAACTGTGCACCACTGGTATAAATGAAAGTACCTTATAAACTGGGAAAAGAGCCTCAGTATAGTTGATAAAATCTGAATGAGGTGGAAGTTCATTCAAATTGTTTTCAGGATTGAAATTCATTTTGCTCTTCATTGTTTTATTCACTTTTATTTGAATAAAACCAGTTTATACCAGTTTACACAAACAACATTTGTCAGTTGAACAAACACCTAGTGTAAGTTCACCCATCGTTGGCTGATCCCATGATACAATTTCAGCTACTTGGGAATAACACTTTGTTGCCTTTATTTCCTTAGCCAGTCAATTTCAGTAAATTGGGAATTCCTTGGAATTTCCTCCAGTCGATTGGCGAAGGGAGAGAGAGGAACTGAGCAAGTGGCCTGCAGTGGCCAATATTTGGACCTGACTACCAAATTTGCATTGCCTCTGAATGCAACACAGTTCCAGAAGCTTGAAGATGTACTGTATGGACAAAAGTATTGGGACACCTGCTAATTCACTGTTTCTTTCAGACTCAAAGATATTACTAACAGTGATTATACTTTTTTAACCCACTGTGTTCTGCACACACGGGAATTAATCCTGTGCATTTTACCCATCCACGCACAGTGATACACACTAGTGAATTCACACACCAGGGGGCAGTGGGCACACGTGCCCGGAGCAGTGGGCAGCCCTATCCTCAGCACCCAGGGAGCAGCTGGGGAATTAAGTGCCTTGCTCAAGGACACTTCAGTCATGTCCTGCCAGTTCAAGGGTCGAACCAGTCACAAAGCTGGTTCCCTAACCACCAGGCCACGGATGCTCCCCCGCATGATTTTGTTGGAGCAACTATTCAGAGAAGACTTTCCACTAGATTTTCAAACATTGCTGTGAGGATTTAATTGCATTACGTGAGATTGCATTACGGTTATTAGTGAGACCTAGATGTTGAATGATCACCACCCCACCTCATCCCAAACTGTAAAACTCATCCCAGAAGTACTGGATGGAGCACCACCATTCCACAGAACCCAGATTCACTCCCCCTCCAGTCCATGCATGGCATTAGTCATGGTGCCAGTAGGCTCATGCTTATCTGCCCTGAGTCTTATTGGCAGTACTTCTCAACAGGGACTAGACAAAGTGTGAGTGTACATTTGCACATCTGTGTCATCAGTGGCTGCAACTTAAATACTAATGAATGCATTCATTAGAAGTTGTGTCCACAAATGTTTGGATGTTCTTTAGACGAGTGGTTCTATATAGAACCAAGATGGCTCAATCAAACACAGCTTTTCTCTACCCTCTAGTGAAAAAAGGTTTTTTGACTCATGCTATAAATACGAGTGTCGCATGGTGTCGCACGGTGGCGCAGTGGATAGCGCTGTTGCCTCACAGCAAGAAGGACCTGGGTTTGATCCCTGGGTGAGGCGATCTGGGAAGTTTCTGTGTGGAGTTAGCATGTTCCTGTGGGTTTCCTCTGGGTACTCTGGTTTCCCCCAAAGACATGCATGATAGGTGAATTGGTGACTCTAAAGTAGCCCTTAGTGCCCTGTCTAGGGTTGTTTCCCGCCCTTGCACTCAGAGTTGCTGGCTGGGCACCGGCTCACCCGTGACCCTATTCAGGAATAAGCAGTTCAGAAAATGGATGGAGTGCACAAGGTTTTGACCTTCTCATTGCTGTGTTTGAATATACAAATAATTGCACCCAGACTAAAGTGTCAGACTGCAGTGTTACACAGAAGGAAGATAATGTTAGACTGATGTGGGCGATATTTATCGAGTTACACATACAGAAGTAGTGTCTCTCAGTGTGGCCACATGCCAGACACGTAGTTGTAAAGGTGTCCTGTGATCATCCATCCCGTGCAGCTTGTAAATTCTCTCTCAATTCACCCACAACAGCCTGGCACACCACCATTGCAGTCGTGCATTGCCATTGACGATGCCTTCACTTTCTTATTGAGCTGGTAATGCTTTTCTAGTGTTCTGATCACCTTTGCTGTAGAGCACACCTTCTAATTTATGACTAAACGGCTCCAAAACCAGCAGCACTGATAGATGCTGGATGTCACCTAAGAAGTTCTGCTGCAGTCCTCGACGGAGCTCTGTACTTCTACTTCTGCTTAACTCTTCATTTTGCCGATTTAACACTTTTAAATGTTTCTCGTTTTAAGTTTCTCTACCCACCTCCGTCTACAAGTAAGTCATGACCCATGTCTACAGCTGGAGCCCCAGATGCTTCCCTGCTCTCCTTGCTCTCCTCCGTCTCCATCTTCTCTGTGGAAATCTCCCATTCTCTGCAGGCCCGGAACAGCTTACGTAAATCAGAGCAGTTCAATAATTCATGCGGAGCCCTTTTAAGCTCGACCTGAGTGCATGAATATACCTCCCACACACACACGCACACGCACGCACACACACACACACACACACACATGCTCTCTCTCACACCTGCAGCCCTCACACGCTCACTTAAACACTCACGAAACACAGAAGGCTGGAAGAGTTTGCTGCATTTTATTTGACAAAGTATTTCTTCTCATCTTTTATGTTTTTTCTTCTCTTCTCTCGTTTATGTACAGTATTAAAAATAAATCATTTTCAATTAGAAGTACATTCCACACGTACAGTGCAATGTGTAGCATGTCCCTCTTGTAAAGTGCATCGTACTTGTCATCAGATTAAGAGAGTTCCCAATACAAAGAGAGAAATAAAAAAAAAAAAAATAGAGAGACACTAACCTGTAGTTTACATCACAGTATCGTGTACCCAGTATCTCTGACCACGTTCTTGTGTTGTGACCTAAAGTGTCCAGCCAAAACGGAACCAAAATGTTGTGTCTTAACAGCTCTCTTCCAAATAAAGGGCCTACAAAGCCTTCTTTGAGCGATGCTGTAAAAACACTTGTGGTTGCATAAAGAACCATGTTTGTACTAGAGATCTTGTACTAGAGGTCTAACGAAACTTGACTAGATGTGAAGTGTGTCACACTCATCCCATCGGTTACAAGTGGTTCTTCTGTGGTATCACTCAAAGAACCATATGTAGCACCTTTCATTTCAGAGAGAGAAGGCTATCGTTTGCACTCCATGCATGTAGGACATGGTTGCTGGATATAAATAGATGGACATCATTGGCTAATCAATAGGACTAATGTGTAATCCTGTATCATAATGGACCTGCTATAGATTTAATAGTCACATTACATCTGGACACTTTGTTCTAGTTGGTAGACTAATGCTCTCTCTCTTTCTCAGGATGCCTCCTTTCCCTAACGTCGCTCTATCAAGGGAAAGAACGAGCTGAGCTCTACTGCTTAATGGCCCAGAAAAGGGATTTCAAGCACGTGGGATAAATTTAGCATTTCATGCCTCACATTTTCAGGCCTTATTTTTAGAAAGGCCACTTTTAGGCATAACAGAACGTCCGTGTGGTTGGGAGCCGTCTTTCAAATGACCTCTCTTTCCCTCGCTCGCTCTCTCTCGCTCGCCGACTCTCTTACTGTTTAGGTACGCAAGCAGCGACGTCATTCAGTCTCACCACAAACCGCAAGACTGAGGTTTGGGTGACTCTCGCTCTTTTTTTTCCCTCCCTCTCTGTCTCCCCCATTCTCTCCCTTTCCCTCCATAAGGCTTTGTGTATCGGCTCTCTCCCTCAGAACGACACAGCAGCCCTGCAAACTGCAGCACACTGCAAACACGCTCGGCATTTCTCCAGGCCATTCAGCCCATTAAGCCCAGAAACCCTGAAGACAGAAGAAACTGAGGTTCGTGCCTTAGTTTCGGTTTCTTCTGTTCTATAAGCTCCATCACATTTATACACTGGCAGACAAAAAGAGCTGTGCAGATGCACGAATGTGTTTGAAGGGCTGGTTGATGTCCACAAAAAGTGACCCGTCATGCGAACAACACAGTGTAAAGTGCTACACTGTTGATCCCATTGGGGTTGAGGAGTGAGGACAAGGACAACACAAGTCATCACACTGAATCACCTTTGAGAACTTGGGGAACCATGCTGGAAATGTGGGAAGAAGGAAAAATCACTCTAGGAGGTGTGTAGACCGTGGTGAAAAATAACTTCAAGAAAATATGAATGTTCTTTGGAGAACAAACACACTTGGAAGCATATTTCACACAAGGACTCATCACACATGCCAAAACCTGGCAGCTCTGCAAACGCGTGGTCCTTCTGTACAAACTCAATGCATTCATATGTTACTGTGGTGGTTAAAACCCTCAGGAGGGCATCAGAAGGCAAGGCAATCAAACATTGGGGGTTCTAGACATCTTTGCTGTTGCTGTAGCGTTCCTTCCAGCAACGTTTGTGTTGCGTTAGGAAATGCATCGTGACATTTTTGAATGCAACTGTGTGCCAAGCCCAATCTGTGTACCTCGAAGCATCTGCATTTGTGTCCTTGTGTGAAGTATGTCTCTGGCCTTAGGCTACAGCTATACTTTGCTGTTTGGCCATGTGTTTGTATAGAAATCAGCTCTATTCTCATTAGAATCCTAATGTCTCCTAAATGCCTGTGTTATGCATGTTACAGGAGGCTTCAACTACAGGGCTGACCAGAGGACGCTGACCATAAAGAACTTCCAGGTTTACATAATGTAGAAATGGAGGCACTCAAGGACACTGGTCCTTGCTGAATGCCTGCACTGCCCCTACCGCTTTTGAGTGTAGCGTCCACCTTGTGTAGCGTAGCATTGATTACGGGAATGTGCACAACTGACACACCAAACAGAATCTGGACACATGGAGGAGCCATCATGCAGTCCAGAATGTGTAGTTAACACCAAGTATATCTCAAGCCTTAGTTGTTGGAATGCATAACCCTTTTTGACTGCCAGTTTAAATGTTTCATAGAAAAAAAGTTTCATAGATGACAAATAATAATTGGCCTGTCCAGACAGTGGACACACAGGTGAGTTCTTTTATAGATACTGTTGCTAGGTTGGAAATGCTTTATAGAATGCAGGCAAAAATCTTCCTAACCAGAAACTCAAGGGCTTGATTCAATTCATAAAACATTATAGAATTGATTTTAGTTTTTGATAAATGCCTTTATATATTATGAAGTATCAGTGTAATATTAGCATTGATTATATAAATGTCTTTTGCATTTTAGATCAACTTATTCTTTTCAGACCTCTTGAAATGTTGGCATATGGAGAGGAAGTCACACTGTAAGTTCAGGTGTAGGTTTTTCTTGTGTACTTCATCATAAAGATGTACAATGCATCCACAAAGGATTCACAGTGCTTCACTTTTTGCACATTTTATGTTACAGCCTCTTTTCCAAATGGATTACTTAATTTTTGCCCTCAAAATTCTACACACAAAACCCCACAATGACAAAGCTTGAAAAGTTAGTTTGAAACCTTAAAAATATATATAAAAAGAATGCTTCACTGTAGGAATGGTGTTGGTAGGTGATGAGCAGTTCCTGGATTCCTCCTGACATGATGTTTGGCATTCAGCCCAAAAAGTTCAATCTTCTTGTTTCTCATGGTCTGAGAGTCCTTTAGGTGCCTTTTGTCAAACTCCAGATGGGCTGTCATGTGTCTTTTACTGAGGAGAGTCCATCTGTCCACTCTACCATACAGGCCTGACTGGTGGAGTGCTGCAGAAATGGTTGTCCTTCTTGACAAGGTTCTCCTCTCTCCACAGAGCAATGTTGGAGCTCTGTCAGAGGGACCATTGGGTCCTTGGTCCCAATGCCCCACTTCTACCACAATCACTCAGTTTGGCTGGGCAGAGCTCTAGGAAGAGTCCTGGTGGTTCCACATTTTTATTAATGGATGATGGAGGCCACTGTGCTCCTTGGGACTCAATGCAGCACATTGTGTCTCAATAAAATCCTGTCTCAGAGGTCTATAGACAATTCTCTAGACTTCATTGCGTAGTCTGTGCTCTTATTCCTATGGGACCTTATATAAACAGGTGTGTGCCTTTCCATTGGACCACAGGTGTCCAATCAAACTGTAGAAACCTCAAAGGTTGATCAGGGGAAACAAGATGCACCAGAGTTCAATTTGGAGTGTCATGGCAAAGGCTGTGAGAACCTGTATAACCTGTACCTGTTATATCTTTGTGTTTTTATTTTGAATAAATTTTCAAAGATTTCAAACAAACTGTTCTCACTTTGTCATCGTGGGACAGAATTTTGTTGGAGAAACTGAACTGAATCCATTTTAAAATAAGGCTGTAACCTAACAAAATGTGCAGAAAGTGAAGCGCTCTGCCTACTTTCTGAATGCACTGTACCAAGCATTGAGTTTGGTGTTTAAAAATATAACACCCTCTTAACACTGGTATTCTGTCCAAACCTTCTGTCCACAGTAGGTGGTCCAACCTAGCAACAGTTCTTATAAAAGAACACAACAGTATCATTATAATTCAGTCAACAATAATCTTGGGATTTAAGGGTTAATCAATCAGACTGATGCCACGGAGATGTAAGGGCGCGTTCTCTCTTCAACTTGGCAACCTCCGATCCTATGATGACATCCATTGGTGTCAGTGATTAGATAGGTCATTGTTAAGCAGGTGGCAGGGGTTGGACATCCATCTGTCCACTGTCTGAGTTGGGACGAGGACTACCCCGTCCAGCACCGGAGTCAGTGAGAAGAGCCAAACAGGACTCCATGTAGAGGGAAGGGGGCCAATAGGTTACCAGACTAATGAATATAAAGCCAGTAGGCTGCCGCGAAGTCAGGTTACCCCAGCAGCAGGGTGTCCTGGAGCGTTACGTTTGAAGAGGATTACCGGGAACCACCTACTACTATGAGAACACAATTTCAGCTTTAGTAATTGGTTCAAACATGATAACACATAGTTAACAAGCGATCCATCAGTTTAGATCACACAGTGAATCACATCGATGAAGTCTTCCATCAGATCGAGACTTGATATCTGATAACGCGTGGTAGTGTTCTGTATTGTCTCTAGTGAAGTGATGGCAGAAACCATAATCCTTTTTTTTTTTTCGGGACAAACACACTGAAATCAACGAGTAAGACACTACTAAAATTATGGCACTTTTTCGCATCGCCAACACTCAATACTTTTTTTTCTGCCTTTTTTGTAAGAAACCACCAATAAGAATACAGATATTATATACATACATACACACACACACACACACACACACTCACAGACACCACCATGTCATAAAACTCATGCCCTGATGTGTATAAAAATAGAATGTATCCATACAGCATTGCATAAGAAAAATAACCATAGTACCCCTGAACGAACTGAATCTATGGCATCCCATTGAGAATAGCTCTGTGGAGATACGATACATAACAATGCAGGTTGGCGTCAGAACATCGATATCTGTGTTTGTGTATTACGTGCGGTGGATTGTTGTTAGTTCCATCAAGGGGGCACAGTGTGATAGGTCACTGAACCCCACTCAAGATAAGAGTGAGTGCTATATAAACACATGATTAGCTCTATTTCTCATGTTCTCGCTCACACATACACACACACACGCGCGCTTTCAAATGCACATCAAAAGGAGCGTCCATCCAGTGTCCAGACTGTAGGACAACTCCAGCTGAAAGTCCATCAGTTATAATGTAGGTCACCAAGTGGCTGAGGTTAGGTCAGGGTGGGCCAACTCTAGTGTGTGTTTGTGTTCAATGCAGTGACTCAAAGACCAGAACCTACAATCTGATCCGATTAGTGTTTTCAAGTCATAAGGTAACATTAGCTCTGTTGATGGCCTCGTTAAGATTGTAGCATTATCAATGGACAGCGCACACTGATCGATTATTGCAGAGGAGCAAAAACATAAGGCCAAAAATAAGGTCATACGCTTCCAAAGTGGCCTTAGAAACACAAGGCCCTGTTCATTTTTAGATGGAAAAGAAAAATCCCACCATCTCTTAGGTGCTGTATGTTTTAATAAATATGCCCCGTTTATCCTGCTTTGATTTTTGTAAAGACACACGGTAGTCGCTGTTTCCATTAGCCTCAATTCGAGACCACCCCATCCAGTGTCTGGCCTAGTTATCTGATCCTAATATGAGCTATTTATGAATTGAGATCTATGCGCATGCTCTCTGTGATCTTGATCATGAACACAGTTTCATACTAAGGATGCCATCTCAGATGATTTAGTAAATGGCCTTCACTTGCATCAACCGTCGTCCACCTTTTCATCGGACCAGAACACTTCGAAAATACCTTAATAATCATTCACAGCTTCCTCGTTCCAGAGGAAGAAAAAAGCTTTGGCAGAATTGGATTTATGTAAGCTATTAATGTGTTCTTTGCCTTGTCCGACTCCTTGTGGAGACGTTTGCTTCATTTTCCAATGAAATGCCTCATTCAAACTCCTGTGAGAGTCTCAATTGCCCTGCTTTACCGACATCCCTCTAAAGACCTACTGAAGTTGTGAAAACAACAATCTCTTCGCAGAACAATGAGCTAACTTAGGAGCAGTGGATTTGGCAGGCAGCTAAACAGCGGATTGTGTGAAATTTTGCTAGTGAGACCTTGTTCATCTTTAATGCTGTTCATTCATTTTTTAAAAGAGCACTGAGGGAGCTCGGTGTTGGAGGTAAAAAGCTGATTTTGCGAAGGAACAGCAGTGCGATTGTGCCCGCCGCTGTCCGTGGTCCTGAACTCTTGTGCATATAAGCTACTGCCGTTGATATCTATGCTGGACTACATTGTGCCAAACAGCTTAACGTAACGGAAGAATGATTGCAATTAGCAGGCAAAGAACAAATGTAGTCAACACTGCAGCTGCGCTGGCTGAACTGAGCAGTGTGTTCTCCTTTTTCTTTTTGCTCTTCAAGAGCTTTTCATGTCCCCTGAAAAGAAGAAGGAAATTTGAAACTCACTGTGCTTCTTTTACGTCGGGTGGCTGACCAGCTACAATGTCAACTGATAAAGGAAGAGGCTTTGAGCGCAGATGTTTGCAGAGTATTCCTTGGCATCATAACTGGCTTGCTGAGGTGGGCAGCAGATTTGGGCTTCTTAGCTAAATACAAACAGGGAAATCGAATGAATTCAAAAAATCTACATTGCGTCACTATGGCCATGTCCCGGTGAGAAGAATTTAGGGGCAATTGCACTTCCTTTTTAGAGTCACAAATGGGGTTTTCATTCAGTAGATACATGCAGTGTTTCACACTAAGCCTTAGTTAACCCTTCTTTTAGATTTCAAGGGAATGGTGTACACTGGTTTCCTTCGTAATGGTGATGAAACTCACTGCACTAAAATGTTATTCTACAGTGGACAAGTTGAGAGCTCACTTTGGGACATTTAACCCCAGTGACCACACAGCACGATCAGTAAAGTTGATACTGCAATGACATTGAGGTGTATATACAGGTGAGTAAAGATTCCTTTGTTGTTGCGGTAGTTGCCACTGATGTTGCACGACTATTTTGTTTGGTAGATCCATCATGTATCCACCTGCTTTGTGGGCACAATGGCACACACTTACACAGTAGACACAGTAGACTCACAGAAGATGTGTCCTCTGGAACGTCTCTTAAAGTCCCATGCGATCCTCCTTATACGTCGCTTGATGTCCTTGGTCGGAGAGAGAAGTTGGTCGGGACGCATCCGCAGCAGGCCAGCCAGAGGGACTTCTGGATGTCCGGGTTTCTGAATGCATAAATGATGGGGTTTATGACTGAGTTGCAAGTGGCCGGCAACACTGTGGCATACGTGTAGATGGCTGGGTAGCTGGAATCCGCCACGATGGAGTACATGGCAAAGGGCATCCAGCAGGCAGCGAAGGTGCAAAGGATTGCAGAGAGCGTGGACACGCCCTTGGTGGTGGAGATGGCGGCGAAGTGGTGCTGCTGCACGGCGATCTGCTGCGCGTGACGGAAGGCGATCTTGCAGATCTGCAGATAGAGTTGCATGATCAGCGCAAAGACCAGCAAGAAGGTGACGGCCAGCGCCACAGCGTTGTTCTTGGTCACTGGTCGACACACGCTGCAGTGAGTTTCGTCTGCAAGGCAGTTCCAACCCAGGGCAGGCAGAAGACCGAGAGCGACGCAAACCAGCCAGATAAGTGCCAGCATTGCGTAGGTGAAAGTAAGTGTGCGTTCTGTGTTGTAGGTAAGAGCATTGTAAAGTGACAGGTAACGGTCCACCGTAA
Organism: Acestrorhynchus altus; assembly: GCA_034509495.1. Lineage (NCBI taxonomy): Eukaryota > Metazoa > Chordata > Actinopteri > Characiformes > Acestrorhynchidae > Acestrorhynchus > Acestrorhynchus altus. The sequence goes on along the minus strand of JAVGWO010000026.1, from coordinate 6,912,674 downwards.
TCGCCAGAATGTTGAGGACGGATGCCGAGAAAGCCGCAATCAGCAGTCCTACAGAGGCCAGCGTTGCTAGCTCAGTGTCTAGCGCATAGATGGAGATGAAGTTGAGCACCAGGCCCAGGCCTGCCAGGAGGTCAGCAGCAGCCAGGCTGCCGATTAGGATGAAGGTGGGCGCCCGCAGGCTGGGAGTGTAGAAGAGTGCCGCCAGCACCAGAGCATTCTCGCAGGAGATGAGTGTACCCGTGACACACAGAGCCACGTCCCATGGGCTAACAGGAGCCAGTGGATGTAGGTCTGCCCCGCTCCGCACCAGAGAGGAGTTATGCCCATCAGGGAGGAGCCATGCACCACCCAGAGATGAGGAAGAGGAGGAAGGAGAGGACAAAGAGGAAGAGGTGTTTGGAAGGTGGCTGCTCATCGCTGCTGCAAGAGAGTGAATCATAGCTGAGAGAGAGAGAGAGAGAGAGAGAGAGAGAGAGAGAGAGAGAGAGAGAGAGAACACAGTGGAAGAGAACAGTGAGGAAGACGTCTCTGTTACAGGAAGAACTGTATCAGAAACACAAAATAACAAAAACACCAATAATGACAGTAGAACAATTATGTTCTCCCAGCGCTCTATTTATACACACTCTAGAGCCATCTGTGTCACCCCTACATCACTCACTCCTCCTTCATTCAACCATCCATCCTCCACTCCTCTTTCATTCTTACCCCTCCATCATTTGCCTTTTCTTTGTCTGTCCCTCCTTCATCTGTCCCTTCAATCTGTTTTTCAGTCCTTTCGTTTGTCCTTCACCCTGCACTTACTCACCCCATCGCTCGTGCCTTCACCTTCACCACTCCATCCATTTCCTTGCCCTCCATCGTTCACACACCCACCACTCACCTCATCTCCATTCACCCCCACCACTCACCCACTTCATTCATCCCATCGTCCTCGCCACTTCATCACTCATCCCTCCAACATTCTCACCCCTTCATTTGCATTGTTTATCCATCCCTGCATCATTCACTCTGCCACTCAGCCCATCGTTCACTCCACTCCATTCATTCCATCGTTCTCATCACTTCCTTCATCTTTCGTGCCTTCATTATTTGCCCTCCATCATTTACACTTCCCTATTCAGTCTTCCTTCATTCACTCCTCAATTATTCTCACCCCTCCATCATTATCACCCTGCCAACATTCACATGTTCATCATTTAGCCCTCCATCATTTTCAGCTCTACCTCATTCACCTGTCATTCACTCCTCCACTTTACTCATTCCTTCATCTCCATTGTTTAAACTTGCATCAGTCATTCACCCTGCCATAAATGACACACTTTGTCATTCACCTTGCCATAATTCACTTCACTCCATTCATTCGATCTTTTACACCTCCTTTGTTCATGCATACAACTTTCACCCATCTATTATTCACTCCTCTCTCGTTCACTCCATCAATCTCCTGTTATCTACCCCTTCATTCTCACCCCATCACTGTCACTCACCCTACAATAATTCACTCCTCATCCATTCTCATCACTCCATTATTCATCACTTAGACTCCATCATTCACGCTTTCATTATTTGCCCTTCCATCATTCTGATCCTTCTATCCATCACCCCTCCATAGGTCATCATTCATTCCTCCATTCTCATCTATTCATCATTTTCACCTGTTATCCATTATTGACTTTCTGTCACTCACCCATTCATCACTTACCCCAGCATCCTCACCATTCCATCATTCTACATTTCTGTTCACTCTTTCATGATTTGCCCTTCCATCATTAATCTGCCCTTCCACCATCGTCCGTAATCACCCTTTAGTGTCTGTTCTGATATCAGATCAGTTCTGTTCTTCACTCTGTCTTGATCAATTAGTTGTGCTTATAGTATAACATTTAACCCTGGTGTGTGTGTGTGTGTGTGTGTGTGTGTGTGTGTGTGTGTGTGTGTGTGTGTGTGTGTGTGTGTGTGCTTCTCTTTTCTAGCGCACCATGTTTCTATTTTTAGAAATATTCCTCTAAAAATATGCCGCGCCACCTTCAGTCCACACCAAGATCCTCTCTCTCTCTCCCTCTCTCTCTCTCTCTTTCTGATTCTATCCCTCTTTCTCTGACTCTCTCTCTCGCTCTCTTTCTGATTCTATCCCTCTCTCTCTCTCTGACTATCTCTCTCTCTCTCTCTCTGACTCTTCTCTCTCTGTGTTCTGTCTTCTCTTCTCTCTCTGTGTTCTCTCTTCTCTCATCTCTCTCTCCTCTCTCTCTCTTTTCTCTTTCTCTCTCTCTTTTCTCTTTCTCTCTCTCATCTCTCTCTCTCTCTGTTCTCTCTTCTCTCTCTCTCTTTTCTCTATCTCTCTCTCTTTTCTCTCTCTCTCTCTGTTCTCTTCTCTCTATCTCTCTCTCTTTTCTCTCTCTGTTCTCTCATCTCTCTCTCTCTCTCTCTGTTCTCTCTTCTCTCATCTCTCTCTCTGTCTGTCTGTTTGTCTGTCTGTCTGTGATTCAGAGAAAGTGCCCTAAAGCCCGCACCTCCAGAAGCCCGCAGTGGTGGAGGTGTGTGGGGGGTGAATGAGTCTCCATCCGAGCGGCGGCGGCGGTCCGGACCGGCAACGTTACCTCAGAGCCATGAAGCCGCAGTGCTGCCGTGTCCCGTCCTCTGTCTCTGTCTCCGACTCTCTCCGTCTCTGACTCCGACTCTGTATCTCTTCTCTGTCTGTCTGTCTGTCTGTCTGTCTGTCTGTCTGTCTCTCTCTCTCTCTCTCTCTCTCTCTCTCTCTCTCTCGGGTGCGGTTGGTGTGCGGGCTGAGCTGCTGTTTATCCGGATCTTCAGGAGCTGTTCAGGTCCGAGTTGCGCTGCTCCGCGGTTAGCATGGCTAACAGCACTGAGGCGCGTGATTCCGCCCCCTTCACCCCCCACCCCACTCACCCCCCAACACACACACACACACACACACACACCAAACAGCAGAGATGATTCTCCTCTCTGACGTCAGAGGCTCCCGTGCGGGTTTGTGAATCAGAGCAGCAGATCCACCTGAAACACTCACACACAAACACTCACTCACACACAAACACTCACACACACACACAAACACTCACACACACAATCATTCACACACACACAAACACTCACTCACACACACACACACAAACACTCACACACCCACAAACACTCACTCACACTCACAAACACTCACTCACACACCCACACACAAACACTCACACACACTCACACACACACACACAAACACTCACACACACACACAAACACTCACTCACACACAAACACTCACACACACACACAATCATTCACACACACAAACACTCACTCACACACACTCACACACAAACACTCACATACACACTCACACAAACACAGAACCACATACAAACACTACATACACACACACACTCATAAAAAAACACACACAAACACATGCACACACACATACTCGCACACACATGCACACTCTCACACTCTCACACTGACATACACAGGCACACAGGCTCTCGCGCATGTGCACACACACACACACATTCACTGGTGGGACTATGATAAAGATTTCTTTATTAAAGACATCAGCTCATAATGATTTATTATTGTAATAATGTACTTTCTCTTTTTCTCTCAGTCTCTCCTCTTTTTCTGTCCCGCTCCTCTTTCTCTCCTCAACTGTCACCTTCCTGCTATTTCCTCAACTCTCACCTTCCTCAGCTCTCACCTTCCTCAACTCTCACATTCCTCACCTCTCACCTTCCACAGATCTCACCTTCCTCAGCTCTCACTTTCCTCAGCTCTCACCTTCCTCAGCTCTCACCTTCCTCAACTCTCACCTTCCTCACCTCTCACCTTCCTCAGCTCTCACCTTCCTCAGCTCTCACTTTCCTCAGCTCTCACCTTCCTCACCACTCACCTTCCTCAGATCTCACCTTCCTCAACTCTCACATTCCTCACCTCTCACCTTCCTCACCACTCACCTTCCTCACCACTCACCTTCCTCAGCCCTCACCTTCCTCACCTCTCACCTTCCTCAGCTCTCACTTTCCTCAGCTCTCACCTTCCTCAACTCTCACATTCCTCACCTCTCACCTTCCACAGATCTCACCTTCCTCAGCCCTCACCTTCCTCACCTCTCACCTTCCTCAGCTCTCACTTTCCTCAGCTCTCACCTTCCTCACCACTCACCTTCCTCAGCTCTCACTTTCCTCAGCTCTCACCTTCCTCAACTCTCACATTCCTCACCTCTCACCTTCCCCAGCTCTCACTTTTCTCAGCTCTCACTTTCCTCAAGTCTCACCTTCCTCAGCTCTCACCTTCCATAGCTCTCATCTTCTTCAGCTCTCACTTTCCTCAGTTCTCACCTTCCTCAAGTCTCACCTTCCACAGCTCTCATCTTCCACAGACCTCACTTTCCTCAACTCTCATCTTCCTCATATTTCACCAGCTCTCACCTTACCCACCTCTCACCTTCCTCAGCTGTTTCCTCAACACTCACCTTCTCCAACTCTTACCTTCCTCACATATGACCTTCCTCAGCTCTCACCTTCCACAGCTCTCACCTTCCTCAACTCACACTTTCCTAAGCTCTCACCTTCCTCAGCTCTCACCTTCCTCAAATTTCACCAGCTTTCACCATCCACAGCTCTCACCTTCCACAGATCTCACCATCCTCAACTCTCACCTTCCACAGCTCTCACCTTTCTCAGTTCTGTTTCCTCAGCTCTCACCTTCCTTAGCGCTCACCTTCCTCAGCGCTCACCTTCCTCAGCTCTCACCTTCCTTAACTCACACCTTCCTCAACTCTCCCCTTCCTCAAATTTCACCAGCTCTCACCTTCCACAGATCTCACCTTCCTCAGCCTCACCTTCCTCAACTCCACACCTTCCTCACCTCAGCCACCTTTGTTCAACTCTCCCCTTCCTCAAATTTCACCAGCTCTCACCTTCCACAGATCTCACCTTCCTCAGCTCTCACCTTCCTCAACTAATACCTTGTTCACCTCACACCTTCCTCAAATTTCACCAGCTCTCACCTTATGCACCTCTCACCTTCCTCAGCTCTGTTTCCTCAACACTCACCTTCCTCCACTCTCACCTTCCTCACATTGACCTTCCTCAGCTCTCACCTTCCACAGCTCTCACTTTCCTCACCTCTCACCTTCCTCAACTCTCACCTTCCTCAGCTGTCACCTTCTTCAAATTTCACCAGCTCTCACCTTCCTCAACTCTCATCTTCTTCAACTCACACCTTCATCGGCTCTCACCTTCCTCAAATTTCACCAGCTCTCACCTTCCACAGATGTCACCTTCCTCAACTCTCACCTTCCTCAACTCTCACCTTTCTCAGCTCCGTTTCCTCAGCTCTCACCTTCCTCAGCACTCACCTTCCTCAGCGCTCACCTTCCTCAGCGCTCACCTTCCTCAGCTCTCACCTTCCTCAACTCAAACCTTCCTCAACTCACCCTTCCTCAAATTTCACCAGCTCTGGCCTTCCACAGATCTCACCTTCCTCAGTTCTCACCTTCCTCAACACTCACCTTCCTCAACTCTCACCTTCCTCACATATGACCTTCCTCACCTCTCACCTTCCTCAGCTCTCACCTTCCTCACCTCTCACCTTCCTCAGCTCTCACTTTCCTCACACATCACCTTACCCTCCTCTCACCTTCCCCAGGTCTGTTTCCTCAACTCTCACCTTTCTCAACTCACACCTTCCTCAAATTTCACCAGTGAGAGATGGGAGAGAGATACAAAGAGAAAGAATGAGAAATAAAGACAGTGACAGACAGTGAAAGTGGGATAAATATAGAGATGAAGAGGATCAAGGACAGAGACAAATAGAAATGGTGAGAGAGAGAGAGAAAGAGAGAGAGAGAGAGAGAGAGAGAGAAACATAAGGCAAGAGGCAGAGAAAGCAGGAGAGAGGGAAAGCAGGAGGTTGTATTGAGCTGTCTAAAGGAATGCTGTTTTATTGCTGTTGTTTTTTTCCTCTGGCCACTGCTCTCCTGAATCAGGCCTGATCAGAATGAGAATGAGTTTCAGTGCTGGCCCACCATCTCCTCATTGATGGGAACCTCCACCAATCACCCTCACACACACACTCCCCCATTCATCTCCACCGCGCAGCACTGTGGGTAAATTCTTACATCATTGCCCTCCCGTATCACACACTCTCAAATATGCAAGTCTGTTCCCGCCACTGCAGAGTTACACAACGAGGCAGCAGTCGTGCTCACACTGCACTAAGGCACAAGCACCTTATGTTAGACATGTACGCAGATGAAAAATACATTATTTACATTTATATACTTCACTATTATCTTTAGATAATCTACACACTTATCATGTGCACCCTCTAGTCCAGTTTGAGCTTCTACTGATCCTACTGATTTGTACACTAGAAGTCATTGACTTCATCTGGTGCAATACATGACTGTAACTGTATTATTGCTGTCATGGGGTCAGAATGGCAGTGGGTGATCTTCAGTGATGCTTGTGTCCCACTTTTTTCTTGGTGGAGAACACCATTGAATCATTTTTTTCAAGCATCACCATCAGCACCAAGGGCAATGGTTTGTTGACCTGCATCACTTATACAAAAGGCTTGGTGTCATGGTGTGGGGTGCAAGAGTGTCTACCTTTGACAGCCCAGTGTTTCATTAATGAGCTCCTGCAACCAGTTGGCCCTACCTTTTCTGAACACACACTCTGGTGCTGTATTCCATCAGGACAATGCTTGCTCACTTACTGCTACCGTCTCAAAAGCTTGCCTTGAACTACACCTGTGTCACATGGCCAGACCTATCCTCAACAGAAAATTTGTGGGATGCTCTTGGAGACTCCAAAATCTGCAGGAATTGAGTGAGAATGTTCAAGCAGCGTGGGGTGGATTATCAGAGGACACTATTAGGAACCTCTACAACTCTACAACTGGGATGTCTGGCATGTTGAGTAATGCCCAACACCATAAAGAGTAGCTCAGTAAATCTTGCCCATATCAGTCTATTTTTTTTATCATTCGCTGGTTTTGGTAACCTTTACTTTCCTTCTAAAGAGTATTGCAGTTTGATACTTAATTTTGGGTACAGCTATTGGCACGGCTATTTAGTTAATGAGATAATGAATGCATTCAGCTCCTTTAAGTTGCTCCTATTGCTGACACAGATGAGCAAATGCACTCACACTGTCTAGTGCTTGTAGCAATAGAACAGGACTCCCTAGAGCAAATGAGTACCTATACACCTGTTTGTACTGAGGGGTATAAAACCACTGTTCAACTTTGGAGCATGATGGGGCTCCATGCCAGAGAACATGTCCCAATATTTTCTCCATATAGTGTACTGTTTAGTAGGTGCTGTCTAAATACTAAATGCCTGAGCATTAGATACATCAGTTGTAATGGCAACTACTGTCTGCTATTATGAATTGTACCCATCATATTGCTGTAGATTAATTAAGGATAATGTGTATATAATGTGTATATTTATGTAATACCAAGGTTTGGAAAAACGACCACCCCTTACAGCCCATCTGGAGATCTTCAGTAGAAACCTCCCTATGGCAAATGGATGCTTACTGAGCTTTCTTTCCTTGTGCACCTTGTTCCTCTCTCAGACTGGCCTCTTAATAGGACTTATTTGCTTAGTCCCCCTGACGTCAGCCTCAATAGGAGCGAGTAAATGAAGGCTGTGCTGGATGATAACAAAATTCCTCTATTTCAGTGTTGCACTGAAGCAGTCTGCTTCATTTCCTCTACTACATCTGGAAGAAATTAATTCTGCTTTTAACTCTCAAGTGTTCTTTCAGTGCAGTTTCATAAAACATTGTTAGACCTGCTCTCAACTGGAACAGTTTGTTAATGAAAACCGTGTTACATTGGTATATTAGGAAGGCCAGATGTGGCAAACTCTGTTCTAGAGACGCTTAATGCTTCCAAATACAGAATCATCAATATTCTAAACCAAATTGAAATCTTTAAACCACGGAATAATATTTGCACTCATGTGCAAAGATGGACCCCAAGTTCCTCAGTCATCAAATGCACAAGCACATTGATCCGACGTTCACAGGTTTGAATCCCAGAGTCGGACAGAGTCAAATTGTTCGTATACATTGATGGCATTTAGCAGACTCTCTTATCCAGAGTGACTTAGAAGGTTATTCATATTACAGGGAAGTGTCAGGAGTCTTGTCCAATGACTCTTATTGGTGTAGCACAGCATAGTTGTCCAGACTGGGAATGCCAACATGGTGTGGTGGCTCAATGGTGGTTTTATCCATTGTGCCACACCAACCACCTATGCAGTTGTCTATTAGCTGCTGGATTGGAGCTGAGGACCAGACACTTTTCTCCGACTTTCCAACAATGATGCAGTGCCGACAGTTGGATAAGAGGACCTCTCTCTCTCTCTCTCTCTCTCTCTCTCTCTCTCTCTCTCTCTCTCTCTCTCTCTCTCTCTGTCTCTTTGCAAAGATAGTGGGTGGAGCCAATCAAATGGGCCCCTCTACAGTTCTAATAAAACAGCTTGGGACATGGACAGCCAAGCCTGATCAGTGTGTTGAGTGCTCCGTTATCTCTCCTAGGTGGCCCACAAAGAATGACGGTTGTCTTATTTCATTGTTGACGCGTGGTAGGCACTGCAGATGCAGTATGTATGAGCAAAGGGAGTTGTTTAAGACACACAGCTGTCCTGTGCTTAAGGATATGCCTGTTGCTTGATTGCTCTGGGGTGATCATGTATCTTTGCTAATCAAGTGCTTGCTGGCTGAGTTTGCAGATTGCTCTGAGCTGTTGTGTTGATGAATATATAAGTTCACTGCAATCCTGTACTGAGCCAAGAGAACTATTACTGAATTTACTTCCGCCAGGAGAATCCTGCTGACACTATCCAAACAGAGGAAGCCTCTCGTCAGCAGACGAGTGTGTCTATGTATATATGTCTCTGTTTGTGTGTGGGGTGGGTTGTGTGTGCGTATGTCATCAGATATATTTGTCTGCTGGGATTGAGAATATGCATTCATACGGACTGTTTGCCTGACGGTACTGGCTGGTAGGCATGGAGAATTCTTAGTTCATTAGCAGAGTCCAGCCCTTATTAGTTTCTGTTCAGCCGTTCCTCTCCTCCTCCTCTTTTCTTCATTTCCTCCCTCCACCTCCCTCTTTCCCTCTTTAACCTTCTATTCTTCTCTATTTTAATGTCACCTACCCTTTCTCATGCTTCTCTGGGTCTCTTTCCTCTTCATCTTTCTATTGTTCTGCCTCCCCGTCCTCCTCTCCCTCCTCCTCCTCCGCACTCGCCTCTACTTCCTTATCCTTCTCTGCTTCTCAGTCTTCTTCCCCACACCCTCCATCCTTTTGTTACTATCTTCCTCCTTGACCTCTTCATTCTTCTTCTTCCATCCACATGCACACCTTTTTAATCCTTCACCCTTTCTCTTTCCTCCTCTTCCACCTCCTCACCTTCCTCATCCTTCTATTCCTTACTCCTCCTACTTGACCTCATCCATCCTCCACATTCACCTTTGCCTCCTTATTCTTCTGTTCCTCACCTTCTTCTAGTGATCTGACATCAGCCTTTCACTCCTCATCTCTCTCTTCTTCTCTTTCTGTCTCCTTCACCTCTGCACCTTCCTCAATCTTCCCTCCATCAACCTCCATCTATGCTTTCTTATCTTTCTCTTCTTCTCCCTCTCCTCCACATCCTCCTCCTATTCATCCTTATCTTTCTATTCTCTCCCTTCGCTAGTGTATCATTTTTATAATGATTACAGTATCTTAACAGACGTTCACAGTGTAATTAATAAGAACCTTACAAACACATACACACACACCCACACCCCCCGCCACACACACACAGACAAACACACATACAGGGTGTAAATGGTGTATGTATTGTTGCATAAAATCAGAGCTATGAAAGTATGAATCTACACACCCCAATACCGCCCAACACACACATGTGTGCGCGCACACTCACACACACACACACACACACACACACACACACACACACACACACACACACACACACAGATACATCAACACAGTGATATAATCAATCCTCATCAGTGCAGCTGTCTCTCTGACAGTCTGCTAGACATGAGCTCAGACTGTTACTGACCTACAGTGACTCTCTCTCGCTCACTCGCTCACCCACTCGTGTATGTATTTTTCTGATGGACACTTAATCTTCAGCAGTGGACAAAAGACTTTTAAAACAATAGTGTGAAGTCTGAGAGAGCAGATTCATTTTTCATGTTATGAAATGCTTCTGGCTCCAAGGACTGTGCTTATCATTTTGACCTCACGCAAGTGTGTGTGTGTGTGTGTGTGTGTGTGTGTGTGTGTGTGTGTGTGTGTGTGTGTGTGAGAGAGAGAGAGAGAGAGAGAGAGAGAGAGAGAGAGAGAGAGAGAGAGAAAGAGAGTCTTAATGTCCACCCTGAAGGGAAGTTTGTACCATTGGCTGTTAGAGCAGGTCAGTTTGCTATACTGTCCTTTAGGCTCTAAGGCTTCACTATTGCATCAATACATCAAATACATCAATTCTGCATCGTCCACTTGCAGATGTTGTAATTAGTGATAAGTCCTTTTTGGATATTGATAAGAAATACATAAATATGTGTAAAATATTACTACACTTGTCCAGATTTTTGTGGACACCCCATCTAATGAATTAATTCAGCTTTTTTACATCACACACACACACACACACACACACACACACACACACACACACACACACACACACACACCACAGTGTGTTGTGCTGATATGAGTGGAGCAGACGCAGCAGTGCCACACATCAGTACCTTGTCAGTGTCACTGCAGTGCTGACAATGACCCACCACTGACATAAAACCTGCTCAATTTCATACAGTCATTGTGCTGTGATGTGATCTCTTGATTAACAAAATGTACACTACCGGTCAAAAGTTTCAGAAGGGAACTTTAAGGGAGGTGACCAAAAACCCAGTGGTCACTCTGACCGAGCTCCAGCATTGCCAAGGAAAACTGTCCAGATGGACAAATATTTTTGCAGCAGTCCACCAATCAGGCATATATGGTAGAGTGGCCAGACGGAAGCCACTCCTCAGAAAAATCCTGACAGCCCATTGTTTGCCCAAAGGCACCTAAAGGACTCTCAGATGATGAGAAACAAAAAGATTGAACTTTTTGGACTGAATACTGAACATCATGTCTGGAGGAAACCAGGCGCTGTTCATCACCCAGCCAATACCATTCCTACAGTGAAGCATGGTGGTGGCAGCATCATACTGTGGAGATGTTTTTCTGCAGCCAAACTGTGAGACTTGTCTGGATTGAGAGAAATATGACTGCAGCAATGTACAGAGACATCCTTGATGATAACGTACACCAGAGGGCTCTGGACCTCAGACTGGGGTGAAGGTTTATCTTCAAACAGGATAACATTCCTAAGCACACAGCCAAGATAACAAAAGAGTGGCTTCAGGACAACTCTGTGAATGTCATTGAGTGGCCCAACCAGAGCCCAGACTTGAAGCTGATTGAACATTTCTGGAAATGGCTTTGCACTGATGCTCCCCATCCAGTCTGATGGAGCTTGAGAGTTACTGCAAAGAAGAATGGGAGAAACCTCATACCAGAAACCTCATACCAGCTTGGCGTACGTCATTCTCTCTCCCTTCACCTGCACAAGGGGCTTCCCAGGACAGAACTGGCTTTTTTTAATGAGTTTGTTCAGTCTGTTCCTGTCTGCTGCCACAATACTGCTGCCCCAGCAGACTACTCCATAAAAGATGGTAGATGCCACCACTGTGTCAAAGAATGCCATCAGGAGTGCTACCTGCACTGCAAATGACCTCAGTTTGGAGTGGAGTTTGCTCTGGCCTCTTTTGTAAAATGCAGTGATACTAAATGACCAGTCCAGTTTGGTGTTTTTTTTACAAGTCAAAGAAGGTGATTCTCAGTTTTCCCATTCTTCTCCAGGTGAGAAAGAGCTCTGAGTAGAAAATAGATGACAGCATCATTCACCCCAATGCCAGGCTGAAGAGGGTCCATGGATGCGGTCACCAGAGTGTGGAAATGATTAAGGACCAGCCTCTCCAGTGATTTCATCAGATGGGAAGTCAGTGCCACCAGCCTGTAGCTGTTGAGGTCCTTTGGGTGTTGTGTTTTGGTACAGGTACCTGATTTATTCTCTACCTAGCTTCAGAAACAGAAAACAAAAGAAACAGAAAAATAGATTGAGGTAGATTATCCATTTCATATCCACATCACCTGGGAGTTAGATTTCTTGTAACCAGAGATAGTTTTAAGACCTTTCCAAACTCTGCTGATATTTTTATGCTGTAACTGTTCCTCCTGCTTCCTGTATTTGTTTTCCCCTCTCTTATTCTCCTTCTCAGCCCCCTCTGTACTGATTTGTGCTCATCCTTGTCACCAGTGTTGACATAGTTTGACATAGTTTGTAACATAGTTTGACATAACTGACATAGTTTGTAATGCAGTGAGTGAGACTGTCGGTATCCTCCCTACTAGGATCAAGCAGCTCTTCCCACACCATTGTTTTAAAACTGTCCTGCAGAGCCTATTCAGGCTCCATAAACCATTTCTTCTCCATGCAGGTCACTGCTGGTTCCCTGTGTACAAGAGGTTTGTACACAGGCAAGAAGATTAATTGGATTATGGTCAGATCTTCCAAGCAGAGTGGGCGGTGATAAAAGAAGTTGGCATAAAACTGGTCCAGCGATTTATTGTCTCTGGTGTTGCAGGTTACACACTAAATAACAAAGTATGCAGAAAAACACAGGGACTACAGTCTATAATTGTAGAATTACAAAGTGCTCCTGTATGGTAAGAGTAGCTGATTAAATGGACAGTGAATGTAGAAACAAATGGTGAGGTGGTCAAAGTGTTATGGCTGATCAGTGTAGAACGTCTTGGCTGAAATTAAAAAAGCATTTGTATCTGAAAATTTCCTTTTGGAACATTTATAATATGGTATAGTGTAGTAGTGTATGTGCTTTCTGTGTTTGAAGCAGAAGTAATTATACCCTGCTAACACTTTTCATAACCATAAATGTGCTAAATGAGGTCAACCAACCAAACTGTGCACTTACTTAAACACATGGATGCATTTTACACCGCTACACTCCACTGCATTGCCAACTTCTCTCACTCTCCCTCACTGCTGGATGGTGCTCTGGGCAGAGCAGGGTGGTGCTATGCTTAACCCAGTTGTGGTGGGCCACAGCAGGGGCTTAACTGAGAAAGCAGAGAGCTTGGTGGGTTCTATCAGCTAGAGCAAAGGGTGGGGACACTTCCCTGCTGCTTTAACCCTGAGCTCCTCCAACTGACAGCAGCATGTCACCTCACATTAGCCACCCGCGAGGGACAGTCGGGTAAAAATAAACCTGGTGTATTTGTGGATGAAGTGAAGTGAAGAGACACGGACAGCTATAGAGAAAGAAGAGAGGGGGGTCATCGAAGGCCAGTGCTGATGGGGGCAACAAGGGACGGAGGGAAAGAAAAGAGGAATGAAACCCAGATGTGGTTGTTGTTGCTTTTTTGCCAGTTTTACCTCTGAGAGGGCCTTGGAAACTGAATAAATAGAATACAAAGTGGTTTGACCCCCACTTTCTAAGATGGGTAAAATTGTCACTATTATATAAAGCTGGGTGTCTCAATCTGATGGCCATAAAGCACTCTCTAGTGATCCACAGACCCATCCTCGGGGGACACAGTAGTCAACAGTGGGCCAGCAATGCCACTTTAGCTCATAAAATTTAGGAAAATAAAAATTGAGAAATCGTGTTCAAACTATAGACATTACTAGAAATGCACAGATTATAAAATACTGCAGAATAACACAAGGCAAATGAAACATTTTCAGTTTTAAATGATGCAGCCTTGGGCACCTAACGAAGACAGTTATCAAACCAGAAATGTAGATGTTTCTTAAACAAAGAAAGAAAGAATGCTGAAACTGTAATATGGTGACACTTCCATCGTTTATACTCCTGTTTAGGGCTTAATTCTCTCATTTTCAGTCTCAGCCCTCAAGAAACCAAAAGCGAAATCAAGCAATGTTTTATTGTGGGCCTTTACACATTATGTAGTCAAAAGAGTTGGAAAGGTAGAACCCCTGATATGAAGGATGGATGCATATATGTTGGCCCAGTATTATGAAATTGAGCTTTAGAGCAACTTTTGGGAATAAGAGACTCAGCAGTTGTGTTTACAGGATAATGGCTGCATGCAGAAATTAAAGCACAGCAGACTTGCTCCTCATCCAAAGACATCTGGTAGTTTATTAAAAAGATTATAGCTAAGCAGATCCTTATTGTTTAATAAAGTTATTAAAACTGATTTCAAAAGAATGTTTCTGTTTCTGAACAGCTATGAAAGTTTTTTTCTGTTAATATTAATTCACTGATAATGCACATGCTATGGGACTGTCCTGATGTACACTAATGTTGGGGCAGGTAATAAGACCTCTCTTCTAATATTACTAATACGCAGCTCTATCTGGATCCGGTGTTAATAAAAATGTTTAATTATTAAATAATACTTCTGGTCAGATGACCATAAAGTCTCATACACTTTGGTTAGCTTGTATGACAGCAGCAAAATATTTACTGGTCCACAGATGGCTCCCATCATACTGTTACATGGTCAAACTGTGTCTCCTATAGCTTATTTGGAAAGATCCTCAGCCAGGGAAAGATAGACCTCCACAATGCAGATGTGGTCAGAAGCCGCTATCTATATGACAATATATTAATTAACTATATATATATATATATATATATATATATATATATATATATATATATATATATATATCCATACTTAGGAATTGCAGATATAACATAGATTGATCAGTTTGGTATTTTTTTATGTAAAGGAAAATGCTGCATGTAAATAATGGGATGAATAATGGGACGGATAAATATTTAGTTACATTAAGTATATAAAAATATTATTTATTTATTTATTCATTCACTTATATACATTTAAACCAAAGTGCTGCAGATGTAGCATATATAGTTTTTTTAAAAATCATTTTAAAAAGTAAGATAAAATTAAGTTTAATATTAAATGTAATGAACAGTAAAATTGATTTTACAGAGACTGAATCAACAATTTTGATGATTGCGTATTTTCAACCTTGTAATGTAAATTTTGACTTTTATAAGGTATTTTTCCAACATAATTGTTATATTTCTTATTGTTTGTATTTCTTTGGCAGATTTTTGTAGATTTAGCTCAGGCTTACATTTAGGTCATGGAATATCAGTGAGTTTTTAAAATGTAGTTGTCATTTCCAGTAATATTTTCAGAGGTTTCTGAGATAAGTGGGTAGTTGGTGGTTAATGGATTTTCCTATGGCCTTTAAATAAAGGTGGCCTGTTTTTTCTTTCATCGTGGGATTCAACTTTATGAATTGAAATTCATAAAGCATTCCTTTCTTTATCTTTATACAATGTTGCACATTTATACAAAAATATAAACATGAATTCATGCCTTTTGGAGATCAAATCATCTTCTAGTCACTTATTGATTGTAACAGACTTTTTGCCAGTGTAAATTCAAGTTACTGTTACTTTTCTCCCATCATTTCATCAAACTGTCACTGTGATGGTACTTTAATGAGTACATCGTTTATGCATTTAATTACAGAACCTAACTGTATCATACTCCACTCTTGTAACTGTGTGTTTTTTTTTAAATCATTATGTGACCTGGAAATAGTAAGTAGTCTTTGTTTGGTCACACAATGTATCCTTAAATACTACTTCATGCATTAATTAACACTTCATTTACCTGCACCGTAGCTCTTTATTTAGTCACATATTTATGGTGTGCTGTCAAATACTGTGAGATGTTGTTTGTAATCTGATCACAGTAAGGTCTCAGTGTGTTTATGCTTGACTTGTCATGCCTTCAAGTGAGATTTTATCACTGGAAATGTGTGCTGATGTTGGTATAAACAGCCTATAAAGGTGCATGTTTTGCCATCATTGTTCTTCTTATTATTGTTGTCTTAAATAATGAGAGACACATGGCACATGTATGGCATTCTTTTACATTTCCTGTTGCTTGCATTTGATTCTTTTTACATTTCCAGTCTAAAAAGCTCTTTTTTATTCAAAGAAGCTGCTCTATTACACTAAAAGCCTTCTTTCAGCCAAACAATGGCCAGCTGCTTCATGCCAACCCTTTCATCTACAGCATTACCAGGCTTTCTGCAAGGCAAAACAAAGGGTTTCTAGTAAACTTGTTGAATTGAAAAAAAAAAAACATATTTTCCCACTGTCCCTCAAATACACAAGCATATGATTGTTGACTCACTCACTGACCCCAGAGGAGCTACACTTAGGATTTATTCCTTTCCAGGTTGTTTTTTTTTTTATTCCTGGCTGTGAGTTTTAGAGCAGTGATTTCCTCTTTGGTCTACTGTTCAAATGATAATCCTGCCCAAATCACTACTTTCACCTGCTTAGTGTCCAGATTCAGTGTGTGTGTGTGTGTGTGTGTGTGTGTGTGTGATAGAGAAAGAACCCTATTCATTATCTATGTGGCTGTATTATCCTGGATTGAAGGTACAGTGTGGGATCTTTTGTAGCTCCATATGGCAACACATGAGGTTATTTGAGGATAAGTGTATTCACTGGGCAATCTGCTGCATATTGGTGGGGATGCATCAATCCATCCATGCTAATTCTGCGACCAAATTATTGGTGGGGACAATTCAGTAATCGCTGGATATTGGTGGGGCTGTGTCACCACCGTCCATGTTAAATCTACACCTGGCACCTGGGCACACACATGGTTGCGGGATGTCCTGTCCATATTGCTGAGCTGGTACCACTTCTCATATCACTACTAGGAGTAACTGCTGTTTGCAATGGTTCTCCAGATCATCACAGCAGCAGTTGGAGCAGTGTGTCACTCCAGAGCAAAGGCAGGATTGAAGTGCTCACCACAAGGCCTCCATACTCAAATCCAGCCATCGTGGGAGCCGAAACCTTGATTCATCAATAAATGTTTCCAGTTCATAGCAGTTAATGTTTCTCATTCATGATACCACTTCAAATGAAGGGGACTGTGGCTTGGTCAGCATGGCATTTGTTGAAATGACCATCTTGCTTCTCTTAGTCCAGTGATGTGCCCCAACCCAAAGTCTGTCAACTGTTCAAAGTGTCTTTGAGTGTGTTGTAGAGACGTATCTAGCAGACAACGACCTCTCATCAAGAGGTACACTACCCAAAAGTAGCCTCTTATTGCTAAGGAAGGATTTTATTGTGAAGGAAGGATTTTTATACCCAGTAACTAATCAGACCACATCTGTAATCATGTGCATATCTGCCTGAGATAGAACTGCATGCTGAATTTTGTAGTAATCTGACATTGCATTTACCCATAAAATATACATTACAGAAAAGCTTAAATACTCAATAAATGAATTCTTTGCCATCTGTAATGTTAATTTTTTTTTAAGTTTTCATTCCAGTCCCTCAAAGCACACTGACAGTGGTGGATCCAGCATCTACAAGTAGCCCAGCTTTTCTTCTGTTTTCCATTGCAGGGCATGGCAGATCAGCAGGCCTTTTGCTGCCAGTTTTTTTAATGACGTCATCAGTGTTTGCAAACAGCAAAGAGGTCATGGAGGCTCATGCTCCTGCATTAAGAGACTGATGTGGAATCATCAGACCCTGCAGGCAGAGCACTTCTTCATTGTGCGCTTGCGAGTGCAGGCTGTGCGAAACAGCTGGTGTCGGGTTTAAAATGTGAACTGGGTTATATTCACATTTCTCCGAGTCTCCCTGGTGTTTTCCAAAAACTCTACCCACAGCTCCCAAATGAATCATCCAAGCAGTGAGAGGCTCTTCTGTTCATGTTCTCATGGTAACCAGCATCTCAGCACAGTCATTCCACTTTTGCAAGCCAGATGAATAACCAGCAGGCAACTGTAAAATGTTTAGGATGAAAAAATCAGACTCTAACAAATTAGGCCTCATTAGAACACGCATATAAAACATCCATGTGGCACATACTAAATAAAGTGAAGTAACTCGACAGCTTAAGCTGGACAGTCTGGTAAATATGGGAGATCAGCTTACCTCTTGACCACTATGGTATGTGGGATATGTTTTCATTTGAATTTGTTGGTGTAGTTGGTCTACTAGAACAACCAGCCTGACCTAAAGTTGTCAAGCAGTGTCACCAAGCTGGATGAATAGCATGACCATCATGACCAGCTTGTCTTTTGACCAGTATAGGTTTTTCATTTGAGTTACCAGTAGGGATAACCTGACTGAAATAGTCAAACTGCACGACCAAGGTCACGGTGCACGATAACTCCAATAGCAAGAGTATCCACCTTATATCCAACTTATTTTCCATCACAACAATGGAGGGGCCATTTTTGTTTATTTTTTATGTCCACAGTCCCCCAAGAAGACCTGCATCTGTGGCTGAATGAGCCAAAACATCCACCCAAATGCCCTCGTGTCCTTCTGCTCTTATTGTTTTTTCAGAGGAAACCAACATCAGAAATCTGTACCTAGAGAACCCATTTTGTTTTTGAAGTTCTGGTAAAGTGGGCATGTTGGGTGCTTGTGAAACCTCAGATAGCTGTGTTCTAAATAGCTCTAAATCTAACGCTGCTGTTGGTTTCCCTTCCACAAACTGGTAAGAGCAGATATATGGATATATGGACATTGTAGACAAATTTAGCTCTGTCAACTACAGATGTCCTCTTCTTTGAAGGGAGTGGATATAGTTAAGCCATATGGTGCTTCGTACCAGCCCAGTCTTTTTGTGTCATGTTTGTAACTCTGTTGTTCAAGCAAAATCCTCATCTTCTTACTATTACTGTGACTCCATTGAGCTGAGCGTATTATACTGCTCTTCAAACTGGATGTGGCAAAAGATAGTTTTTGAAATGTTTTCCACCAACAGTCCAATTTATTTACTGTTCCTTTCTTTCTTTTATGATTCGCTATCAAGTTTAGGCAACTTTTTTCAATGCTCAATTCATTTCCAGTCCTAAAGACCTAGTTTATTATTTATTCTCTCAGTTGTTTGTAATATGTCTTAGACTATTTTCTAAAATGAAAGTCTCTATGCATTTAACAGATGGTATGCACTTTTATTTTTAGAAGATAATCTGAGACAAATATTACAAACAACTGAGAGAAAACATAATAAAGACTGGTTGGCCCAAGGGTGGACTGGCAGTGGTCAACAGTCAGTGGGGTGACCACCTTATCCAGGATTTCCTGTGTTCAGTGTAAATGTGTACACACCACACATTTGTCAGAAAACCTTTAGTTTCCTTTCAGAATCAACATTTTCTTTTCTTTCATTTTGGTTTGGAAGAGCCAACTACCCAACACTTTCCCCATCACATATGATGCTCCCGACACAAGCACATGCTTTCTCCAGCACATGTAACACAGGCCAGTCAGTGCTGGGCAGCCAATGCACTCAGAAGAAAGCGCCGGGTCCATAGCACTGATACAACAGACACCTGTGCCAACCAGCATCATACTGTGTGTGATGTGGGGAGAGAGCGCCATCTACGCACCAGAAAGAGCATGGCCAATTATGCTCTCTCAGACTCCCACTGCCGATGACAAGAAGCAGGATCCGAAATTGTTCTTGTTCAGAGAGATATTGATTAAAATAATATTTTCATTGCTGAGCACAGTATATATATATATATATTCACTCAGGGTCAGAAAAACCACAGTGACCAAGCTGACCAGCATGACTAGTTTGTTCAAACTAGTGAACCAGTATAAAACGAGCTTGATGACCAGAATGTCCAGCCAGACCATGCACGCTTAAATACAGACATATGCATATTTATTCATGCTGTATTCATCGTTTTGATGACGTCATGCGAGGTAATGCTTTTCATTCATAGCCTGATCTTTTTACATCTGGCCCACGCTAGTCCTGACTCTGCTCGAGCTCGAGATTGGGGTAGTTTAAATGTGGGGATTGTGGGGATGACCCGAAATGACGAAATTAAACTGGCTCAGGTGGAGCAGTGCAGTGTGCAGCAGTGGCGCTGGGGGGCAGCAGAGAGCTGCATGCTGCCCCAGTGTGTGGAGGAGGTTGCTGGAAGTGTGTGGGGGCTTTTCACTAAAGCCACAGGTGGGAAATGTTATACAACTGAGAATGACTCATGTAGCCCACTGAAAACATTAAACTAGACAGGTCACCAGTGTCTCATTATTTTATGAATTCTGTTCTTTATTAGGACACCTTAATGAGGTATTTGTGTGTGTGTGTGTGTGTGTGTGTGTGTGTGTGCAGGGGGGGGGGGGGTCTTTTAGGGGACAAACTATGCTTGTAATAAAAAGTATGCATTTTGATAGGTAGTGTTTGTCTGTATCCAGGAAAAAGATGGTTTATGCGCATAACTAGTTGAAAACCCCAGGGGAAAAAAAAGACTGCGAAATAGGTCTGTTGGTTTGTCCGTCAATATTTCAGCTATAAATAAAAGCATCTCCGAAAGCCACACATGCAGGCCATTACCTTGTAATAAGGCCTATTGATCATAAAAGCCAACTGCAATTTGTTACAATTTTGCCCTCTTCTAATGGCATGGAATAATGACCGCTTACTATCGCAGTATGAATGTTGTGGAAGAGCATTTGGCTGGTAAAAGCTCATTCAAGGTATTATGGGGATGAATGGTGTGCAGTCATTAATGCAACAAGATTGCGTTTCAGCAACGGGAAAAGTAGGACGAGAATCTCCCCTCGGTCGAAATGAGAAATGCATTCGGAATGAGCTTTAAAAGCAATCCAAACCATCATTTGAAAACCATTTGTGAAGAGAGAGAGTGATAGGAGGGGGATCCATAGGCTTCGGCATGCATGGGTGCTTTAACACTGCAGTAGATTAGCTCTACTACTTATGATCCAGAATCAGCTTTATCAGCCTAAAGCCCAGCTGTAATACTGCAAGCACTGGAAAAGAAAATGCAAAACAAAAAGGCGCCCGGGTCAGCAGAGAGGCCAGCCTTGATCGACTTGTGCTTTTCATAGCAACTGGTGGGTGTGAAAAAAGAAAGTGTGAAATGCCTTTGGCCATCCGCTACCAGTGCGTTGGAGGAAGGAGGGAGAAGAGAAGAGTAAACAATCGAATACTGAAGACATGCTGGGACAGTTCCTATCCATTCCGCTTGTTGGAAATGAAAAGGCATTGGGAAAGACATGTGATGTCACCAGGGCTAAATAAACTCCCTCCAAGTTCGTTATACTTCCATTGAGTTCATTTGCTTCCAGTTAATTCAGTGGGAGGTAATTTGGTGGTTCTGATTTTCCACTGTGGCCCCAGTGTTGAGGGAAATGCAGAATGATTGTCCTCAAATGACCAGAGGGGTTCAAATTTCCTAATGTTACTTTAAATTCCTAGTAGCCTTATTAGTGAATTCAGCCACATTACACACACACACACACACTATGGCCAAACATTTGTGGACATTTAGCTGATGCTTTTATCCAGAGCAACATACAAGGATACTCACATTACAGAGGTGGGCCAGAGTTGTGTTTGGAGTCTTGCCCAAGGACTCTTACTGGTGTAGCACAGCATAGTTGCCCAGACTGGGAATCGAACCCCAGTCTCCCACATGGTGTAGTGGCTTGCTGATTGTGTTGTCTGTTGCACCAAACCAACCACAATTCACATTTCTTCAGATGAATACTTTCAGCTATGTTAGGTTGCACACATTGGTGACACAGCTTGTTTATCCTTGTAGAAAAATACTTCCAATAGAACAGGACTCTCTGGAGCACATAAACATGCCATGTGTGGGCTAAAATGGTATAAAGCCCCTTGTTACTGAGCTGTGGAGCAGTGGAACTGTATTCTCTAAAATAACGGTGATCGTTCAACATCCTGACCTCATGCTCTTGTTGCTGAATACAATCAAATTCTCACAGCTATGCTCTTAAATCTAATAGAAAATCCCAAATAGTAAGATAACTTCTATTGTAACCCTTGATTTCAGAAGAAACAATGAATGTGCAGGTGTCTTTACCATTGTCCATATAGTTTAGTTAGATCATTTTCACAAGAAAGCATTGGTGAGACAAGGGTTCCTCTGGAACAGCCACACAGGAGCCTAAGGTCAACATGCCCAACAGCAAGTGTCAGCTAGAGAAAAGCATAAAGACCCAAGCACTGAGCTGTGGAGCAGGGATGAGTTGGAGTGGAATGAGTGACCTAGAACTAATAATCCAACATCAATACCTGACCTCCCTCATTCTCTTGTGGCTGATTGCAGTTATATCACAACAATGTTCCAACATCTACTTTGAACTGAATTTGTATACAAACTCCACATTCACTACAGTGGTGAACAAAATGCTCCTGCTGCCTGTGAAAATAGTGTTCCTTCTGGTATGGTCTGCTGGGTGTTATCTTCAGAGCTCATTCCTGACTCCCAGCCCAGCTGAGGGAAAAGGACGTGTAGCAGCATGAGAACTTTCCCTTTCAATTTTTCAGTGGATTCCACTGTGATTTTTGGAGTTAATGGAAAGAAACTCCCAGGCAGAAACTAAAGTGTCATGGCATCTAGTGTCTAGTCTACCTCAACAGATTCTGGAGTTACAGTCTCATGGTAATAAGACTATATCTGAAATTGTTTCAGTTATTCCTAAATACAAAACATTCTTAAATTAAACAAGCATGTTTAACAAGTGTAAAAACAATAGTCTTAAGCTTACATATCCTTAATGTCCAGAGTATTATGTTCTATAGATATACTTAATGTTCAGAGTATTATGTCTGGGGTATTCTGTTATATAAATATACTTAATGTCTGGAGTATTCTGTTATATAGATATACTTAATGTTCAGAGTATTATGTCTGGGGTATTCTGTTATATAAATATACTTAATGTCCGGAGTATTATGTTATATAGATATACTTAATGTCCGGAGTATTTGGTTATATAGATATACTTAATGTCTGGAGTATTATGTTATATAGATATACTTAATGTCCGGAGTATTATGTTATATAGATATACTTAATGTCCAGAGTATTCTGTTACAGGTTCTGTCACTGTCCAGAATATTCAGAAGTTATATGGTTAATATCCAGAGTATTCTATATTCTGGAGCTGTAGATGATTGTACTGAATACTCTCTCTCTCTCTCTCTCTCTCTCTCTCTCTCTCTCTCTCTGCCCCTCCCATTAGTTTCAAATCCAATCCAATGCTATGTGTGTGTGTGTGTGTGTGTGTGTGTGTGTGTGTGTGTGTGTGTGTGTGAGCCCGAGCCTCTCAGCTGTTCTTTCGTCCGGCCGTGCAGGAGGTCGAGCGCGCGAGCAGCGGACAGACATAGGTAACACAGAGAGAGAGAGAGAGAGAGAGAGAGAGAGAGAGAGAGATCGTGAGCTGCATGTGTGAGAGGTTTCATAGCCGTTATATCTGCACGCTTGTGTCGCGCGCGCTGACATGCAGTGTGAGTGTGTGTGTGTGTGTGTGTGAGTCAGAGATGCTGTAGCACAGTAATCTGGACTGAGTGAGAGAGCGGCTGTCGCGCTGCTCGGTCAGTAGAAAGCGCTCGTGCGCGCGCGCTGACTTCTGCTTCCCGAAGCCTCGCGCAGACGACCTGCTCGCCTGTTGCTGTAGAGCCCGTGTGTGTGTGTGTGTGTGTGTGACAGGCGCTGCTGTGTTTACTCTGTGCAGGACGCTCGTGCGCGCGAGCAGGGGTAGAAGGTGTCTCCTCCATGGCCTCCAAGCTCAACCCCAACGTGCTGTATGTGCGCGAGCCGCACGCCGGCGCCGGGGACGCGGGGGACGAGTCCTCAGACAGCGACGGCGAGCCGGAGGAGACCTGCCACAAGCTCATCCGCAAAGTGTCCACTTCCGGTCAGATCCGCGCCAAGGTAAGGAGGAGAGGACGGTTTCATCAGCCTGTGCAGCTCAGCTCTGGTCCTGCACTCATCCAGCCATAAAGGGCTCCACAGATGTCTCTAAGAGCAGTGCCACAGAAGAACCCCCTCTGGAACCATGAGGAACCGTGTTTGTAATAGAGATGCAGGAACCCACAGAGCAAAAATCACTCAGGACACTTTTGGGCCGAATGCATCGTGCTGAAGATGAGTTTCTGGCCCGGATGCTTGGCCAGGCTGAATAGTGCCTGCCGGGTTCAGGGTCTTATATGGGATCTGTCCCCAGCCCCGTTTTTCAGGACCCTGGAAACCTGGGACAGTTTTGGAATTGGCCAGAGCTGCGTTTGCCAGCCGTCTGGTTGCAGAGTATAACCGTTTCTGACCCGGTTCTTGATGTCCATTGAGTCTCAGCCGGCGCTGCAGAAGATCAGCAGAACTGATTCTTTATGCTGTCTATGAAGTGCCTGTCCCAGTTGTAATATGGGGGGCTTTTACCAACATCCCTGAGTCCCTAGTACATCTTGTTGCAGAACAGCAGAACGTAATACATATTGAGCCCAGTGTGTGGGGCAGGGGCAGCTGTGGCCTGGTGCTTAAGAGAACCAGAACCAGCCTTGTTACTGGAAGGTTGCCAGTTCAAATCCCTGAACATTACATGGCACTTAACTTGTCAGAGACTCATGTGTGCTCACGTGTGCCCCTAGTGTGTGAATTCACTAGTGTGTATCACTGTGTGTGGTCAAAAACCCCTGTCTGCAAAACACATTGCTGATGTATGAAGGCAAGTCTCAACCGATGGTGCCATACTTTAAACTAAGGTGATGTGCTGGTTGCAGAGTAGCTGCTCTAAGCTGCTTCTACCAACACCGTGGATACCTAGTACAATATGGCCCAAGCTGCTTTTGCCAACACCTCGGATAACATGGCTTGAGCTGCTTTAGCCAATACCCTGGTTTCCGAGCATAATCTATATTCAACCCATTTCCGGATGTCAGACGATACGTCTCAGCCGATGCTTTCATAGATTAGTTGAGCTCTTCATGCTCTCTGGGAATTACCTTCCATCAAGGTAAAGGTTCTTCTCCAGTTAAAAGCTCCTTCACACTCACACATCTCTGTTACAAACACGGTTCTTCATGGAACCAAACATTGTTCTAAGATTGTACTATGACAGAGTTCTTCAGATCTGGACCTTGAATCCAGTTTCCAGTCCAGTGGGTGGGTGGGACTAGAAACTGTGACTGGATTCAAAGAACCATTTGAAGCACCTCTACTTTTAAAGTAGCCCTGCTTCAGACACAGCTGATGGATAGGGGTCGTGAACTCCAGGGCTTCAAGGCCAAAGTCCAGGGCAGTTTGGGGAATTTCCTGATCAATCACACCTGATTCATCTCTGCATTTAAAGGAATAGTTTGGCAAAAGCCCAGTTTCAATCCAGTTGGATTGATCATTGACCCCAGATACTGTCGATCAGCTTAGGCGCGTTTGATGTGAACGGCTCGCTGCTTTACTTTAGAAATGGAGATGGTAGGCCAAGTTGCTCACTGGAATTCGCCTGTCATCAACAATTCCATTAATTATCTTGACATATTGGCTTCAGAGCTGGAATAGGAACCAACTATGCTGGAGACCAAACACCCAGGACTGCATTTTGCTTTGTCATTGTATAACTTTGTCTCTATCTTGCACTGTTTATCACAGGCTTTGGTTTGGTTGCTCTTAGGGGTGGCTGATATTTCTTAAATATAATCACAATTCACAGTATGTCACTGTTTATTTTTTCCTGACCTCGAATATAGCCATCAATATTTTCATTTTGCTCAACTATAGTTGCCCTTTGAACTGAAAGCCCGTTGACTCAGAACACACCTATAATAGAAGCCAGTGGACAGTTGGTTCCAGTGTGCTGAAGATGTCCTTAAGATCTTCAGGCTTAGAAGAATGTGGACATGTGTATGAACATCTGTGATCATAATTTCATGCCAAAAGTTAAATGGTCCTAGGGGTCGTTTTTTATTTTTATTAAATGTAAAGAACAAAAAAAATGTAATTGAACTCAAAAAGGTAAACTGTCATTCATTATTCATTACATTTGGTGACAATATTTAAAGCCTTTTTTTGTATTACTGTTCATCAGTGTGGCGTAAAGCTCATGACGGTCCGAAATTTAAAATCTCATTTTATTAGCAGATTTAATTTGCAATATTTAATTTTGAGTAAATGAATAATCGGACAGCATCAGCCTTAAAACAAAAAAAAGCTTGAAATGTCACTTTAAATGTAATGAATAATAAATATGACAGTTTACCTTTTTGGATTAAATTAGAGACAAAATAAAAAGAGGTACATTTTAGTTACAAACCTCAAAACAGCTGACTGTGTCATCAGGTGTCAGTATCATATCATTTATGATTTTGAAATGTATTAGCATTCAGATGCATGAAACAGTGCTGTATACAAACAACTGTTGATATCTGAACTCAACAGCACAATAAACACGCCCCTCCAATCAGAAGCTCCGCCCCCAATTTCATGCATGAGCAATACCAAGGTAACAGCACTAAGCATGAAGGCCAAAATTAATATTACATTTCTTACAGTGACCAACGAAAGGACGGTAGAATTCAGTGAGTGAGGAGCAGAGAATTTTGAATTATGCAATTTGAATCCAGATCATTGTACTGTGCTCGATTTGTGGCATAAAAATTTTGCAGCGTTTGCTTGTCAGATCGTCTCCTTTGTAGCTGTTTCTCGGCCATCTCTCCTTCAACACATGGCATCTGCCAGGGAAGTGATGCAGGTTAGCATGCACATATCGGTTGTTGATTTAATACTCATTGAAACATGATTGATTTTTCAATTGCTTGTTTTAAGTCGTAAGTCTGACGTTTGAAAGTGTTTTTTCACTTCTTTTAAAACTTTTTTGGTCATCCTCGAAGAAGGATCTTGAAGAAGGTCTGTATTTTGGTGTCGCTGACTGATGCAGGAGCTAGTGCTGTCAGTGCACTCCTTTTAGAGACGTATTACGGGTTTCGTGATGGAAAATATAGAATGATGCACAACTTCAGTGGTCTGTTGTCGAACTCAGCTGTTCCGCTTTACAGTGAGTTCAGTTGTTCATTAGTCATTAAAGAAAGTGGAAATAGCGCAAGATAACACTTTGCGCTCTTGATAAGATCTGTTGGATGCTGTGCTAAGTCATCCGAGTGATTGCTAAGAATTGATAATGTAAAAATAATAAATAGTTGAAATGCCTGGGGACTGTTTATCCAGGGAGCAGATATGCAGGTGTGTAGATTTGTGCTGGGGTGACACACGGGCAGCACAATGTACAATGAAATAACGTCCTCTTTCGATTTTGAAGGGTCAGCTTATGAGCAAGCGTTTCCTTTGTTGAACTGGGTGTGTTCGAGAACATGCAAAGTAGATGCAAGGCAGGGGTACTCCAGGACCAGGGCTGTGCAGGGAACCACTGCTCTTTCGCATATCTGTCTGTGTGGCTCTGTTGCAACACCCGTGCCAAAACGTCTGCCATGTTTGCAGAAACCGGCTCACAACACTTGTGTGTGAGCAGAGGTCTTTCTGAACACAGCAGAAGAAGCATCTATGTTGTGGTTATGGCTGCAATGTGATACGTATTGATTCAGCCCAAAGCTAGCTTACATATCCATCAATACCTGGCATGGTGATAGCAGCACAGTTGGTGCTGTTATCACTGCAGGGTCGATGTTTGCTCGGGAAAGGGCAATGGGGTGTAAATGGGTCATTAGGCGAGCGGTTAAGCTACACATGACATCGTATATGAAGAGAGGGGTATTGAGAATGTGTTCATTAGTGTAGAGTTCATCAGGGCCATGCTCCACAAGCACACAGAGTTCTTTTGGTCATTTCTTTCAGTGGAGGTGTGTAACAGTGGAAGTGACCTGGTGTGTCGGACCACCAGCGTCACAACAGCACCGCTCATTCCTCCCGCTACACATGAGGCTTGTAGGGATATGAGAGTTCTCTTCTGTTACCTGATGAGCAGTATTGTCTTTCATGTTTACAAACAAGGATACTGATACCGTGTTGAAGAATGATTGTGTAAGTAAAATTAAACATGGTTAAGTTCTGGAAATCCCATCATTTGGGCAGCAATAAGCCTCATTTCTGGAGTTACAATTGACATTTTGTTTGAATTATTTATTAAATATGAAATATTCTGGTAAATAAAGAATCACGGTTTGTTTTTCAGGCAGTTGTGCAGAATTAAAAGACAATTATACAATAATAATAATAATAATGCAATTAACATATATTTCAATGTCTCAATTTGTAGACTTTCTTGAAAGTCCTAAACTGGAAGCCTGTTTTTGTTATTGTGACATTCGCCAGTTAGCCAGCTCTCTTATCTACCTATCTAGCTCGCTTTCTTCTGCTTGTCCAGCCAGAATATGACCTGTTGTGAAGAATATATTTATATTAAATACTGTGTAAGGACGTTAGTATGTGTTGGGAGTTCGTTAGGGGTCTGCTAGGAAACAATGTTCGTGTTTCTGGCAGCTTAACAATATGACACAGCCACCTAAACAGCATATGCACCATATCACAGCAACAGCGCTGGATGTCTGCATCGCTCGGGTCACTCTGTAACATTTACGTGCATATTTTAGTTCCTACTTGGCTCGCTTGGAACCACAAGTGAGTAGATGTGAAAATAATACCTGGTTCCACGTACCAGATAACACCTAATGGAAAGGGAAGAAGCTGAGTAGAGTAGTAGTGTAGGTACCATGCAGTGGAAAAGCACCATTAGTATAGTAATGGTAAGCAACTGACTTGCTTATAGTGAATACAATGTATGGACAAAAGTATTGGGACACCATTCTTTGTTTCTTGTGAATTCAAGGGTTTAAAAAAAAAAGGACTGAATGGAGCTCCATCATTCCAGAGAACACAGCTCCACTGCTCCACAGCTCAATCCTAGGGGGCTTTAGACCCCTTTACCCCTTTATATATAGATCAGTTAATGACTTTCTAAAGTGTGATATTGGTGTTTATTATTCGGAATATTTTAAATAGATGATGAATTGTGTACACATTCCAAATGTTTTGACATATGCAGTATTTTCCGATGTATGTTGTAGTTTAATCCTCTTTCAGTCAAGTCTGCTGCCACTGTTTTCCATTTTTAATAATCTGACTAAGATATGGCTCATATTACATTTATAGTATTTTTATACCTTTTTCCCAGACAAAACTGGGCCCAATCCTCAGACACCTCAAGGTTGATTTTTCTGTGCCTTTCTAATTATATTGTTTGATAATTTGACAGGAAATACCTTCAGTCCTAACCAATCAGCACAATCTTTTTGCTGTTTGTACCACCATACATTATTGAAACAGATTGGAAAGGCCCAACCAAAATGTAGCAGCAGACCTTTGATACCTTAATGCATTGTGTTGTACCCTGATGTACTGTAATGCAATATATTTACATTAATGAAAATGATACTCCAAAAGATACACTGTAAAACTGGTCTCAGGTCAGCTTGTACCAGTTTTTAACTTCTTCAAACCTGTTATACTTCAGTTTAGCACTCATTCATCTCCATCTGATCAATGTTTAGCTTTCACACAACTTTAAAAGAAGCATGGATTCATGGAACTGACCTCTGAATTGGGAGCACTGTGTCTATTATTGCTGTCCCTTTTATCTCTTCCCACATTCTTCTCCTATGTGTCGTTTAACCTTTCACCTTTGACCCCCTCTAAGAGTCTGAGGACTGAGGGCTCTTGCAAAACTGAGCCGTCTGTTGTTGCTGTAATGTGTGTTATGTTCAACGTGCCTCTTGTTAAGGAAGGAATATGTAGGCTGTTCCATTAAAACCTGGTGAAATATTAAAGGGCCTATATCTGAGGAAATTGATTTTGTTCTTGTATTTTTTCATTTTTGAGTAGAAGCATGTAATGCAGTATATTAGAATATTGTTCAATATCCCAGCCCATGTCTGAAAACGAAGCTCCAGAAACAGTCCAGTTTGAATTCAGTAATTCTTGAGCTCGAGTCTTGAGAATCAATGCTTATGTATTAAATGAGACATTAAACTGGAGTTACACTACATCCTTTTTATATATGGATAAAATACACCATTCGATTCATATTTGCTGTTCTTATCAGTTTAATTCAGATATAAAGAATTAAGGCAGTTGGTCAAGTTAGGAAAAAGTAATTGAGTGAGGTGTGTGTGTGTATGTGTGTGTGTGTGTGTGTGTGTGTGTGTGTGTGTGTGTTGTGTATGAATGACTGTTCTTTTGGTTGCAACATTATGACGAGTCATCTGGTGAGCAGAATGCCGTATACTTGAGCACAAAGGTTTACAGCCATGTGGAAACCCATTAAATGCCCTGATGTACCTTTGAAGACATGAAGTGTCCCAGTGATCCCAGTCACTTTTGTCTTGATCTCTGGTCAGTTTTGTAAAAGCTTAAGAATGTCACTGTGTGTGCGTGTGTGTGTGTGTGTGTGCGCGCGCGCGCGTGCACATCTTCCCTTTGCTGAAGTCAGTCATTTGTTGCAGGCCTCAAATCAGCCTCTGCCATGTGTCTGTAATGACTGATAGTAGATAGTGGTCATATTGGAACGCTGACCTATCTTCTTATGCAGTGCGATGAGATTAGCTGGATATTAATCAGTATCAGCAGACTAATGAAGCTGAACTTATTAAATCAAGCCATTACACAGATGGCAATTACATGAACACTTTCGTCCCTGACAAGCATGCTTCCATCACATTCATTAACACTTCAGAGTCTTTAGTGATGGCAAAGCAGTTGGGTTTTTGCTCTTCTAAGAAGCAGCTAACAGTGGAATAATCAAATCAAATCAAGTTTATTGTCACATCACATTACACAGGTGTAAGGGTAAGAAGAAAAATAACAATAAACAATATATTTAATTATGTAATATAAATAGACTCTATACTCATTAACGTATGCTATACATACATTATTGCACTGAAACATAGATTATTGCACTGTTTGCATTATTTACATGTGGACTGGGTATAGAATTTAATGTAGATTTGAGAAGGTAAGTGAGAGACAGTCATTGGTGGGTGCAGTGAGAGACAGTCTTTGGTGGGTGCAGTGGGAGACAGTTTTTGGTGGGTGCAGTTGGAGAAAGTCTTTAGTGGGTGCAGTTGGAGAAAGTCTTTAGTGGGTGCAGTGGGAGACAGTCTTAGTGAGTGCAGTGGGAGACAGTCTTTGATGGGTGCAGTGGGAGACAGTCTTTGGTGGGTGCAGTGGGAGACAGTCTTTGGTGGGTGCAGTGGGAGACAGTCTTTGATGGGTGCAGTCGGAGACAGTCTTTGGTGGGTGTAGTGGGACACAGTCTTTGATGGGTGCAGTGGGAGACAGTCTTTGGTGGGTGCAGTGGGAGACAGTCTTTGGTGGGTGCAGTGGGAGACAGTCTTTGATGGGTGCAGTCGGAGACAGTCTTTGGTGGGTGTAGTGGGACACAGTCTTTGATGGGTGCAGTGGGAGACAGTCTTTGATGGGTGCAGTGGGAGACAGTCTTTGATGGGTGCAGTCGGAGACAGTCTTTGATGGGTGCAGTCAGAGATAGTCTTTGGTGGGTGTAGTGGGAGACAGTTTTTGATGGGTGCAGTCGGAGACAGTCTTTGGTGGGTGCAGTCGGAGACAGTCTTTGATGGGTGCAGTCGGAGACAGTCTTTGGTGGGTGTAGTGGGAGACAGTCTTTGGTGGGTGCAGTCGGAGACAGTCTTTGGTGGCTGTAGTGTTACTGAGCAGCTGGTACTGCTCCAGTAGTGAGTAAAGTGCAGGTGCAGAAGGAGTTTATGAAAGAGTTTATGTGGTGTGATGGTGTGATTAGGCAGCTGAGATGAGATGTTATTGACTGTGGACTGTTTTGCATCCTCACCACCTGCCGACGGCCCGTTAGGAAGTTTAGATCCAGCTGCACAGAGTGCTGTTGAGACTTAGTTCCTGGAGCTTCATGTCTCACATACATGTTCTTCTTGTACAGGTGGGAGACAGCAGTTTGCAGAGTCAGGGCAATTGCATTGTCAGTGGATGTGTTCTGCCTGTATGCGAAATGCAGTAGGTCCAGTGTGGAAGGCAGTGAGGAGTCTCTGACCAGCCTCTCAAATCACTTGCTTATGACAGAGGTCCGAGCAATCAGGCACTGGTCATTTGAGCAAGTGATGCTGGCTGTTTTTGCAACAGGAATGATGGTGGCCAGTTGGAAGCATACTGTAACAGCTGGGGGGGCGAGAGAGGTGTTGAAAATGTCTACGGAGACCCCTGCTAACTAATCTGCACTTGCTTTAAGCACACGCCCTGGAACTCCATCTGGGCCAGTGGCTTTGCGGGTTTTGACATGCTTGAAAAATCATCAGCTACAGAGCTGGAGGGTGGGGTGGACTCAGTGGTGGACACGGCTCTCTCTGTGGCCACACTGTGATTAGCTTTAAAATGTTTAACTCATCTAGAACCGTTGCACTGGAGAGCATAGCTGGCTTTTTTATACTCCTCCTCCGGACTTAAAAGCAGTAATACACGCATCCAGAGCTGTGCAAACTTCACAGATGAGCTATGGCTTCTGATTGGGGTAAACACACACTGTCTGTTTTGGGCACAACATCCTCTATGCACTTTCTGATGAATCCAGTGACTGAATCAGCATATTCATCACTGCTGTTAAGACGAAATCACAGAACATCTCACAGTCCATGTGATCAAAACAGTCCTGGAGCACAGAGTCTGAATGATCCAACCAGCCATGAACCTCCATGATGGTGGACGGCTCCTGTTTCAGTATCGGCCTATAGGTGGGCAGGAGCAGGATAGAGGAATGATCTGATTTGCCAAACAGAGGTCGGAGGAGGGCTTTGTACACCTTCAAGAAGGTGGTGTAACAGTGGTCCAGCGTTCAAGAAATCAGCAACAGCTTTAGGTGTAATAAATAGTTTTTGCTCTAAAATGACAAAACAAAATTGACATCGATGGTGTTTTCACACATTTGGGAATTTAGTTATTGTTATTATTTCACTCTTATTCATGTAGTGTGGTGTCCTGGGTAGGCCAAACACCTTTTTAATTTCTGTGTTTGTGTGTGTGTGTGTGTGTGTGTGTGTGTGTGTGTGTGTTGTGTGTGTTGTGTGTGTATGAGACACATTTGCACCTCCTGCTCATTAGTGATTTCCCCATCATTAGCATTCTCGTTAAGACCCCGCTAAATGTTATCAAGCGTGGCATGTTGCTGAAGCGTATTTAATGAATTCATTCATTATTTTATTAATTAGAACTTCACTGGATAGTCACATTTTTATCACACAAACACACGCATACGTAAACAACTTCACACACACACACACGTCTTTTGAGACAGTATATGTTCTGGTTCGATTGCGCTGAATGGAAGAGTGTGACGTGTTTAGGTACTGTATATGTGTGCTTTAGAAAGGGGAAAGCGTGTCCAGACAGACTGATTGATCATCCCGTGTTAAGTTTCCATAGATTGGCCAGCATTGGCAAAATTCTCAATGATAAAGAATCAAGAATCAAAAATATGAGTGAACTGAATGTCACCTCTTAAACTCCATGACTTCAGGGATTATTGTTTGGTGATTACGAGGAAATCAGTCCATATGGTTAAAATGTGCTGCAGAAATAACAGTATTAGTTAGGGGCAGCCATTGGCCTGGTGGTTAAGGAACCATCCTCCGATTCCCCAAACTGGCAGGACATGACTAAAGCCCTTGAGCAAGGCACCTATCTCCCCAGCTCTGTAGACAGGGCTGCCCACTGCTCCAGGCATGTGTACTCACTGCCCCCTAGTGATCCTCCCGACACTGTCGCCTCCACCCACTCTTGACCCCGGCTGCTGACGGCAATCATCATGAACTGGGATTCGAGCTTGTGATCCTCAAATCGTAGTGGTAGCGCCTCAGACCACCGAGCCAGTCGGGGCCAAATGTCTTAACTCAATAATACTTACGCCTCCACAATTTACATACAGCCAGTCCACTAGCAAACGCCTTTCAGGTCCAAATGTGGCGATACTTTGGGAGAACATGTCGGTGAGTGTGTTGCTTTAGAGACACTGAGGGAGGAATGTGTACGAGAGAGACCTCAGTGTATCCAGTATCAGGTTTTCCCTGAAGGAGTCATTCATCAGTGTATGTATCCACAACCTTTTTTGTCTTCCCACCTTAGGGGAACAGTTGCATAAGATCAGCCCCCCCCCCCCGACCCCCATTGGTGGTACTCTCTTTTATTTGCACTGTGGAAAGTAAGGACCAGAGAGGAAAGAGAGAGGGAGAGGCCATGTTTGTACATTCTGTCTGAAAGTGAGGCCTAGCCCCGTTGGTGTGGCTTCTCTGTACAAGCGTGGAGGAGGACAAGAGAAAAGGCAGAGGAACTCCTGAAGCGTAATTACCTGCCCTTCAGCCAGGAACAGTGCGAGTGACGAAGTAACCCCTGCTAACAGTTTTGACAGGAAGCAAGAAAACCTGCATATTCCTGTTATCAGCTCCATGACAGAATGAGCATCACGCAGGAGGAGAGGAAGAAGCAGGCCTGGCAGCAGTTACTGAATCAAAAGTGTGGAGTAGAAGAGTACTGAGGAACAGTCTCAGATTTGAAAGAAAATGAGGATCCTGGATCAGATTAATGAATCAAAAGCTCTTTCGGTTGTGCGCAAGGGAGAGTAGGATGCAACAACTCATTTGTGTTGTGGGCGTGGCCTAAAGCCTGTTATTATATGTTTATATGTCATGTTTAACCAGATGTGCCCTGCTGAGCACATGGTGTGGGTGGGCTGTATGGATTGGGGCTCAGATGGCAAATTTAGTTATTTTAAGGTATTATTTTGTATTCAGGTCCATTTGTATATATTGTGGTGAGTTCAGATCAGACTACTGAACCAAACTACTGACATCTCTTTTATTATTTTTGTTTTATCAGGTATCAAAGTTCTAACTGCTTTTAATATAATGACATTATATGGACACAGTTAACCCCTTGCACCCCGTGCCTAGACCCACGTTGCTACTACCACAGCTGCCACAAGTAGAAATCAGTTCAACCCTAAAGTAGAACCTTGAGGGACTCCACAATATATGCTAAGATAAATGATGAATGTTTGTGTATTAGGACTAATAACGAAAGGGTTCATTGTTCAGGGGTGTAAACGTGTATGTTGAAATGCATACAAGACAACAGAACATGTACAACAAAGCATATTGAGATTTCAACGTCATTTTGGAATTATTTCTCTGGAATGGCAAATGGCTCCAAACCCTTTCTATTGTACAGCAAAGTGAAGGACCTCCCCAGCCCACTGGGAGTGAGATGGAAGACCAATGCTACTCTTACTCCTACTCTTAGACTCTCTGAAAAAAAGATGTATAAGGACAGACATATGACCTAAACATATGTGTGTGTGGTGGGGGATTGACAACATCTGTCACAAGCAGGATTAACATCATAAATTCTGGTGAGCCTTTATTCTAGTTGTCATGTGGATTCAAAGGCTAGCCGCCTCTGCCTGTATGTTTACTGAGCCCATAAGCTATAGATCAGACAGAATCAACGGCTTTTCGCGTTTTGACATTTTTTAATCTAGCAGTTGTTCTTCATATTGTGTCGGCGTCAAAATGGCTTGGAATGAATTGCTTTTACTTTGACTTCCATTGAACTTTAAAAAGTGTGACAGTGATGATATATATATATACTCATTAAAAAGAAATTCTTCCGCAAATAGCTGCACCCAGAAGGAGGTATCAGATTGCAGTGCTTTTGGAAAGGAAGGTTACCAGGAACAATAAATGATTTTGATAAAAGTTGGGTTTGCAGTTGGGTGTTGATAGTCTGTCCAATAGCATACCCCACCTTTTCAATAGGGGATAGGTCTGGAGATGCGACTGACCACGGCATAGTATGGCAGATATTCAAGGCAGGCTCTTGAGACTGCAGAGGAATGTGGACGAGTGTTGTTCTGTTGGACTAGTGCACCAGAGTGTGTCTTCAGAAAAGGTAGGGCCGCTGGTTGTAGGACATCATTAACCTAACATTGGGCTGTCAAAGGGCTTGTAATGAAGACTAAAGGTGATGTGGTATCTTAAGAAATTGCACCCCACACCATGACACCAGGACTTCTGAACATGTGACGTGTGATAAACCGTTGATTTTGGCCTTGACATTGATGCCTCCCCACACAGATTCATTCATCTCCACCAAGACTAAAATTGGACTCATCACTGAAGATGACCCACTGCCATTCTGAGTGACTCCATGTCAATCTGGCACAACACCAATGCAGCTGGTTGATTGCACCTTCTGGGTGCAACTCTTTGTGTTTTTATGATAATGAGTATATTTATATTCATGAAGAATTAGGATTGGGCTTATAGAAGTAATCCACATAATGAATTCTCACAGAAGTTTAAGTTAAAAGGTAAGAGATATGTGGCCAATATTGTTGGATTCAAGCCCAGTGCTGTTGCCTCACAGCAAGAAGGACCTGGGTTCGATCCCCGGGTGGGGCGATCTGGGAAATTTCTGTGTGGAGTTTGCATGTTCTCCCCGTGTTTGCATGGGTTTCCTCCGGGTACTCCGGCACTCCAAAGACATGCGCGGTAGGTGAATTGGTGACTCTAAAGTGGCCCTTAGTGTGTGAATGTGTGTGTGTGTGTGTGTGTGTGTGTGTGCCCTATGATGGACTAGCGCCCTGTCTAGGGTTGTTTCCTGCCCTTGTGCTCAGAGTTGCCAGCTGGGCACCGGCCCCCCCCGGTGACCCTATTCAGGAATAAGCGGTAAAGAAAATGGATGGATGGATAGCTGGATGGATTTCATACCCAGTTACATTTGATTCTTGTGTGCTTTTTATATGAGGTGTGTTAAAAAAATATCTGACCATAGTTTTTTTGTGCGTAAACAAATGAAGCTAGAGACCCATGGTTAAGTGTACATATGCAGGCGATTCTAAAGCTGGCAAAGTGGCACTGAGCAAGGAAGTGTAAGTGAGCACCGTCTGATTTTTGTTTGACAGAAACTCTTGAACTATGCTGCTGCATTCAATTTTGTATAAAGCTTGGCAGGTGCGGAAATGTGGCTGGACCTGTGGGCAGTGGGCAGTTGGCAGCTCCATCACGATAATGCACCCGCCCCTTCTTCACATTTGATAGCGTTCCCTGGCCAAACATGCATGAGTAATAGGAATAAGCACCACATGACCAGGAGTAACTGTCATTTAGAGGTGGATAAAAAGTAACACCCTTTCAGAAAAGGAAGCATGCCAGAACGTCAGAGAGAAAAGGAGAAGTGGAGGGAGGGATGGTGCAATAGAGGGACACGTTAAAGTAGCTTCCCCTCAGAGACAGAGATTTTTAGCAGATTTGGTTTCACACAAGAATATATTGGGTGGCTTCGGGGGATCGGGTCTATTTTACATGATTATAACAATGTATCATGTTCTATGTATGATTATTAAGATAGACGTGTTGTGGCAGATTTCTAGAGAGAGGTCTGCTCAGTGATGTTACACATTTACATTGGAAATGAGATGATAATGACCGTTTTGCCACAGCTTGACAGATTAAATACGGGTTCTGTTAATTGAGGATCCAGTGGGAGCTCTGGGCACAAGTGTTACGCTGCAGAGAGAGAGCGAAGCAGATAGTGTTGCTAATGAGATTGGGATGGTCAACTAGTGTTGTCCAGCAGAGGAGATCAAAGGTCAAGAGTACCATGTTTGTTGTGATCAGTAGCAAAAGCTTGGCAGAAGAACTGCAGGTCAGCGTAGGTCAGTTTGAAACAGAGAGAGGGAGCCGTGTGAGATTTTAGTTTTTATCGACGGCTAGTCTAAAGGTTTTTTACACTTGAAACATAACAGGGCTCTATGTACACTCATCAAAATAATTGCACCCAGAAGGAAGTGTCAGATTGCGATGCTATTAGGGGGGAAGATAAAGGTTACCAGAAACAATTAATGATCCAGAATTTGGACTGATATGCGCCGTATTAAAAATATAGGCTTAGTTGTTTTTTAAATACTGAAACTGAAAATGTTTTAATCATTTAATTTAAATGTGAAAATCATTTAATTCAAAAATCAAACGAATATATTTTATATTCAATACATTTAAAGTGATTTATTCCAAGTTTTTTTTGATACTGTGATTAGTAATCTATTCAAATTTGAATGAAAATTCTAATTCTAATCTAATTCTAAATTCTAGTATTTAGAGATTCTGTATTGCCAAACTGATCAATAATAAAACAAAAAAATGTCACTTTACATCTAATGAATATAAAATATGAGAGGTTTTCAATTAAACTGTGATCACGAATGAGCGTTTTAATGATATTCTAATTGTTTGAGCTGCACTAGTACAGAATATAACAAAATTACAGTGTTGTACTGTTAAATGACATTTTCTCCACACCTCTGCAGGTAACAGCTCCATTTGTTCACTTTGTACAGTAATACAATACTTCACTACTGTAGTATTTCTTAATTCATACAGGAACAGATCGGACAGCCCACCCTCTAAGTAACCTTAGAGCTTTACTGATCCTGCATGTCTTAGAAATGGTGGATGTGGGGGGAAATAAACGCAGTGCCCAGTGCCTCCTACAAATATAAAAGTAGTATATAAAGTAGTAATATCCACATGACTGGAATGCCGGAGCTCTGCTCTGACACTCCTCCAGCAGCTCAGCTGCTTTCAAACTCTTCTCAGAGACATACTTCACTTACAGTGATGCAGGGATAAGGCCTGTACTTGTTCACGTCACGTGTGGCAAAGCATGAAACCCGAATCTTTCCGCCTGTCCCACTGACAATGAGTGTATTAAGTTAATACGTTAATAAAACAGTGCAAACTTCTTAATTTCCTTAATTATTTAAGGATAATAAACACAGAATTTAGAGCATTTTTATTGTTCTGTTCATCCAGATCTATTTACACAGTGTACAGGGAAGCTACAGGGTTCAAACATGGAGATACATGGTTTTCATTGGACAGCAGTGGTATGCAAGTTGTCTGAGTGAGGCTTTGACCAAAGACTCTCTCCCTGTCTCTCGCTATCTCTCTCTCTCTCTCTCTCTCTCTCTCTCTCTCTCAATCCAGTTTGTATTGGCGTGGTGTGTGAGTGGAGTCTGCTAGTCTGTCGCTGACTCTGACACACACCCTGCAGAGTAATGAGGGTACTGATGGATTGAAAAGGTGCAGAGAGAAGGACAAACATTATTTGTGTGATTATTTTTCTACCCGTTCATTTTTTCTTATTTTTCCCCCACTCATTCTAACAAAACTGGACAATAGATGCTTTTGGGGGGTTTTCAGGGCACAAAGACAATGTTTATTGAAACTGAAGCTTGTGCCTCGCAGGAAAAAATATTATTGTGCAGATAAGCTGTATTTCCAGCGTCATATTCCGAGATCAGTCCAGCTCTTCCAGGGGGATTCCAAGGTGTTCCTAGGCCAGGCGAGAGATATAATCTCACATAATTAGCAGGTATTGAGACACACCCAGTATTTCTTAAAGCGTTTGAATCCAGCTCGGCAGACAGAGCTAATCCAGTAATATTTAGAGGTTGGCTTTGAATATTAATGCAAAAACATCATATATGCTTTACGAGCTTCAAATGTTGAACCTGCATTAAGAAATATTTAATCTAGAATGAGAAAATGAATGTATGTTACTGTTAGTTTGACAATTATGAATTATAATTTTAAAAAAGGTACATTTTTGCTAATATTGCAGTCAAATGAAATACTGACGTTCGTGATTAAATGGCATGAAATGAGAAGCTCACTCTCTTTCTGGAATGTGTTGTCCATTATGTTGGAATTGATTGGAATAGGTTGGGGATATTTCCAGCTGGCTTTGCACTAGGCGTGCTTTCTGTGAACAGTAGTTACAGATACAGTAGGGTATGTATTCATTTCAAATTTCAGATATATGAATGGAAAATATAATTTTGATATTATTCTTAAAGTTCTTTTTTAGCCAAAAAAAAAATGTCACATTTCAATGCATACCTGACAAACTCTAACTC
The DNA here is from genome assembly GCA_034509495.1 of Acestrorhynchus altus. Taxonomy (NCBI): domain Eukaryota; kingdom Metazoa; phylum Chordata; class Actinopteri; order Characiformes; family Acestrorhynchidae; genus Acestrorhynchus; species Acestrorhynchus altus. The sequence continues at coordinate 6,872,709 of JAVGWO010000026.1, read as the reverse complement.
TACTTAACTTACTGGAATTCTATTAATATCATTTAAATACACCGCCTGATTGGATGAGAATAACTCGTTATTTTTTTGTCTTCCTTTTTCTTCCTTCAACCTGTGTTGCTTTATCACAATTGTACATGGCTGTTCCTTTACACTCACACGTGCTGTTCTCCTCTGCCCTCTTTTTCCCCTCCTTCTTCTTTTTCACCCCTCAGCTCATCTTTCACCCACTTTATCTCTCCTTTACTTTGTCTTTGTCTTTTTCTCTGTGCACTTCTCCCCTTCTCTTCTCCTCCTCATCCCCTGTTCTTTCTCTCCTGGGCTGAACTCGAAAAGCCAATTAGAGGAGTGTCGTCCATCATTGCAGTGGCAGTCCATTAAGGCAATGGAGTGTGGCACAGTAGAGGAGAGGGGAAGAGGAGAGAGGGATGAGTTTGCGGACGTGTGTAAGGCTGTCACCCTTGTGTGAGTGGACAGTCTGGTCAGCAGACACCAAGCCTCGGGGTGTCTAAAGTGAAGCTGTAGGAGACAGAAAGAAGCATTTAAAGAACAGCACACATGGTCAGGCTAGTTCTTAATCATGGGGCGAGAGGCGGGAGATGGATGAGATGGATGACTGTTAGTACTGGTCTGATATGCATCAGTAATCAAAGCCATATTAATGGTGCTGATTTAAATATTGAATAAAACATTAGGTTATAGGTAGAGTTTACTACTCAGTTGGTTCCACATTTAGTGTCTAGATCATTTTGATTTTTGAGTACTCATAATATTTAAGATTTAAGATTCAAGTATCAAACCATATTTAGGTGTGTGTGTGTGTGTGTGTGTGTGTGTGTACACTATATGGACAGAATTATTGGGACATCTTCAAACATCATTAAAAAAATGTACCCTGCTTTTGTTGGAGGCCAGGATGTTCCGTGATCTCCTCATGCCCAACTCTTCAGCTGATGGCAGAAGTACTGGAGGCTGCTGCATTTCCATTCACCCCAATCACTACTGACTTTACTCTTTAAGCTCACTCCTATTATCCCTTTATAGTGTAACTCATTGTCTTCTACATGAAGTGTCCCCTAGTAAGAAGTGAGTAGTCTCCAGATAGAACACACTGCATGGCATTAAGTGATGTGACTGATCCTAAACACACACTGTTGATGTCATTTACATATATATCTATCATCTCAGACTACAAGCATTCAGCCCCTCCCATTCACATTAATACACATCTGACAACCAGTCAGAAGAAAGGTCATTTACATATATTGGTTTCAAGGTACAGTAACGAAGAACTGTTTGACTCAAAGGGATAGCAGGAGACTGAAATGTGGTCAGGTAAATATGAATTATGACTGTTTTTGGTCTTCTTTGAGTTCTGTATCTACACAAGCTGTCTTAATAGAAAAATATCATCACTTTTTGTCAGCGTTCATCCTGATTGGTGTATTTTGGTGTCACGAGTCAGACATAACTGACCTATTTAAGGGTTTTCTATCCCCCTCCAATAAACAGTTTTGAATATTTAATTTTTTTTATAAATGTGTTAAAATAGATGGAAATTCCATGAATTTTAGAAAAAATAAGTCCTAAATATCACTTACAGGGTTTTGACATTTGGATGAGGTGGAACAGTTGTTTCAGGAATATGATGACAAATGTGAAAAAACTGTGCTGGAAACAGGTATTGGGTTATTGATGTTCCAAGGGTTCATTGGGTGATGGTGAGGGACTTGAGCCCTCATTAAATGGACTGCGGCCTGCGCTGACATGTACGGCTGACACTAGGCTGTAAAAACTGCTTTATGGAGAGCCAGTAAAGGTTCACATCCCTCCATTGTATACACTGTGAGCAGTCAGTGAGACTCTTGTCTTACACTGTAAAGTACAAGTGTGTGATGTCATGTTAAGGAACTTGCACTTACGATGTCTCAGGTATTCGCTTCACATTTGTGAAACGTTTGAGTGGAAAACCAGCTCCATAAATACATGCTAGGCATGGCCCAATCAAGTTGTTTTGGTCCCCAATCTGATTTGAGCCTCATAATGCTGATTATCAGTCCATACTGATCTTCTCCAATCTTGTGTTCCAATCTGTGTTTGCATTAATAAAACAGACCCATATTTTTGATGAGATGTGCTGGTAAACTATACCCAAGAGAACCTCCTTACAGCTGCCGTGGTTTGGAAAATTGCATCTTAAGATGGTGCTCTGAACACTGATTAAATCTAGGACTCGAAACTGGATTGAGATGAAAATAGCTGACACCCAATCCATTAAAATAGGCCTAGATCCAAATAGGTCATCACTAATACATGCAGTTGAACCTGTGATGAGAAAAAGAAGTGTTGAGTCTGCCATTTAACAGGATGCTCCCAGAATGAACAGTGAAATTAGCCTTGGTTCACATTATGAGGATCCAGGAAGAACCTAAAGCAGCCGTATGTGAGAATTAGTTGCTTTGGGAACACAACTCTAGTCAGGATGTGTAGCATGTGTTTTACGCTTTACGCTTGCATTTCTGGACAAGCTGATAGATACAGAACTGTTACTGAAAGTGAAAAAAAGCATGTAGTAAATTAATATTACAGGATTTTTTCCATAAATATATTGAAAGTTACATAAAGCAGTCAGCTCACACTTTTGTTTTAACTATTAGCTATAGACCCCTTTTTTTTACTACTTTTGACCAGAGGAGGATGGGTTCCCCTTTTGAGTCTTGGTTCCTCCCGAGGTTTCTTCCTCTTAGTCTGAGGGAGTTTTTCCATGCCACTGTCACCCACTGGTTGCTCATAAGATGGACTATGATGGACTATGACTATGATAGAGACTGTTCTGCCTGTGACACTCAGTTGATCATTAAAATGATATTGAAGCTGTTATTGTAAGTTTAAAGTGCTCACAAATATTGCTTTAATTTCAAACAGACTGGAGATCCATTGAAAACAATAGTATCTGAGGTTTGGAAGGGCAAATGAATAATTATCTTATTCATAACACTGTTTTTTTGGCTCTTCTACAGCAAGGCAGAAGTGTTGCTTGTTGAAAGTAAAATTTAAGGTGATTAAAGTGTGAATTTAAGTTCTCCCACGAGAACTAATTTATCATTGTAAAGGCAGTAATAAATGAGCTCTTCTCCTGCTGGTGCTTAGATGGGTGGACGAGGTGGTCATTGGTCAGTTATGGTGTTAAGATTTAATTGTTGAATTTTGTAACTGTAGTGGTGTAGTGTGTGTTTTTTGGGGGGCGTTGAAAGGAAGAAAGAGAATCAGCGAGAAGGAAGTGAGACGATAGACAGAAAGTTGAGGCAGAAGTTTTAATAAATTATGATGGGATGATTTTGAATATTTAGCATATCAGATACACCTCGGTACTCACATCACTGACTAAACTAAATGGACAGTCATTAGAGCAGGTGTGTGTGTGTGTGTGTGTGTGTGTGTGTGTGTGTGTGTGTGTGTGTGTGTGTGAAAGAATGATGTGCTAAGATGAATGGGAGATTGTGTAGGTCAGTCTTAGTCTCATCTCTTTGCTAATGGAGATAGATAGCACATGTCTAAACACAGCATGCTTCACTATACTAACACACACACACACACACACACACACACACACACACACACCTACAATCTACAAGAATGGCTCTGTCATCGCAGATGTCAGCCTGAGAGAATTAACACTTTCTGAGAAAAGCGTCTCACTGAATGTACTTGATTCAAATGTGTCAGTCTATTAAAATAAAATATAGTTTACTGTATGACATCACACAGATTATGTTGTAAGAATAAAGCTGTTATATAGACTAATCAGCCGTAACATTAGTATTAGGTGAAGTGAAAAACATTGATTATCTTCAGCGAGGGTGGCATCTGTTCTTGAAGGTGAAGTGTTGGAAAAAAGGGCAATCATAAGAATCTAAACCCTTTTGACAAGGAGCACATTGAGATGTCTAAGGCTCTGTTCACACAGCAGGTCAAAGTGGCCCACATCTGATCTTTTTCGTCGAATGTTTTTTCCCTATCAGTAAAATGTTCCCGTTCTGCATCACTGCCACTGGCTACAACGCAAAACAAGCTCAAACCAAACCAGCCACAGTTGGAGCAGTGTTCTTTTCATGAAATTCTGCCCCCATTTATTTTACTCTTTGGGAAGAAGGAGTTCTACTTTAACGTCCTCAATCCACAGGACTTCCCAGCATGCTTTAGGCTTGTTTAGGTGCTTGTGGTGAGGAGACAGGAAAGGTTTTCTTCTGACCATGCAGTTCATTTTTCTGCAGTACTCCCCTTCTCCAGACTCTCTCTCAGACTGAATCTTCCTGAGGTTTTGTTATTGTGAACAAGCCCTGACAAGTTCAGTAGTATCTGAGGTCTGAAATCTCAAATACTTTAGGCTCCCCAAGCTTTTCCCTGGTTCTTTCCTTTTTTTACACAGAAGCAGTATAAATAGTACTGGTATCAGTATTGAGTTTTTTTGGAGGTCAGTTCTTGGAGGTCATCTTCTCATTTAACTTTCCACACAAACAGACATTTTGTCCAAATAATAATGTGCCATATTGTGTGGACATTATGTGCACCTATGAATCTGAATCTGAAATAAATGATCTATTTAAAAGCAGTGAGAACTAGAGAAGAGCAGAAGAATCGAGATTCGAGTTTTCTGTGCAGGACGGAGAGATATCAGAACTCAGTGAGCCGGCGACGGCTGGAATGTCAGCCTGTGGAGCAACAGGAGATGATCCTAAACCAGCAACAGTTCAAAGAGCCCAACCAGGAGGCATTCTGAGCCCTTCAATGTTCACTGTAGGGGCACAGACGTCACACCCAGGCTGACCTGACTCTGCTCTGCCTGTCTGCTTGCTCACTTCATGCTGTCGGAGATCTAACTTCTGCCTCTGCTATTTCTGTTTCTCTGCTCAGCCCTGTTTAAAAGAAGAAAACAGAAACAGGAAACAACTCTTGTTCTGAGTTTCCTCTTTTTGCGCCAGCTTTATTTCTCAGTATATTGTGTGGCACCAAAAATATCCCCTGTGGTTTTTTTCTTTTTGTCTTGATCGTGACGCGCACTCACCCGCAAAACAGGAAGTCCCTGAGGTGCTGCTTCAGTGCAGGTCTCAGAAAAGCGCTGCATTGTAACTGCACTGTGCAGCCGCCATCACTGCTGTGATGACTGGACACAGCCTTCTACAACATATTACTGCTGTCCACTTTCAGTCCCTCACTGCCCGACTCTTGTCTTCTTTTCCCTTTTCACTTTTTTACTTTAAAACACCATGTTTAACAGAAGTGCTGCTGTAGGTGGCAAATTGTGGTTCTTCAGAGTCTTGCTTTTACTGGTCTGAGAGCAATGGACTGTGATCTCTAATTAGTCATGGGACAGGTACCGTTTTTTTGGCTTTTTTTGATATACCACAATATAAATCCCAGTGATAATAATACTGCATCAAATTTTAATAATTATAATATTTGTGGACTGTTGCAGATTTTGTGGTTGGAGCAAATATAACCCACTACTACAGCCTCTCTCAAAGACATCTCAGAACTCTCTCTCTCTCTCTCTCTCTCTCTCTCTCTGTCTCTCTCTCTCTCTATCTATCTATCTATCTATCTATATATATATATATATATATATTAGTGCATTGCAAAACAAAAAAATAGAATACTATGAAAAATGTTTTAGATAATTTAATTCAAAATTAAACAAAATTAAAAAACAAAATTAAATATTTTATGCTCATTATATTTAAAGTGATATCATTTTAAAGTTGATACTGTGATTAGTAATCTGTTAAAATTAGATTTTCTGTTGGGGGGGGCATGCACTTAGATGTAAATGAATGGAACAAGATGTTCATGCAGTAGGAGTTCATACATATACAGTAGAAACAGCAGATGACAATAGGACAGATGCAAAACCTAACAATAATTTCTCGTGTTCGATTCCATCAGCAGCTCACCTGATGTAACATCATTAGACACTGATTTACCAAACCAGGTATTGGCTTAAATGATGGTTTAAGATTACTGACTGTAAATAAAGCTGGGCTTCCATGAGGAGAGTTTTAAAGAGTAAAACCACCACTTTTGTTCATTAATGTCTTTAGTGTTTATTCTAATATAGATTCATATAAATAAAAATAGCTTTATAATTCTTATATTACAGCTGCCTAAAACATTTGAATTCAGTGCAGTAATGAATATCATGAAATGTATGAATTATAAATGTCAGATTAGGGGCAAACTGAGATCCAAGCTTTCATTTTGACAGTGACAGTATTTAAAGACTACCACGGGGTAAATTGGGTCACTGATGATTTCATAGTATCTGAAGATCTGCAGAGGAAGTGCAGGTTGTGAGAAGAAGACTGGATTCTGGATGCGTGGTGCCTCTATGGAAAGGACTGTGGATGCTTTTCAGAGCTAATGGAGGAAGAGATAGGGAGAGAAAGACGGGGAGAGGGAGATATGTCACATCTGTCAGTGACAGTTTGAGTGCAGTTTGAGAGGGAAGGGGTGTAAAGAGAGAGAGCAAGAGTGACTCATGCTGCTCGACACATGCGTCTCCCCTTCACTCCGCCAGTCTTAGTGGAGAGTGAAAGAGGGATTGATGCAGAAAGGAGCAGAAATTCAGAAAGAACCCTCCCTCTGTGGAGGGTTTCTAATCAAAGCCCATTGTTCAGAGTGCAGCTCCTATAGAAGAGTAATAAGCCAATATCAGACTTCACAAGGTTACCACTCACAGATACACAACTACAGAACAGTACTGCATTGTGTCAACGCACACACACACACACACACACACACACACGGATTGACCTGTATTTTTTATTAAGTATTATTAGTATTATTACTGTCCCCACCTGAGCACAGTGCCCACCTCTGGTGTAACTGCATTCTTTGGACCCCCTCACTAATACCGCTGTGGTTGAAGTTGATCAAATCCTCACAACAATCTTTCAACACCTAGTGAAAAACCTTTCCAGAAGAGCAGAGGATGTGATCACAACAGTGGTTGGAGAAAATGGTTCTATATAGAACACTTAGAGGACCGTTTCCCTTTGCATTGTGAAAGGATGCACTATAAAGGGTTCTGTATAGAACTTTTTTGAAAAGGGTTCTATGTGGCACAAAAAGGATTTCTACTATTCCGATGTCAAGCGTTTAACTATAGTAGAACCTTTCAGGTGCCATATAGAATCCTTTTCAAAAAGGTTCTATATAGAACCCTCTACAGCACATTTTCCTTCAGTCTGAAAAACCCTATGACAAAGAACCCTTTACTCAGGAAGAGGGTTACTTAAGTGTGCATAGTTTTATATAGAAGCATTTTCTTTACTAAAGAACCCTTGAAAAAAACATTGCTTTTAAATGTCTAGATCGTACATGGACGTTAGTGAAATGCCGTTGTCCCATATGAAAGGAAAACAGGGAAGACCAGAGCTCTGTTGGCTACAGCGCCAACCTTACTACACACAAATCACATTAGTATTGCAGAAACTAATTTTATTCTTTATCATTTTAATTGCAAGCCTATTCAGTTTAATTTGGGTGTTTGTGCACTGAAGACATTTTATGACTCTTGTGAGTACCACAATAAAAGCAGCATCGAATAAATGATAGCATGGCTTTCCTGTGGTTTCAAATTAAGGCCAAATGTTTACGGCCCTAAAAGGTTTAACATTCGGTTGGTAGAACTTAAGCTGACGGTGCGTTCTGCAGTGTTGAATGCTATAGAAACATCATAACATCAGAATAAAGTCAAATGTTCTTTGAACCAAAAAAGCTGAATTTGTAGCCAATAAATTAAACTGCCAGTATTGTCAAAAGTTAGCAAAATAGCTTTGTGCACAGATTTTTGCAAAGGATAACTCAGAACAGTTGCTTGAGTTTTGGCCTGAATTTGACACGAGAGTGAGATCTAGTGAATTATTGGCTTTACAAGGGACTGGGGGGTATATATATATCTATATATATAGATATATATATAATATTTATATATTAATATAAAGTAAATAAGCACTCACTTCACACATTTTTCACATGACATATTTTATGCTAATAAAATAATAATTATAAGGAAATACAACAACAACAACAATAATAATAATAATAATAATTATTATTATTATTATTATTATTATTATTATTATTATTATTATTAAGGTGCAGTAAACAGCAACACAAATCACAGTTGTGAGGAGATGGGTATGAATAATGCAGCTTATGTGTCACGTATAGAGTCCAGTTTGTGTCTTTTTTGATGTTGTTTTCAGTCCCATGTTCTTTTTAGCACATGTCATGTCTCCACCCATTCCCAGCTGTGTTCCATTTGTAACCCTGCCCCATCGTCATCATGTCCCAGCCATGTCCAGTGTGATTGTGTATATAAGTCCCTTGTCTTTTGTTAGTCCTTGTCGGTCTTTGTGGTGTTGTGGTTATATGGCTTTGTGCTTATGTGGTTATATGACTTCGTTGTTTTCTCGTCGTGTTTATATCTACCGTTAATAAATACAACCCAGCGTGTACGTCTGAAACTACCTGTGTCCGTGAGCGTTACATTATGAGTGAAGAGAAAGGAAACAGCAGCATGGATACAGTGTTGAGTGTCCAGGTAAAAGTGTCAAGCAGTGTTTCTCTAGTTAGAATTTAAAAGTCTTACAGCTTCAGGGAAGAAGCTGTTCCTCAGTCTGGTGGTTTTACACTTAATGTTCCACCACCTCCTGTGGGCAAAAAGTGTGTGTGCTGGGTGAGTTGGGTCCTTCATGATGTTGGTGGCCCTGTTCCTGCAACTGTAAGTGTATATATCCATGGTGGTGGGGAGGTAACGCATCCTCTGTGGATTGGTTCTCGCAGTATGAATACTGGTGTGGGTCTCTACTAATGTTGATGGTGGCTTTGATGTGGGCCATAACCAGTCTTTCAAAGCAATTTGTGACTATTGGGTTGAGGGCTACTGGCTGGTCAGTCAGAGCTCTAGGGTATCGGGATGATGGTAGTGGATGAGGGAGGAGTTAAAGATAGCCAGCACATCACAGAGCTGGTCAGGACAGTCCCTCAGTACCCTCCCAGGGATGATGTCTGAATAGAAGGTTGATCAATGTTACCAGGAGCAGTAAATGATTAAATTTAGTTAGATATGGGCAATTTTTATTGAGTTGACAATGGTGCCTTCAGACATGGTTTTGTTAGTCATCTCCACCAAGATGAAAGCGGGACTCATCACTGAAGATGACCTGCCATTCTTAGTGACTCTATGACAGTATGACATGACATGATTTCAGTCATGCTTTGCAATAATTTGATTCCTTCTGGGAACTATTTTTACAAAGTTCAGTATTCATCACAATTGCACTTGAGAACAAGAAGTCACCATCTTCATGTAGTTGGAACTATACCACAAGCATGAGTGTAAGGTGTTTATTGTGTTTTGAAAAATTTGATGTGAGCACGTACTGGGCTTAATGTAGAAGTTGATGAGCAATGATGGAAGAGCTCAGTATGAGCAAGAAACAAGAAAGGTCTTATATGGCTGAATGTTTCAGTTATGTCTCATGTTTCAAGCTGATTCTAATCATCATGCTGACTAGTAAAGGACGTGACTTTTTTTTAGATCACTCTCCGCCCCTCTCACTCTCTTTCTTTCTCAGTCTTTTCTTGCAGTGTCGGTAAACCTCAGTAGCAGTTTGTCCATTTTTAGGTCACTGCAGCTCTATTTCGGGCTGTGGTTAGATGTTCAGGAAGGTACTGATGTGTGTTTGAAAGTGTGCTCACTATTTCCTGCTGCCTGCATGACAGGGAGGGGAAAAAAAAACATCAAATCAACAGCAAGTGTAACATTATTGAATCCTGCCGTCCCTCACGCCGAGAGCAGCCGCGGGGAGACAGATTAAAACAGACATTTGCTTGTCTGGCTGTGCTGGTGTTTGCCAAAGTCTGTCTTTATTGGGAAATGCTGTAAAGTGGCTCGGAGTTCGCGGCCTGCAGGAGGTCTGAGGAGAAAGTTCTGTCAGAAAGATTGAGAGAGGGTTAGTAAGAAAGTAGCAGAAAGAGAGAGAGCGAGAGAGAGAGAGAGGGAGGGAGGGAGTCGGACAGAGACACAATAGATTGCCATCTCTTTTGCTAGGCCTCAGTGTTATCAGAGCAGCCAACAGCTGTGTGTGACTGTAGTGTCAGATGAAGCATTAGCTCCTTCACTCAGTTCTCTCACACGCAGGCCTGCAGAACAGACTTCAAGATGTTACACAAACAGTGCGGAGACCCTCTGCCCTGGAAAGTATGTGTGTGTAGGAAATCACACTGCCGGGAACTAAGACAGCAGCAGAGCTTGGATCTACTCTGAACTGCCAGCTCTAAAGAGAATATGGAGTGTGTGTTGAACTGGCTGTCACTGGCGGTCACCACACTTTCATGCTGTCAAATAAGGATGCTTTTCCGTTGAAATGTTTATTTCCATTGCTGTTCTTTGAATAGTGGGTTGATTCACGGTGGTTTCCTGATGATTGGTCTAATAGAAGTTCAGCAGCAGGGGTCCAGGTTTGGGTATAACTTGATCTTTTGATCATTAATTTCCAGTATTTTGTTCGGTCCCATTGCCACAGGTGTATAACATCAAGCACCAAGCCATGCAGCCTGCCTTTATACACGTTTGTGTAAAGAAATCTTATTTGTTGTTCTTATGAGCTCACTGACTTCAAGTCTGGTTCTATAATAGGATGCCAGTATTGTAGCAAGTCAGATGATGAGCAGTGTTACAGAATAGTGTGACTGTTTAGAAACCACAGTTACTCAGAGCAAGGTCGCCGAGTGGTGAGGCGGTACCAAGAACAATGAATGAAAATGATATGGGTAATGTTTATTCAGCTACACATGCAGAAGTAGTGTCTCTCAGTATGGCATGTATGTGGAATAGAGTTGTTTGATGCTCCTATTGATTTTGCATCCAATAGATTTTCAGTTCAGGATAGGTCTAGCAACATGACTGGCCATGGCGTAGAAGTAGTTTAAGACCAGCTTTAGAGACAGCAGCAGTATGTGGAGGACCATTGTCTTCTGGCCATCTGATGTAACAACAAACTGTTGATCTTGGTACTGACCATGGTGGCGCCTCCGATTTCTTGGTTGCCTCCACAAAGACAGAAGCAGGACAACCACTGAAGATGACATGACAGTCTGGTACACCACGATTGCAGTTGCGCATTGCAATTGATTGATTCCTTGGTTTGACTGGAGAGGGGTTCTCACATCATTCATTTGTTAGGACCCCACAACCAAGCAGTGTCCCAGGTATGTAGGTCCAGCATTCCTCTGACAGCCCTGGCTTGACTTATGTTGAATTAGAGAAACTAGACTAGTTAAACCCATATTAGCTAAATGAAGTAAATTCATTGAAGCATTTGATAATATGGATGATATTGGCTGACACGGGCCCAGAGAGCATTGTTACTAGTACCAGTGCTTTCCTGGTGTGTACAGTGAGGATGTGGTTCTGTTCAGGGATATATAAGAGGCATGAGCTGATCACAGAGCAGCGTTCTCACTCTGAGAGGTTTGATAAATCAGGGCTGTTGTTTTTATTGATTCTTGAACTGCTTTGAGCTCACATTGCAGTCATTCCTGCGCAGCTCAGTAGCTCCATCGTATCCATAGCTGTCATCCATTTAGAGTTCTGATTCATCAGCTTTCTCTGACACAGCCACACAAAGCAGAAAAGGGTGAGTAAGGCACAGCCTTAAAGTGCCAGAGAGAGAGAGAGAGAGAGAGAGAGAGAGAGAGAGAGAGAGACAGAGAGAGAGAGAGAGAGAGAGAGAGAGACACACACACACACACGCACACACACACACTATATCATTATTGTAGATGGAGTTGTACACAGTAAGGGTAAGTAAATAGATTGCCTTGTGTTTCAGACAGCTTGGCACATGTGCAGCATAAAAGGAAACTAATCCAATCTTGTCCTTCAATCTTATTAGGACAAGATGCACACACACACACACACACACACACAAATATAACGCCACCAGTCTCTCTTTAGCTCTTTCCCTTTCTTTCTTCCTCCCCATGGTGCCTACTGTCAGCTGCAGTGCAGAATAAAGCCAGGCCTCCAGAGCGATGCATCATATTTCAATTTTAAGCACTGGCAGGTATTCTATTAGAGAGAGCCACCTGAACCTCCATGTTTCATTGCCACTTACATAAGCTCTGTTTGAGTGAAGTGCTCAGGATCTCTATCTCTTTTTGTCTCTCTCCATCCCTCCCTCTCTCTCACTCCCTGTCCTCCCTCTCCCACACACCCACACACGTGTATAAATACACGGCGTACAGTTGATAGCCAGGCCCAGTGTAATTTTCAGATGTCCAGGAACGTTCACAACAACAGCATGACTCAGTGTGTTACTTAGATGGGCTTCCCCAGTAAGAAAGTACAAGCAGCTGTGTTTTATATTTCTTTTGGGTTGTTTTTTTTGTTTTTTTTTATGGATTGTTACTTTCATAATAAAATCTTATTTTTGAAATGGAACGTTTATTGGAGAAGGTACTAAACTTTAATATATGATAACATAATAGGTTGTAAGCCTACGCTTGACACACAATCATGTTTAAGGTACAAAGCAGTGGGAGACGTTGACAGAACATCCTAAATATATTTAATTTAATTTAGTTGAAACATAACTTTGAAATGTTCCTCTGCGATGATGCTATTTCCTGCCCCTTTGTCGGAATCTAGCAGTAAATTAGTTCTAGGCTAAAAGCAATGTGCCATTTTTTGGAAACCATGAAAATTTGAAGCTTCTAAAAGTGATTCTGTGTTTTATTTGAAGCTTTGATCAGACTTGAACTTATATTTGATCTTGTATGTAGAAGCTGTAATGTACTCTTTCATCAGAGCTCTGATACAGTACTTATTCCATTTCTAAGTGCCTGAACCCTTTCCCAATTCCCATCCTTTAAAAATCCAAACATGATTGGTTGAGCCACTTCTTAATTGTGTTGGTGGTTAATCTGTTACATTAGTTATTACACTGACATGTTGAATTATACGCTAGTTTCTCCTAAGTTGATTAGAGTTTGTTAGCACTGTCTCAGTTCCTATGAGAAAATTGTATTTGTGGGTGGGGCCTGGATGATTGGGCTCACTCCCTATGAAGCATTCTCACAGTGGAAAGGCCGACTGCTGTTTTCAAAGATGTAAAATCAAAATAAATGACTACAAATAAAAGAATCAAGTCATGAGGATTTGATATGACAACATGCACATTCAGAACTGGACACATAAATGACAGGAGTGCTGCTGGGATTGTTTTGTACTCAGATGAGTAATCTGACACTCAGTTGAGCTGTATTTTTCCCGTCATGGTCTTCAGGTTTCACTGCCTGTGTCCTGTTGCGCCTGAATGTACTTTTCACATGTGGCTCAGATGGAACTTATATAAACAGATTGGGTGGTTTGATGGGGAAAACGCTGGGAATTTTTGCTTAGTGGTATGTGGGATGTGGTAGGTTCTGTCCAGGCTAAAAGAATGATGGAGCTTGCATTAATTTCTCACTAAGGGAAACAGAAAGCTAAATGTGTGTGAGGGAGTGAGTAAGTGAGTGAGTGAGTGAGTGAGTTAGTGAGTAAGTGAAGGGGTAGCTCAGGTGTTGTAATCTGCTGAGTACTCTGAGGTGGGTCTTTTTTTAGAACAGATAAGCGCTTGTTCCAAAACAATAGAGGTGTGGAATATCACTGTACATTGAGCTTGATGAGAGAGAGACAGAGAAAAGGAGAGAGGGAGATAGGAAGGAAGATACTTGCAGAGTCATTGACCCTGGTGTAACTGGGTCTTTGTGTGTGTGTGTGTGTGTGTGTGTGTGTGTGTGTGTGTGTGTGTGTGTGTCCGTCCAGTGGAGAGGAACTAAAATGTACTGTATCTTGTTCTCCAGTCCAGCGTCTTGTTGAATATGTTCCTACAAATCCTCCAGATTCACTCAAACACAGCTGATCTTCAGCTTTACAGGTATAATTACAGGATGTAATTATGTAGCACCTGGATGCGTCCAATTCCATCACCAGCACACCTATTGTAACATCACAAAGCACTGATTTTCCTATAAATAATTCTAGACTCCCATGAGGAGAACTTTGGGGATGGTTTAATGAACACAGTGATAGGAAACCTCAACTTCCTGTAGGATTGTTATTTGTGTTCATTGTAATATTAGTGTTATACTGAGGTAATAAACACTCACTGCCCAGATGAGATTTCCATTCCCATTTTCACAGGGTGCCTGAAACTTTTGAACAGTACTGTATCTATAAATATAAATTCATATTCTATGATATTGATGTGATGTGGAAATGTTGCTGTTACACAAAAAAGCTTTTCAGGAGAAGGAATCTGTTCTAAGCTCTCAGTGGATTAATTTTGGAGCATTTACATTCATTATGAAATTGTACAGAACAATTTTCAGGTTTGAATAGTGAAAGTAAGTGAAAAACAGCTTTCTGTGTGTGTGTGTTTGTGTGTGTGTGTGTGTGTGTGTGTGTGTGTGTGTGTGTGTGTGTGTGTGTGTGTGTGTGTGTGTGTGTGTGATGATGATGATATGAATGTATGTAATTATTTGGATCTATGCTCCATCTGCTCCCATCTGCTCTATCTTACCACATGGCTCTGGCTTCAGTCCAGCAGGGTCGTAGAATTCACAGTAGCCCTGCTCTAGTCCATTTGAGGCTTGTTGGTTACTTACCAACTCAGATCAGGTGTGTCAGAGCAGGGATGCACTGACCTATGTATTGCTCCCTTCCGGTGTGGCTCTCCAGGATTTGGTTTCGAGACTGATCCCTGTGTTACTGCACATTCAGAAGACCTGTTTTCTGCACCTGATTGGGCCTGCTTGCCTATTTGCACGTTGCATTTTGGAATTAATCCCTCAGAATGTTTTCAGAAAGGGACAGAAGTATTGGGACACATGCTTATTAATTGTTTTTTCCCAAATCAAGGGTAATTAAAAAGGCCTTACAGTGTGCATTCCTTTAAGTTTGCAAAGTATATATTGTTATAAGTTAATATGGTATGTAATTGTATGAGTTTAGTAGTATGGTATGTATTGTTTTAATTTCATGCTGTATATATTAAAAGTTACTACGCTGTGTATTATTATAGGTTTATGCGGTTGGTTGTTTTCAAGTATTTCGGCATGTATTATTTAACTTTGTACAGTATGTATTTTTACAAAGTATTACAAGGCACATATTCTTGTAAGTTTGTATTTGTTTGGTGTTGTCACACATTTACATGCTATTTATTCTCATAAATTTCATACATTGAAGGAAATAATTATTTGATCCCTTGCTGTTTTGGTATATGACCCTCCATTCTCCAAATGATGCTGTGAAGTAGGCCTGTGCCCTCAGCAAAAAAACACCCCCAAAACATAATGTTTCCACTTCCATCCTTGAGAGTGGGGATGGTGTTCTTTGAGCCATAGTCAGCATTTCTCTTCCTCCAAACATGACAAATTGAGTTAATGCCAAAGAGCTCAGTTTTTGTATCATCTGACCAAAGTACCTTCACCCAATCACTCTCAGAATCATCCAGGTGTTCATTGGCAAACTTCAGATGGGCCTGCACATGTGCCTTCTTGAGCAGGGGTGACTGTAGTGCCAGCTGCCTTGAGATCATTAACAAGTTCTTTTTTTGCATGGAGCCTCAGATTGATGTTGATTGACAGTCATTTTGTATTTCTTCCATTTTCTTACTACTGCAACAACAATTGTCTCAGCCTCTTACATATGATTTTGTAGCCCATTCCAGCCTTGTGCAGGTCTATGATCTTGTCGCTGATATCCTTAGAAAGCTCTTTGGTTTTGCCCATGTTGTAGACGTTAGAGTTTGACTGGTTAATTGAGTCTGTGGACAGGAGTCTTTTATACTGGTGATGATGGTAATGAGGTAATGAGTTCATTAGGAGTATCTAACTGGTCTGTAGGAGACAGAAATCTTAATGGTTGGTAGGGGGATCAAATACTTATTTCTCTCTGCAAAATGCAAATAAATCTATATGATTTATACAATGTGATTTTCTGGATTTTATTTTTGATATTCTATCTCTCACTGTTAAAATGAGCTTACCCTTAAAATCATAGACTCTTCATGTGTTAGTCAGTGAGCAAACATACAAAATCAGCAAGGGGTCAAATAATTACTTCCCTCACTGTATAGTGAAGCTTTAGCTTTATGTGCGGTGCATGCTGTCTGACATATGTGTGTTTAAGGGAATGTGTTTAACATGTTTGCTTGAATGACTAAATTTCAGGAGATATATCTCTGAACCTCCTCTACCTTGTAGCGAAGTGCTGAAGAAGTCTTTTCTCAGTTGCACCGCTTGTCTGAATGCTGAATGGCTTTCTTTATAGATATGAAATGTAGTTCAAGGCCTTACTTTCCACATATATCTGCCTCTGGACAAAAACATATCATGATGGTGTCATGATGTACATTAATTACTGCTTTTTAGCTTAGATGCATGTTTAAATTGTGGAACAACAGGAAAATGGTCAACAACCTAGAATGACAGTTCTGCTGACACCGTATGTGGGGAGGTGATTACAGCCCTGGATATATGTACTGGCCACTCAGATTGGTTTCATGTTATATTGCTGGTAGATACCCAGTGGGGATAGTGGTTTGTGACATGGTGGCTTTGAGCTGGACCTTCATGGAAGGTTTGGTACAAATCAAATACTGCAGAAGGTGTTTTGAGCCGAACTGTAGAAGAACCACTTTTGGTTCAATAGAGAATCATGTTTGCAGTAGAGATGTGTGTATGGAGAACCTTTTAATACTTGGTGTAAAAATTCGTTGGAAATCTAATGGCTATTTGCCCTCACAGATCAAAAGTGATTCTTCTTTAACATCACTCAGACAACCCTCTGTAGCACCTTCATTATTAAGAGTGTAGGACTGCTGTGAACAGCAGGAGAGATCATGGACCTTTTCACTTTGGTTCCGGAGGAGAGCTTCAAGGTTAGCGAGAAAGAGCAGCCGGGAGTCGGAGCTGAGGTGGCCCACCTCACTCATTGCTTTATTTAGATACCTTTTGTATGTTTCAAGGGGTTTGGAAGAGAGAGCACACACAGACACATGTACACACATCACAAACACACATGTGCACACTCAGTGCAGGTGCAGACAGGAGAGGGAGGGTGGTAAGGGTGGGATTTTGTGTCACCCTGAGATGAAAGGCCAAATCACTCTCTCTTCCCATGCACGCACAGACACAGACACACACACACACCAAACAAGATAGAAAGACAAAATGAAAGAGAGAAAAAGAAAAAACAAAGAGTGTTAACCCTGTAGATCTGCAGAGATAAAAGTTTTGTTTCTCACAGTACCATTGTGTGTATGTGTCTCGTTCTACATTGACTAACCACATCCGTGCGCCCTTCTCTTAAATGACACACCCTCTTCTTTGTCTTTAGAGCAATCTGAGCTGGGTTTCACTCATTTATCTCATAGATTACTTTCTTGTGATCTATAAAGATCAACAAAACATGAGACCCCGTTTTCTCGGTTCTTCTCCATCAGCATTAAATTCATTGGAGGGAAGAATGGTCCACAATGTTTGGTTTCCAGCATGAATGTGACCTGAACTGTGACCTGACATAAAGGGGCAGGTAAAGAGAATGCAATTAAATAAATGACAGCAAAAGTTTTGGTTTGTTGTTTATCAGGCAGTATTTTATAATTGAGTATACACTCCTATACACCACCTCTTTGTTTCTACTCTCATTGTAAATTGTATCAGCTCCACTGACCATACTGGGGCACTTTGTAGTTCTATAATTACAGACCTTAGTCCATCTGTTTCTCTACATACTTTCTGAGTCTATTTTCACTCTGTTCTTCAATGGTCAGGACACCACCGGATCGTCACAGAGCAGGTATTATGTGGGTGGTGGGTCATACTCAGCCCTGCAGTGACACTGACATGGTGGTGGTGTGTTGCACTGGTATGAGTGGATTAGACAGTGTGTTTAAACACTGTCCGCTTTAATAGACTGTCCTATCTAGTTTTTTCACCTTGTAGATGTCAAGTCAAAGACAGAAGCTCATCTGTTTCTGTGTTGGTCTAGTTCTTCATCAGTGCTCACAATTACCAACCTCTGAAGAACAGGGTGAAAGGAGCCTAACAAAGTATGCAGAGTATGATTCCCTTGCATGGACTGCTTTTTGTAGGTTCCACTATGTTTCTGATGAGTTTAGGTCTAGAATTTGGCTTAATTGTTCCAAACGTTCCCTTGCTTTAAATATGACCTTTTTTTGTACAGCTGCTGGATTCTGCAAGTGCTGCTGCACTTGCTTAAAACGTATTGCATGAAATAGATATTGCAGGTTTGTGACCCATGGGGAAAATGTTTCTCCACGCAGTTCAGACTGAGTAGTGATATTGACATTTACTCCTATTAACGAGTGCTCTTCTCTTAGGAAAAAACAAACAAACAAACTAAACATATATATATATATATATATATATATATATATATATATATATATATATATATATATATATATATATGTGTGTGTGTGTGTGTGGTGTGTGTGTGAGGTTGTATGTAAAAGTTGTTTTCATTTCTTGCGAATGCCTATAGTGTAGAATGACGGCGCTGTTGTCACAGGTAACCCAGGTTTCTATGGCAACCTTGCAGGAGTCACACTAAAGAAAGTGGTCCTGAGGGTGCTGATCATCTTGGGGATGGGCAGGTATTACCAGTTAATCCTTTAATGGCCTTTTGCTGCGGTCGCAATCCTGTGTTTATGTATGTGTGGGGAAACTAGTGCTGGACTGAGGATGGTTTTTACATTCAGATTCAGAATCAGAAGTGATACTAATGGCACGACAACAAAAATATTCATTGCAATAATACATAAAAACAGTAACAGGTAAAACAAAATCTTGATGTGTGTTTGCTCCGGCTCACACATAGTTAGACATACATGACATGTATTTATAATTATGCAAAAAATACTTATGGGCAAGCTTTAGCCTATATCTCACATAACAGTCAGATGCATTATTAAAGGGAATGCATTTACTTTATTTAAATGTGTGTGCTTCATTACACATTAATAAAATACATCCACATAGCTCAGTTTTTGCCAGTATTATGTTTTATTCTAATACAATTTTCATTAGATTTGAGGCCATTTACCCAGCCAATGTTAGGACTCATCCATCACTCTGAAATGCGAGTGCTAGTAGATGCAGTCCAAAAACAAGTACCTGCTTCTTCTGATACATATGAAGCTAAACTCCAGATCATTTGCTGTGACTGCTAGACACTCTTGGAGTCCAAGACATATCATTGGTCTCAAGCAAATCCTTTACACAAGAAAAAACTTCATAATTTTCATAATAATTAAACTATATAGCTTCAATAAACTAACAATTAAAGTCATTCTCAGACATTTCTGTTAGTCCATTCATCATTCAATTCTGTAAACAAACCAAAATATAAATTGGTTTTCTACAGAGAACACATTTTAGCTCCTCCGGTTTCCAGTGGCAACTTGCTTTACACCATTCAAGGCCAGACTTGGATTAGTGATCTAAGAGCTTGTATCGTCAAAACACATTTCATAAACTCCTAACATTCATTTTATTTTGCATTTATTGCTTCCAAATGCAGTTTGGAACTCTGTAGTGAATGGTTTGGGGATAGGGCAGGTGATTTCCATATCCCCTGCAGCCTCTTCCTTTGCAGTGCAATAGCACTTACAGTTGGCTGGGGCAGACCAAGCAGGACAAACATCTCATACACGTTCACATTGTGGTAAAGGTGCCGTCCTATATCAAGTCACTGAGTTCTTCAGAGCAACTCATTTTACTGCCTTTGTTGTCTAGTTCTTCTCAACATTCAGGCCATTAGATATGAACCATTAAAAATAAGTACAAAAACTATATATGGCACAATAACATTATAAGTATGGCAGTAAAGTTGCGTGTAGTAGTTGTAAGACAAAAAGGACCCTTGTTTTCCTATGTGTTTGCCTCATTTTATAAAGGAGCTTCGTACACAGTGTTAAATATCCCAAAATCGTCGTTCAAATCAATCATGTATATCAATGTATTCGACCTAAGCGGTTTATTTACATTTGTGTGCATTCAGAAGAGACAACATTAACATACAACAGTCTTAAAGACATATGTAGAAACCACCCATTTATGGATGGGACTGATTTCCATGAGTAAACCCACTTTGATATTGTGAATGGATAAAAAAAACAACAACAAACAAAAGCAGTACAATAAAAAAGGAGGATATGGGGGATTTAATCTCTCTTTTCATCTCCACTGTGTAGGCCTGTGGCAGTGAGTATCAGCCCACATCCCAATATTGACCATCTAAAGCACAGAGACACTAGCACACCCTCAATAGACCCACCATCTTCCCCCTACATGTCTCTGAGGCTGAGCGTTCCACAGGATGAGCAGAGGACCGGTTATGTGTGGGAGTAAATCAGTACTCAGTTTACACCCACCCACCCAACACACCCACCTGCCCAAACACAATTACTTACAGCCTACAGACTGGACGCTTTGTGGTGTGCGTGTGCATGTATGCATGTTTGTGTGTGTGTGTGTGTGTGTGTGTGTGTGTGTGTGTGTGTGTGTGTGTGTGTGTGTGTGTGTGTGTGCATGTTGCTACAGTATGGCGGTTACACAACAGTTAGGTCTGAGGGGGCGGCCAACAGGAGCATTACACACAAGAGCTGCTCATACTGACCCCAGCAATCTGCGGAGGAGAGAATACACACACACATGCACACACACCGCACACTCTATCTGTTCCCATCTCTGGCTTTGTCTTGGCAGTGTGGCTGCAGGCTGCATTTATTTTTACTTGCTTTCTAGAAAGATGCCCACAGTGAGAGGATGCCTTTCCACTTCCCCGTCCACTTTCATCAGCATTAAGGTGGAACTCTCTCCAGAAGCCTGCAGTTCAAGCACTAAACTACTACTGCTGCCATATACAGTGTCTGTATTGGTTTACTGGTGTTACCACAGTTGTTCTCTCTCAGCTGTAATGGTTTGTTAGTTGTGGTAGCAGAGCTTTAATTGTAGGGATTGTTTGCCCAGTGGTCCAGATAACAAATAATGAGAAATGCAAATAAGTACGTAAAAAGAAGCAGAAACGCTTCCTCTTTGATTTCCATGTACTCTGCTCTGTACGTTTTTCTCAGGTGTAATTTTAAAGCAATATGTAGTGTCTTTAACTTAAAATAATAGCTTCAAATGCTCCTCTGACCTTAATAGGGTGAATCACACTGCTATTTTTGCTACTCTGGGCTCATCATGCCAGAAACTGCACTACGTAACTCTGGTGGAGTGGGCAGGAAAACGTTGGTTAGAACTGCATTATACTGCATGACATTAAACATACTTGTGTAAAATTCGGTAATATTATGTACTACAACCTCAGTCAACGTGCTCCTTTCACTTTCAATGACGGTTCTATACAAGGGGGAGCCCAAGAACAAGAAATGCTGGCATGGTGCTGCTGTAACAGAACAAAACATCTGAACCTCCAACACTGTTGTATCCTCCTTTACACGAAAAGCCAGCATAACCAAAAACAAAGCTGTAAAATCCCACAAATTTACATAAACCCAGCAAACTAAACCAGCCATAAACTTAAGCTGGTGGTAAAATGGTTAAACGGTGTAGAGAGAGTTGTTGATATTGGACAGCTGCATATCACCTCCAGATTGTATTAGTTACGGGAATATGGGTCTCCAGACCTCAAGATCAGGACTGTTCCTGTGCCGGTCTTCCTAGAAGGGAGATTCAAAGTTGGTTCATGATGAAGCGGAAGCCAGGGGAGCAAAAGGGGACAACCTGGAATATCTCAACTGAACCAAACTGAACACATCAGATATTTTAAGTGGTGTTTCTTTATATGCAAGACATGAAAAAGTCAAACGCAGGGAAGTGAACTAACCAGCTACAGCCCCTCAGCTTGCTAATGGAGCATCTGTGCGAGAGCAAAAAAAACACAAGGACAGCAAGATCAGTAAGAGCTGGGAGTCGATTGAAAAAACAGGGCTACTGTAAAAAAAAGTGTTAAAATCATGCTGTAAAGTGTGACTTCTGGGAGTTGCCATAACCAACCAGTAAACCCTGGTTTTACCTTTATGTATAATTACAGTTTAGTTGACATATATTGAATTATATGAACATTGTGTTGATCCCAGCTGAACCAGACCTTTTCATTCAGTGATGATTGTTTTTATTCAGTGAATAATGTTGAATTACTAAGAATTATGATGAAGTACTAAAGAATGAAAGGTTGGGGGGTGTAATTACATTAGCTGTGGTATAATTAAATATTTGAGCACTGTGAGTGTGATAGCCTTTTAGATCTACTTCATGTTATGCGAAGTGTTTTAGCTCATTTCAAAGCACTTTCAAAGTTTTATAGCAATCAAATCACCAAAAGCTGTTGTGTTGTCCCTGTATTGAGTCCAATGTTTGTTTAACTATTGGGTTACCAGTTGTGGGTGTAAATGTCATACTAATTTAGTTATTGTAGTTAACATTTTCATATTTTTGGGATAATTCCATGGACGCCTTACATACATCCATATTTCTAGATTGATGGTAGACTCATTATCCGTTCTGAAAGTGTCAGAAAGAAGTTATATATTATATATTATTTATATTATAATAATATATATTTAGGTTTTTATTGAATATGGTTATTTAATACAGCCGATTCTCACATGTCATTATGAATATGTGTGAAACACCATTCTAATACCTAATATACGGTCCCCGTAAAACCAAATAGAAACGTTTTCTGTGTTTAAAAACACATGAGCAATAGACATTATTTCTGAAGTAGTAGGGATTTTGTCTCATTTTGATTATAAACAAAATATTTTGGTATTGCAATATTCAATATATTGTAATAGTATTGGATATATACACCACACTGAGGTTTCCCAGCTAAAGGGCCTGTATGGAGCCCACACAGTTCAGATCCTCACAGTAGTTTCTCCCAAACCTAATATAAAACCTTCCCTGGACCTTAGAGACTGTTACTCCAACAAAGGCATGATTTCAGAATAAATGTCCCAGTGTCCCAGTATATTTGTCCATATAGCAGATGTCATCATTACCGGATGTGATTTTAATATCAAAATGTAATATTTTAAATTATAATATTAAGTTTTAATATTAAAACTATCAAAAGAAGTAGCCAAGTTATTTAATCCACAATCCATTTAATCACCGTGTCCAAACGTTTGAGTGGTAGTGGATGTGATGCTGTTATATGAGTGTGAGAAACTTTATTTTTCACCTTTTATAGGAAAGAACGTGTCATTTTTATTTTTAATCTGTTATATTAGACTATCGTGAACAGAGCTTTGGTGCACTTTTTGTGTCTCCTGTTGCATTGTGGCCACTCCTGCTCTCCACTGAAAATTTGACTTGGAAATGGTCCCCTTTTGCATGTGGAGATACGCCTGTAACAAACAAGCAAAAGAAATTGCCTGCCGTTTGATGTTGTTACATCATACATGCAGATAAGGGGGCTATATTTAGAAGCCTGGTCTTTTTTAGACACACACCAGTAGACACAGATATTCAAATGGATCAGACATGATTTCAGTAACACAAGGGTTGACGATTGGTCACTTTGCATTGGTTTATGTGCTGGAGTTGAAGATGGTGGTGAAACACAGAGAGAAACGAGAGGAAGACAGATGACCTATACAGAAGTATGAGAATATTTGTCAGTGGTATTTTAATATATATTTAAATCATTGTAGATTATAGGACAGGGATACTACATACTAACTACATTCTCATCAGAACGTGACAATGAGCACAAAGCCATAGCTGCCCTTCAATGCAGTTGTGCCACATTGCACATGCATTTCTCAAGAGTAAAGGAGATTATTATAATGAGCCACCTACTCCTGACAGGCTGATTGTAAATACTGACTCACTGATTATGTGCTTTATTGAACGGCTATTCAAAGCTTGTCTTTTTATTGCCACTACCATGACTGTCATTGTTGGTGCTCAGAGACACCCATTCACCTGAATGAAAAATTTCCACCAGGTGAAGCACTGACATGTTTTTCAGCAGTGTTTTTTTACCAGGAAAATATGAAGAATTTACTTGTTTTATTGTCACAGTTTTTCCTTTCTACTCAAATTGTTAATAATTAATAATGCTTAATAATTCTAAATATAAACAAAATAAACGAATAAATATTTAAAAGGACATCATCATTTCAACCTTAATAATACAAATACATGTTCTTAGTGGTAAGAAAATATTAATACATGTATCACAATATTACATTTCACAATATTATATCACGTCTCAAAAACAGTATCTCTCTTTTTAATTAATAAATTAAATGCAACACTTACAGGTTTTTAATTTGCTTGGACTACTGTCAAGTATTGTAAATAATCCATGTGAATCTAATCAATTCAAAAACTTTCACTACACACTACACACTACCCCTACATATTATTATAGATCAGATTCAGTTTCAGCCACACCCACTAACTGGTGTGTAAAAAAATGCCTAGCTTAGGTGTTCATTTTAATTTATGCTTCTGTGCTGAATCGACTCCATGCATAGCTACATACCCTCCTCTATACCCTACATCACTGCCTGACGTGCATCACCCCAGAATTGTATCTACACATTGTGGTGACCCAGACCTCAACAACTGTGATTGGTCCATATTTCCTCCAAAAGCAAATAGCAATGCTGGCTGCAGAAAGGGTCAGACCGAAGAGTGTAATGACTGTAAACATGCCCCTGTCATAAGATACTACAGGTCAGTTTCTGATTTTCTTTGCCTTGCTAGGTCTGCCCTGTCCAACCATAAGTGCTGTTATTTTCATATGGAAAAAGGAGCAATGATAGGTCCACCAGATAGCAGACAATATAAAGAGCAGTTGGAATTTTTAAATTCCAGAAGGACATAAAATCAATTCAGAATTTGAAGCAAGACTGTTTCTCTGTGACTTTTCATACTTAACTTTTCCTCATATTACTTCTTTTGCGTGTTAGTGGGCAGATGCTAAACGGGAGCACACAGATGCCCTGAGAAAACAGAGCAGGATGCAGTGGACTGAAAAGAAGAAAAGAAGCAGCAGAAAGCAAGAAAAGAGAGGGAACAATAAAGACATGCACCTGAGCGAATGAAAAGCACAATACAATTGCACCTACTATACAGGACAGAACTGGATGGACTGCATATGGTGATGCAAGAGATAGAGAGAGAGAGGGAGAGAGAGTGGGAGGACAGAGACAGTAGAGAGGTGATGTTTGAGAGTGTGTTCAAGTGTGTGTTTGAGTGTGCAGGGCTGTATGCGAGTGCTTGTAGAGAGTTGTGTGTGTAGGGCTCATTTGCATGGCTGATGAGAGACAGCCTCTCCTACCCCCGCTAAAGCACCTCCTCACTGGCCAAGAGGACTGCTGAACCCCCCACCGTGCTGCTCAGTCGCCACAATCCAGTACTCTGTGTGTGCACATACAATTTGCACAAAAACAGTGCATATAATTTTATTGTAATCAAATTTTTATAGTGTTTAGCAGTGAAATTCAGTGACTCTTTTGGAGAATTGATTCGTTATCTAGATATGAGCGGAACTTTAGACATTTGATAATGTATTTATATTCTCTGGAAGAGCCGAGTGTTTAAGCTAACTGTGTAGAATTTCCTAATTGACTTCTGTTGGATCATTTGAGTCATTTTCTATTATTGTATTCATTATGAAATGTTCCTACAATGCAGTTGGAAGCTGTTTTCAAATATGAAAAATGAAAATAAAGAAATCCATACTGCTGGGTGGTGCAACCATCTAAGTGCAGCCTCTCTAATCAGGAGATCTTACATTTAATTGCCAGTGAAACCACAACCATGTGTGGCCAAGAGAGCACAGCTGCCTTCTGTCTGGATGGCCTTCCCTATCCCCATCAGTCAGTGGGATGTATTACAGAGCTTCACATGTCTCAGAGGAAGAATGTGCTAACCTTCACCGTTTCAACCCTACTGGCATTAACCCCAACCCCCCACCTCCCCCCCACCCCCACAGACACATACACACTGCTCCACAGCTCAATGCAATCCATGAAGGCCCCACCTCCATCAGAGGTCTTATGGATTCCACTTTTTGAATAGTCAAACTTTTGTGGTGGCAGAAGTGGGGCCTACTTAATATTTTTCAGCATTTTTTTTCATATGACATATTTACGTATGTCGTATCCTGTGGTCAGGGGCTGTATGCTCCCCTAGCCCATTCCTGGCATTAGGTGTGGTGCCAGCAGGTTCATATTTATCCGTTCCTGTTCTATTGGTAGTATGTCTCTGCAGGGACTAGACAAGCTGTGAACATTTGTATATCTGTCTCAGCAATGGGAGCGACTTAAAGTAGCTGAATGCATTCATCAGAAGGGGTGTCCACAAACATTTGGACATATAGTTTATGTGATATTTACAGTAACAGTAGAGCTGATGTTTGCTATTAAGACACACATATTTTGACAAAGTAGTATGCAGCAGTAAACACACACACACACACACACACACACACACACACACACACACACACACACACACACACACACACAAACACACACTCCAAATCCACTATGCTAAGAATGATATTCTCTCATTAGTTGCTATTAGCATGAGTTTGACCTTGTGTGACCTGTGCATTCAGGCACACGTGTGTGTTTGTGTGTGTGTGTGTGTGTGTGTGTGTGTGCGTGTGTGTGTGTGTGCGTGTGTGTGTGCATATGTGTGCGTGCACGCCCTGGAGAGAAAATTAAGGCATCATGGCCTATTTACTGATAAGAAAATGCATGCTGTGCACCAATGTCATTATCACACAGATTCACGGCTGTTGTCTAATGAAGGTGCATCTTGACAGTTTATCATTTGTAATGCAATGACTAACACACTTTTCATCCTGTCATTGCTTGGAAACAAACACTAAGCACTACTACTTCCTCCATCAACCAAAAGAACATCTGATGAAACTCCTCAGCATACAGTGTACTGTGAGTTTAGGCAAAAATGAGAATAAAAGCTCCTTGTGCAGCAAGTGTTTATTAAATTAGCAAAACATTAATAATTAAAATAGATACAAATAATATTCATACCAAAATGTATGATGTTATGTCCCTGTTTTCATTATAATGTTTTCAAAGCTCTCCTCTCCAAAACCTATCCAACAGTAGGAACACTTGGACAGATTGATGCTTATTTATGTTACTTTTTACTGTATTTCTGTTTGTGTCCATCTACTTTTAAAGCGATATGGCTCTGAGGGGGTCAGTGGTCTAATGCACTATCACTATGACCTCAGGATCGCAGGTTCGAATCCCAGGTCATGCTGCTTGTTTCTTCACATCACAACTTGAGTGATACTGGTCAGCACAGGTACCTGATAGCTATCGTTTCAGAGCTGGGGAACCGAAGCTTTCCTTTGAGTGATGTAATGGTGGCAGTTTGAAAAGAGGCAGTGGCTGACTTCATATGCAGGAGTAGGCATGTGCTTGTCTTCACCCTCTTCACCCTCCTAGTGATAGAGGGAGAGTCCTAACAGAGTTGGGTAATTGGCTTTTCCAATAAAGAAAAGATTTTTCATTAAAACAGGGGGAAAAGATATAGTTCTGGTTCTGCAGGTTGCAATTTAATTTCTGAGATAAATGTTTTTAAGTAATGTGATCACATGGATAACATCACAATACTGTACACTGAGTTACAACAGCATTGGCGATAAATTAGTGGTGTAATATAAAATTCATAATTTGATGTTATCTGTTTGGTCTATGATCGGTTAATTTCTCTACTCAATACATTTTCATGGTAGAAAAAAATAGTTTCTGAAACTGTTTCCAGTGTTAATAAAAGACAAAAAACATGCTAAGAGATGCATTATTAGCCTTATTATCTTGTCCTCAAGGAACTATAAAGTTCTACTGCATTCTGAGTAGTTTTGAGATATTGAGCATTAAAGCCTTTATAGTGGACCTAGAAGCTTTTTGTTTTCTTGATAGAGTTTAAAATGCATTCAACTTAAAAAACACCTAATTTTAAGAAGTTAACTTGAAGATTGAACCTTATAGCTCAGTGGGAATGATTGGTCAGAAAGTGGGATATGTTAGGCAGCAAGGGAACAGCCAGTTCTTGAAGGTAAAGGTAATTAAAAGAAGGGAGCATAAGAATCATAAGAATCTGAGCCACTTTGACAAGGGTCGGATTGTGATGTCTAGATTACTGTGTGCTCCAAGAAAGGACAGTGAACTGGCCACAGGGTCATAGGCAAAGTAATGCAATCCATGAAGGCCCCACCTAACAACAGGAGACCATCAGAGGTCTTGTGGAGTCCACTCTTTGAATGGTCAGACCTGTTGTAGTGGCACAAGTGGGGCCTACTGAATATTAGGCAGGTGGTGCTAAAGTTTGGGCTGATGAGTTTTCAGCATTTTTTTTTTGCATATGACATATTACATATGTTGTGTCCTGTGGTCAGGACAAGGATGCAACTGAAAACATATTTTGGTAATACTTAATGAGTATTCAGTTCAAGTTCATGGTATTCGTGGCGCTACATTAAGCTAAACTTATCTAGGTCAGGGGTTTTCAACCTGTTTTATCTCATATTCATATATATATATATACACACACACACACATATATATATATATATATATATATATATGTGTGTGTGTGTGTGTGTGTGTGTGTGTGTGTGTGTGTGTGTGTGTGGTTATACTTAGAAAGCATGGTTTAAGCATTTCTATTAATGTTTGTATAATGTTTATTATTTGATACTGACTCCCCCTGAAGGTGGTCTGGGGAACCACAAGAGAGTGCTTCGTGGCCCACAGGTTGAGAAACTCTGATCTAGGTCACAGTATTTGCTAACCCTTTTTAATATGAAACAGAAGTTACAGGTCAGTTAGCTTTTCTTAATTTGCTTGATGGACCTGTCAGATCAAACAGGATTGTAAAATACTTTTTTTAATGTAAAGAAACATATCTTATCCACGTGTCTGTCCTTTGCACTTGGCTAAAATGTGTTTAATGTTGTTAGTTGTTAATTTTAATTTATGCCTCTGTGCTGAATCGAGACCATGACCTATGCATAGCTACATACCCTCCTCTATACCCTACATCACTGCCTGACGTGCATCTCCCCAGAATTGTATCTACACATTGTGGTGACCCAGACCTCAACAACTGTGATTGGTCCATATTTCCTCCTTGACGTCAGTTGGTTGAAGAGGATAAACCAAATCAGTAAATCTTCCTTCTTCGTCCTTCAGTCCCTCAGTGCCTAGGCAAGCAGAGATGCAGAGATTTGTTTGTCTTTCGTTGCAGAAATTGTAGAAACTACTATTAGCTGAAATTCAGCTGTTTGTAGTAAGTCAAGAAAGTGAACAGAGCAACATGAAACCCTCATTGCAAGAATTGTGTTCTGGTGGTTTATTGGAATGCAACACAGACGCGTCAATGCACAAATATAAACACCCAGCACAGTGTAGGTCACGTGTGCAATCTACAAAGTTGACTTGATGTAAAGGCATCAGCCTTAACTCATCTGAAAGTATGGACCTCTTAAGGTGACATCCCACATAAATCCCCTGCAGTCATTTCTTTACAGAAAAGTGACAAATCACATTCACAACTGCAGACACCACAGGGACAATGCACATCCTGAAAAATGGACTGTCTGGGGTGAAAAGTGAGCAGGTGGCAACCCTACAAGTCGTGGCCATGTCTTATTTTTTATTCATGTGGGAAGTCACCTTAGGGGCTTTGTGTGAAAGGCCAGCCTGCTTCATTCAGCTGAACTCTATAGGTTTCAGGAAAGGATTACGTTTACACTGTATATTCTCCTGAGGATATACTTTGTTCATACTTTGTGTCAGAAGGGAATTTCCATCGTGTAAACATATGAGTGTCAGGTGAGAAATAGAGTTATGAAGATCACAGTAACAGCAGCCTAATGAAGTTAGAATGAGTAGCTGTTCAAACAGCTGTTATTAAAATCATCTGGCTTGCTTTGCAACATTTCTTGCAACGTTCTATTTTGTTGTCTTATTTAAAGTCAACAAATGCTTGCCAAGGTTATAAAAATCTGGAGAGCTTCCTGCTCTGATTTCTCTCTGTTTTATTTTTGCCCATGCAGGAACGTAAATTCTTCACTTTAACCCAAGGCCAATATTGCAGAATGTTTTTTGTTGTTTGATGTGATTTAATTCTTTCATAAGTATTTATAGGAGACAGTCACACACAACAGATTATTATTTTCCGGAGATCAAATTTGTCTTCATTTAAAATTTACGTAATATAAAAGTTTAATATTTGTATGAATTTGGTAATTTTTTTATCTCAAATTTACCTGCGCCTACAATGGTTGCTTTTTTGTTGTTTTTTCTTTTTTTGCTTTTAAACACTAAAACAACAAATGGCCATGAGCTGCAAATGCAATAATTTTGATGTTATTTGTATTGATAAAATTGACAAGGATCTATACAATAATATGTTCTTCAAAATACTTGACAGTGGTGCAAATAAAACAAAAACAAGCTGCATGTCCTTTATTATTTTTTATTATTTATGTATCAGTATTATTCCATCTCATGACTTTTATTCTGAAATTTGAACGCTTTAGCAGTATTGAACACTGAGTATTATGTATGTATCAGTATTATTTCATCTCATGACTTTTATTCTGAAATTTGAACGCTTTAGCAGTATTGAGCACTGAGTATTATGTATGTATCAGTATTATTTCATCTCATGACTTTTATTCTAAAATTTGAACACTTTAGCAGCAAAGAAAGATTTTCCTCTGTGGCCCACTATCTGGGTCAGGGCCCCATCGCTCAGATCAGTTGGAGTCTGCATGCAGGTTGAGCATGTAAACATGGACAGAGCAGTTAAAATGCACTGGAAGGATGCTTCAGCATTTAAACTGGGATTGAATTCAGTGGGAAACAAATGAATTTGATCTGTTTTATTGAATCTCATATAATTTTGGATTTGTATAATTTTTAAGCACATGCTCGTGTGTAAAGGTTTCACTGCAAAGTCAGATGAAGTTGGCCTGTTTTATATAACTGCTATCTGGCAACACTGTAATAACACCTATAAATCAGGGTTGTTCATTTTTCAGATAGACATAGTTCGGAATTGTCGTTAGCCAGAGCGTCATAACTTGAAATGAAAAAAGTTTTGGTTGCACCTCAGCACCAGCCCCTGCTTATTATGGGCTTCCCGGACAGAAGGCATTGAGAGAACCACCCACTCCATCAATTACACTGTAAGAAACAGTGATGTGCAGAGACAGAGACGGTGGAGGAGGAATTCGTTTGATCGATTTTCAGCAGGGAAAAGCATTAATGGCAAGAGAAGCAGGTCCTCCTTCATCATCATTATTAGCTCTCAGAGTCCTGCTAATACTTGTGCACACACACACAGAGGTTTGCTGTTATACTGTGTTGTGTTGGGTCATTGGTATCATGTTCCAGTGAAAATAGACTTTCAGTTATTTACATTTATTTATGTTATTTCTGTTGGTTATTAATTTTTCTGTGTGATGGAAAAACCCCAACAGAAATCATGCATTTATAATGAAGATAATGACACAGAAGAGTTAAATATAACATCACATGTTTCATTAGTCCACCCTTTACCTTTAGTACTCATTCCGGTCACCCCAGTGACCCAGACACTCTGACTGATGTGAAGGGTTGGATGCAGATGTAGAAACTATTATGAATGTTGTGGTAAGAGTTCAGAATAAGCTGTGTGGAGTCCCACGGGGTTCTGTTAAACTGGAGTGTTGGTCTACATGCAGGGTTTGAGGAGATACAGGCTGTTTTGGCTGGAAATGAAATCAATAAAAAGGGGTCTCTGACTTTGCATGATGCTCATTTTGCAAAAATCGGAATCATTTGGTCCTGATATTGTAGGTGAACCCTCTGTTTGTCGCCGTTTCCCCCCAAAAATAAAGACATTATAATTCCTGAAAACACACACGCAGACATAGATACAGGCTATTTGAGACAAGTCTGAGCCATTCTGCAGCCAGAAGCAATTGAATAGAGGGATGGAGTAATTGAATTGGAGCAGGTTATGTGAGCCTGCATGTCTACAGGTAGCTGATTATACTCAATAAAATGAGGCTGGGATGGGTTTCACTTCAGGGAGTCTAAGAAAGGATAGTGATGTAATGGGTAGTTTGTGACTGCATGTGTGGGTGTGGTGTACAGGCATAGATGAACTCCATCTGCTCTGGGAGAGATGCATATGTAATACACCTCTACTAATACAGCTGGATTTCTGTCTGCATGGCTGCCATCGGAGTCTTGGTATTTTAACCCTTTCTGCTCATGGAGTGACCTAAGAGCAGGACGGTATGAAAATGATGGCTGTATACTTGCAAGAACTTGGCAACCCAAAATGCTCAGATCAAACATGCTATTTTTTCAGCTCCTCTTAGCAACAGGAGCACTTTGTTGTTGTAGAATTACAGACTGTAGTCCATCTGTTTCTCTGCATATCAGCCTCCTTTCACCTTGTTTCGTGAAAGGTCAGGACCGCCACAGAGCAGGGATTACAATATGTGGGTGGTGGGTCATTCTCAGCGCTGCAGTGACACTGACATGGTGGTGGTGTGTTGGTGTGTGCTGTTGTTTGACTGAGAACAGTCCACCAACCAGAAATATTCAGCCAAAAGCTTCTGTCTCTGACTTTATATCTGCAAGGTGGAGCAACTAAGTAGGAGTGTCCAATAGAGTGGACAGTGAGTGGACACAGTGTTTACTGCTTTACTGCTGCAGTGCTGTGTCCGATCCATTCGTACCAGGGTTATGAATCAATATGATATTTATGGTGATATTGCATCACAATATGTTGTGAACTGTAGAAATGTTTTTTTAGGAAAATGGTTGACGTTATTGGATTGTGCGTTTCAGTTGCTAAAAGCACACAAACATTACATTTACATTTACATTTGCGGCATTTAGCAGACGCCCTTCTCCAGAGCGACTTACAAAAGTGCTTTGCTGTTCACTCGGAGAATATCCTTCGCTAGTAGACGAGACTATAATCTAGAGACTCCTCACGCTTAGAACACAAATGTCTTTATGGAGTTAAATACTCCTGAAACAGATGAGTCTTCAGTCTGCGTTTGAAGACAGTGAGGGACTCAGCTGTTCGGACTCCCAGGGGAAGTTCATTCCACCATTTTGTTGCCAGAACAGGAAAGAGTCTGGATGCATGTTTTCCTTGTGTTTTGAGGGATGGTGGGTCAAGCCGTGCTGTACTTGAAGCTCGAAGGGCTCTTGGTACAGCTCGAGTTTTGACCATTGCCATCATGTACGGAGGTAATTACATCTGTTGTGAAATGATAAAATAAGTGTGTGTGAAAAAAAAAACAGAAGAAAAACTGATGTGAGACATCATTTGAACGTGTGTGTGTGATGATGTGAGCTTGTGTCTCTAATTGGCTTTGTGACCAGTGGCCGTGCAGTAGCTCTGTAATGAGTGGGTGGTGGGACGAGGAGGGGGACAATGATTGATCCCACTGTCCTGAGGGAACAGGCAGAGTTCTTTCTGAAGCAGAGTGGCGTCCTGCAGCTCAGCGCAGACACCGTGCAGTAAATCAACACAGCTTTACCTGGCTTACAGCACATGCCTCAGTGCAGAGCTGCCTCCATTAACACTGTCCACTACACCGAACTGCACTAAGCCCTGTCCCCCCAGGGCTGAGCGCAGGAGCCTTCACGCAGTGGCCTGTCACTTCCAGCCAAGCACATCTGAAACACACCAGCCCAGAAGCAGCTGACTCACACTCCAACACACAGCTCAGCTGCAAACCTCTGCCTAAAGACCTCACTGAGTTCTTCACAGCTTCTCCACTTCTCAAACAGGAAACTTAGAAGAATGTTTTCATTTACCAAATCAAGGTGCAGAATCGAGTTTCTGGCAGTTAGGAGAAGCAGTCGTCTGCGATCGGAGTGGGCTTCTAGACCTGATTTAGAGGAGTGGTGATTTACAGAGAGGATCTCACGTGAAGTCCGGAAACTGGCTGCTGAGGCTGGTTCCCGTGGCGACTGCACAACTGACAGCTCTCTCAGGGTCGAGGAAGAAGTCGTGACTAAGCTTCATGCCAGTGTGTACAAGCATGCACGTGTGACCCTCTACATGAGCCATGTCGTTCAGGCCAGGCTGTGGAGACAGGTGTATGGGGGTGTGTGTGTGTGTGTGTGTGTGAGAGAGAGAGAGAGAAAAAGAGAGAGACAGTCTTGTACTCTATGTCTTTGCCTCTCTCTGCCACTCTCACTTTTTCTCTCTTTTATCTTTCTCTTTCTGGCTTCTCCTTTCTGTCTCTTGCACACTCTGTCCAGCTGTTTCTCTGCATACTTTGTTGGCCTTCTTTCCCCCTGATCTTCAATTCTCAGGACCACCACAGAGCATTTAGTGTTAGTGTGTGTTGTGCTGGTATGAGTGGATTGGAAACAGCAGTGCTGCTGGAGTGTTTAAACACTGTGTCCACTCTATTAGACCACTCTTACAATTTGCTCCTCACTGAAGATGTAAATTCAGAGACAGAAGCGTATCTGCTCTGTGGTGGTCCTGTGGGGTCCTGACCATTGAAGAACAGGGTGAAAGGAAGCTAACAACATATGCAGAAAAACAGTATCCCCCCTTCCCCCTCAGAGAAAGCCGAAGGGGGGCAGTGCCAAGGAAAAAGTCTCCCAGAGCTGGAGGGAAAAAAAACATTGGGAGGTACCAGTCTCACGAGGGGGGACCCCTCCTCCTCTGTTCAAACTACTCATATGTAGTTGATCAGGGGACCCTGGACCCCCCACATATGTGCTGTAATACTCAGGTGTACTGAAGTAATGATAGGTTGATGGCGGACATAATAGTAACAGTAGCAGCTAATTAGGGTCTGTGTACATTTCGACATAGTTGGTGACGGCAGATGGGCAACTAGTCCAGGACAGGGTGGGAAACTAGTCCAAGTCCAGTAGCTATAATGTGGGCAGCCAGTGTGAATGGGTTGCAGGGAAGCTCGAGGTTAGCCATCTGTCAGCCCAGGCCGGGTGCGCCGTCATTAACACAGGAAAGGTACAGAGATATAATTAGTTTGGTGTTCAATTTATGGAGAACAGAGATTAGAAACATTATCAGAGTGTTGCAAGTGATTCGGGTAGAAGGTAATATAAACATGGAAGCAGGTTAGGCTGATTATATTATGGGTTTGATCAGTTCTCATGCATCATTAAAAGTCACATCTAGACTGATTAAAAAGTCTAAAAACAATAGTGTCCAGACTGTACTGACCGCTTAAGCGAAATAGCAGACAGGACATCAGCCCATTATACCATGATCTAATTTTAATGGTTTAAAGTTTCCTCCTGGTCCTCCTCAAACAGTTTATTTTAGCAAATAAATTAATAGTTTTAGCCTGTGTAATGCAGTGTGTGTGTGTGTGTGTGTGTGTGTGTGTGTGTGTGTTTTGTCAGACTCAGTATTTCATCATATTTGTCTCTGTATTGAACACAAAGCTGTTAGAACTATGTAACCTCATTGGTGAAATTTAGACAATGTGTGTGTGTGTGTGTGTGTGTGCCCTCCATTTGCTCTTCAATCATAAAATGATCTTTGAAAGGGTGAGAGCTCTCTTCTTCTCTTTTTACTCCTTTCTCATCCTTTCTCCTTTCTCATTTACTTTCTTCTTTACCCTTCTGAAGAGCTGAAATTAAACAATATACCACACTCTTTCTCTTCCTCTGATTTCCTGGCTTTCTCACTCTCCTTCTTGCTCTCTCAATCTCACAATCTCTCTCTCTCTCTCTCTCTCTCTCTCTCTCTCTCTCTCTCTCTCTCTCCTATCTCTTTCCTCTGTCTCTTTTCATACTCCCTCTCTCTCTCTCTCTCTCTCTCTCTCTCTCTCTCTCTCGCTCTCTCTCTCTCTCTCTCACACACACACAGTATGGTAAGGGATTATGCAGAATCAGAGGCAGATTTGTGGATGGCTCTGCACAATGAGATTAGAAACCTCTGCTGTAGCAGCAGTATCAGTGTGACAAGTGCATCTTTATGCACACACACACACACACACACACACACACACACACACACACACACACACACACACACGGTGATATATGTAAGTAATTACAGTATTAGAGTGAAAGACCACAGATGTTGCAGCTGGGCGTGTAGATCCTGCACACTCATGGACTGCTGAAGCTGGGTTCACAGCTGGTCCCAGAAATGCTTGATTAGCGATAAATCTGGCCATTGGGTGATTTATATCCTTACACCCTTACTTCACTAACAATCTTGTCACTGAATGCAAACAAATCCTCACAGCAATGCTCCAGAATTTAGTAGACGTTTTCAGTAGAGACAGTTACACCAATAAAAGCTGGATAAATTCTTTTAATACGCTTCAATTCAATGAATGAAGTGTCCCAATACTTTTGTCCATATAGTGTGAAGTATAAACCTGGCTATACTTTAGTATCAGAGAGAAGTGCTTGATGGCTCCTCGTTGTCTTTGAACGGGTTTAACTCTGTTATTTTGTGTTGTTTTTTACAGCACCGTTTAACCTGCTCCTGATATGTCTGATTTAGCTCACAGGCAGTGTGTTCCATAGACGTGCTGAAGTGTGTTAATGTGCAGGAACGGCTCCCTGCTGAAACTGTTTCTCCGACAGACTTTGCTGGTGTGTTTTCAGGCTCTGTGAAATGTGAATGAGGAGTGTTGCTTTATGAATGACTGTGAGCATAGCAGAGTCCCACTCCAACCACCTTGTGTGAATGACCATCAGCCTTCGCACTGCAGCTGGAACAGAAGACGGGCCAAAGTACATTTGAATAGCTACCATACCAACACCATATAGAAAGGAGTGATGCTCTTCATGCTCTTGATGGTGCGTTTCCACAACCTGTAACAGCACACCTCAGCAGTTACTGCTGTACCAAAACAAACAAAGATCCGAGTGGCTCTGTGCTAGTCTAATGTGCCAATACTCTGATCCAAGGATCGTAGGTTTGAATCCCGGGTCACGCTACTTGCCAATTGAAAGCAAAATTGGCCTTGCTATCTCTGGGTGGGTAGATGGTGCCCTCTCTCTTACAACTAGAGCAATGCTGGTTGGCACATTGCGTTTGTTTGATGACCAGCAGTATTGTGTCAGAGCTGGAGACCTGGCGCTTTCCTCCAAGCACATTGGCTGCCCAGCAATGATGCAAAGGTGGCAGTTTGGAAAGAGGCGGTGTCTGGTTTCATATGTATTACCCTCCTAGTGTTTGGAGGGTAGTAGTAAAGTAGTAGTAGTAAATTAGTACATTCATGCAGTACTGAAGCTAGAGATGCTTTGGTTCATTTGTGTGTAACTTCAGGAGGATGTGCTCAACAGCGTATAACAGTGTACAGTAGAGTACAACAGTGTACAGCTGTGCAGGATAGTGTATAATGGTGTATAATGATGCACAGTAGTGTATAACAGTGTACAGCAGTGTATAACGGTGTATAACGGTGTACAGCAGTGGCGATTATCAGAACAAGTCACTGTCAGCTCCCGAGATGGAGCCTAACTATGGATTGCGGAAGAAGCTTTGAATGAGAATGTTTTGGATGTAAAACCCAGCAGAACTTTCATTTTTAGCTCCGTGTACTCAGCACATTCCCAAATCCAATCTATGTTTAGTTGTGAAGGATTCAGAACAGATGGAGGTGGGACTTTTATCTGGCACATTAAAGCTCAAGTTAGAATCTCATTGTAGGTAATAAGCATGTTCAAGCTGTCACACTGTTGAGACACACAGTTGATGTGTGTACTGATTGTGTGTGTGTGTGTGTGAGAGAGAGAGAGAGAGAGAGAGAGAGAGAGAGTGTGTGTGTATGTGCAGACTCAGGGCTCTGTAGAAAGAGATTAACCAGCTAAGCCCCATATGTTTCCGGGCGTTGCCATGTTGCCGATGCTCTTGAGTACACACATTTCACACTCGCTCAGGAAGTGACATGCCGCCTCTTTACCACTGGGCAACAGGCCCTCCGTGCACTCTGTGTGTGTGTGTGTGTGTGTGTGTGTGTGTGTGTGTGTGTGTGTGTGAAATGGCCTTATCGTCAGTCTTGGTGCACATTCAGGGGACCAGTGTAGAACTTGGCCTGTTGCTATGACAACCCTGCATGCCATCAGGCTGTCATGGACTTTCTGCGTAGTGTCAGAGGTGACTGTGAGTGTAGGTGGATGTGTGTGTGTGTGTGTGTGTGTGTGTGTGTGTGTGTGTGTGTGTGTGTGTGTGTGTGTGTGTGTTTGCTATCATAACCTTGTATGCGTGTTTTGCATGAAGGTGCATGTGTAGCAACTGATACCGAGCAGGCAGTTATAAATGACTGCAGTATTATCTGTCTCTCAGTGCCACTGCTGCCCTCTAGTGACGGGACAAGGCAGTTTTGATGACCAACACTGTCTGGTTCACTGCCTCAGGTATTTTCCAGCAGAAGCTGGGAGGTATTTATGTTATATTTGATTTGCTTTAACTCCTTGAACCTAGGTTTATTATGCAGTTGTTCATTATAATGCATAAACTATTGTCCCACTGGGTTCTATTTTGGGGCTTAAATTAATTATGGCAGTAATAAGATTGAAGAACTGAAGTGTGGGCTATAATACTGGGTCTGATGGTTTGAAGAACCTCAGTTTGTTGAAGCATATCCAGTTCAGAGGTTCATTGCTGGTGGGCACAATATAATTATGAAAATCAGTCAAGCCAAGGCAACTCATTTCCATAATGAGTAGCTTTGGGTCAATAACTGATATCATCATATATTGTTACTAAATTAGCACCAATATTAGGTTTTATATTGATTCAGGATTAGTGAATCATTATCTGTGTACAATCAGTTTAGTAATGATTGTACAATTAATGTGATAATAGACAAGCTAGATCTTAATGACTCCACTAATGACCTACACATATGTGTACTATAACCTAGAGTTTAGGTTTTTAAACTTAAGTTTTCTAATATTGCATACCATGAAAATCAGCCGTCGTGCTGAGGTTCATGCACTGTTTGACAGATATGCATTAAAGGTTGTCTGGTACATCAGATCAGCTGTCCAGTAAAGAGGTAAATAGACATGCTTGTGTAGAAGAAGGGAACCAATGCACCAGTTTGTCAGTACTTCAGTTTCTAACCCAATGAAAGCAAAGAACTCCTGGATATACATATCTTAATAAATGATTTACATTAAGTTTACATTATTAACCAAGGTTATTTATTTAATGTACACTACGTAAATGATTGACATTAAATGTACATTATTAAACAAGCTCACATAACTCTGAACTTCATAACTTGTTATATATGTTTTTGCTTTAAAAGTGTACACATTAAAATAAAAATGTCATTAATAAAATGTTATTTATGCTATAATGTTTGGTATCAATCACAGTGATATTAGACTTGGTATGGGTGTCCATCACTACGTCTACCCTCACAAACATAATGAAAATCCAGAGTTATATGTCTTATATTAATATACATGTCCAGTTTGATTAAACTATGGCATAGAAACCAAATGGCAGTGTTTACTTTGTTAAAAGACTAATAGGAAATATCCATCTAATATTTTACTTGAAATGTACAAAACCTTTTAGGAATATTGGATTTACACCATATTAAGTGTCTTAAAGTGTCTTTAAGTGTCTTAAAAACAAAGCTCCCCTGAACATGTTACAGTGTAGTACTTAACCACTTCAGTGCATCCAGGCTTCCATTTCTTGTTCCTTTATATCTAGAATATCTTGCATTACTTTCCATATAATTACTGAAGAAGAAGAATTTTTAGGTCAAAATGTGTAATTTACAGGGTGTGGGGGGAGGGGTGCTCATCATTATTCATTATGAATCAATTTGACCAACTAGAAAGAACCGATTTAAAGGGATGATTAGTTTGCAGGTTGCACATCTTTGCTGGAGATGAATGGAGTAATATTGGATATAATACAGCTAAGCAGAGCTTTTTATATGAAAGAAGGCAGTGGTTCAAAGAGCTCATTAGAGAGAGAGAGAGAGAGAGAGAGAGAGAGAGAGAGAGAGAGAGAGACCAAGATACATGAAAACATGAACAAAAAGGTTTGCATTTTGATCAGAAATTACATCACAATAAAGGACATATGTATTAATTTGATATTAAATTAAAAACAGCATTATTGCATTATTGTAGCATTTGAACCTTAACAGCTTCAATGACCTGTAACAGGGAGAAGCGTGTCTCTGTCAGTGCTTCACTATGTAACTCTAGTGAAGCAGGCAATGCTCAGGAGAACTGTGTAATGCTATTTAATTTGAGTCATAATCAGCTCATCCAAAGTCCTATAATATTACTCAATGACAGTATCTATATGTGTCTCTCAGTTTGGTTAGAAATTACACTTCCCAATTCTAGTAGGAGCCCAGCAGCAAGAAATACCAATGCTCCCATAATACTGCTGTAAAGAACATTGTCAGAAAAATAGTTGCAACCAGAAGGAAGTAACCGTCTGGAATGAGCATTTGAGCTCAGCCTTTTTGGCTGTACCTGACTGACTATGTAAGGTTGCCTAATTGCACATGCTTTCCATTTTGGCTTGCAAAAGAAAAGAGGGGTCGCATCATAGCTCTTCAAGAAGTGGGATGATCTCATTGATGTATTGTATAGCATGGCGTCAGGGTCAGTTCACACCATCTTTTGGACCTGGTTTGGTAGAAGTTAATATGATAAAACAAGAGCATAAAGCAATTTCTTTTTCATTTTTAGATTCACTGGTGTTTTACTGGGAAATAGCCAGTTTCTACTAATAAACAGGATCATTTCTTACCTCTAAAGAAGTGTCTTGGAGGCACCTTGGCTTAATGAAAAGCATAACACAATAATTTGTTTGTCTTCATGCTCCTGTTTAGCTCTGACAGTATAGAAACACTGTGCTTAATATGATTTATTATCATCATTAAAGTGAAATGAAAGTGGCTAGTAGGGTATTGAATGCTCCCCAGCACCATGAACATGTCTGCCATTATGGTGATGTAATAGTTTTGTCCTGTCGCCCAAAGAGAGTTCTCTGTCTTTCTGAGTTCTTATTTATCTTATTTCCTCTTTGTGTCATTTTCATTATGTGTGTGTGTGTGTGTGTGTGTGTGTGTGTGTGTGTGTGTGTGTGTGTGTGTGTGTGTGCGCGTGTGTGTGTGTTTGTCAGTAAAAGAGCAACATAATGTTTCATCTCATTAGACTCATAAGAGGAAGGGAGCAGACGGGACCAGACACACAGCCATCTCAGCCCAAATCCTTCTTCTTTCTGATCTGTTTGCTAATTTTGTTCATTTTCTTCCAGTCATTTAAACATTCCAAAGGCATTTTCCAAAACAAAACACACATACTCAACACTTTACACCAGCCTGCACAAATCTCCAACCTCCTAACCCTTTCATAAAGCATGTTCTTATTCCTTTCATATTAACAGGGTGAAACTGTCCAAATGTGTGTCTGTGTCTGTAGTTTCTGTCATTCTGAAATTCTGATACAGTAGAACAGCTCTGTCATTCTGAGATAGTAGAACAGTTCTCTCATTCTGAGATAGTAGAACAGCTCTCTCATTCTGAGATAGTAGAACAGTTCTGTCATTCTGAGATAGTAGAACAGTTCTCTCATTCTGAGATAGTAGGACAGCTCTGTAATTCTGAGATAGTAGAACAGTTCTGTCATTCTGAGATAGAACACTTCTGTATTTCTGAGATAGTAGAACAGTTCTGTCATTCTGAGATAGAACACTTCTGTATTTCTGAGATAGTAGAACAGTTCTGTCATTCTGAGATAGTAGAACAGTTCTGTAATTCTGAGATAGTAGAACAGTTCTCTCATTCTGAGATAGCAGAACAGTTGTGTAATTCTGAGATAGTAGAACAGTTGTGTAATTCTGAGATAGTAGAACAGTTCTGTCATTCTGAGATCGTAGAACAGTTCTGTAATTCTGAGATAGTAGAACAGTTCTCTCATTCTGAGTTAGTAGAACAGTTCTGTCATTCTGAGATAGTAGAACAGTTGTGTATTTCTGAGATAGTAGAACAGTTCTGTGATTCTGAGATAGTAGAACAGTTCTCTCATTCTGAGATAGTAGAACAGTTCTGTCATTCTGAGATAGTAGGACAGTTCTGTCATTCTGAGATAGTAGAACAGCTCTCTCATTCTGAGATAGTACAACAGTTCTGTCATTCTGAGATAGTAGAACAGCTCTCTCATTCTGCTTAGAGCAGGTCATATATAGTGTACTGCCATTGAAATTCCAGTGTCCATAAATATAGCAAGTGTCTAGTGCAATGAACAGTTCCTTTAGAGCCACAATATCTTACACATTCCCTTTCAGATTGGCTCTACTGTTCTGAATCCTGTTCATTTGATTGACAGATGTCTAGAGCCAATAGAAGCATCCTTCTCTCTTTGCGTCCCTTTGTTCAATGAATGAAGGAACTTGCTCAACTGGTTTCCCTACGTCTATTCATAGCCTTTCTTTTGGCATTGCTGTGTGTGTGCGTGTGTGTGTGTGTGTGTGTGTGCGTGTGTGTGTGTGAGTGTGTCTCAGTGGGCGGGCTCAGGTATTAGGAGGATCCTTACCTGCTCACCTGTAAGAGGAAGTTGTTAGAGGGTGAGTGTTCAGACGAGGAAGTCAGTGTGGAAAGTTTGTCCATGTGGAGTGTGTGCAAGCCGTAACAGTGCCTGTGTGTGTGTGTTTGTGTGTGTGTGTGTGTGTGTGTGTGTGTGTGTGAGCCATGGCCTGGCTGTGTCCAGGCAGTGTGTGTTGTCTGCCACTACGATTCGGCTTTGGCAGTGGATTTCAGAGTGACCGGGGCAGACTGAGCCAGGAGGATTTTTTGGAACAGTGCTCTGGCAACAGTGTTAAATCTGTAACAGTCAGAGGCACTGGAGACTCACAGGTTAGAGCTGTGCTGCAGCACCACACACACACACACACACACACCTTGTCATGTTATATAAGTACTTATTTTCACATGAACTCCATGTTTTAGCTTTAAAACTGAAAGGGTGAACACATTTCTGTCTGTCTACTATATAACCTGTACATACATACAGAGTGAGAGACAGACAGACAGAGAGAGGGGGGGGGAGCACTGGTGAGCACTTTCATTTATATATTGATTTACAAAACTATTGGGAAACCTGCTCATTCATGTTTGTTCTGAAATGGAGGGTATTAAGGTATTAAGAGTTTATAGTAGACTCTTCTCCTTCCACTGTTCAAGGAAGGCTGCCTAAACTTAGGGAGTGTTAGTCAGGTCAGGATGTTGAATCATCAACACCCAACCTCACCCCAACTCCTCTAAACAGTCGGATGAACCACAGTCATTCTAGAGAACACAGTTCCACTGCTCCACAGCTTAATTTCGGGGGGGCCACTTTATACCCCACTAGCCCACATCTTGCATTAGGCTTGGTGCTAATAGGTTCATGTTTATCTGCTGCAGTCCTATTCTATTGGCAGTATGTGTATGTGTTTGCACATCTGTATCAGCAATGGGAGCATTCAGTAGAAGGGGTGCAAACAAATGCTTGGGAGTATAGTCAGACAGAGAGTACTAGGTGTATTTTCGTGTATGTATC
Source organism: Acestrorhynchus altus (assembly GCA_034509495.1). NCBI lineage: Eukaryota > Metazoa > Chordata > Actinopteri > Characiformes > Acestrorhynchidae > Acestrorhynchus > Acestrorhynchus altus. The sequence goes on along the minus strand of JAVGWO010000026.1, from coordinate 6,829,006 downwards.
ACATTAGATATACTGGGGAGGTATATACTGGGGAGGTATATACTGGGGAGGTAGCCTGTATATCACTGGTTGGAGTCCCTGGACTGACAGGTTGTGACTGGAGTGCCCTTGGGAAAGGCAACTAACCACCCAGACTGCTCCTGGGATACTGCACTGTACTGAGGCTGCCAATCACTCCAGACACATGTGCTCACGGTGTCACTGCGGTGTGTGTGTGTGTGTGTGTGTGTGTGTGTGTGTGTGTGTGTGTGTGTGTGTGTGTGTGTGTGTCTGCTCACTACTGGGTATATTGTGTTAACTGCACTGAAGGGTTAAATGTGGACAGAATTCCATGTGTGTCCAAAACAAATGGTAGACTCATTGTCTGTCTGTCTGTCTGTCTGTCTGTCTTAGACAGACAGATAGACAATAGATATCGATAGATAGATAGATAGATAGATAGATAGATAGATAGATAGATAGATAGATAGATAGATAGAAAGAAAGGAAGAAAGGAATGTTTAGGTATTACATTTTCTGAAATACCGGTGTCCTTTTTGTTCTTTTCTTTTGCCCTTGTGTGATATTTACAGTTGCTTATGGGTGTGTTATTTGACTTGTGTATGTCTGAGCACATTTTGCAGTGTGTGTGTGTGTGTGTGTGTGTGTGTGTGTGTGTGTGTGTGGCATTTATCTAAGTTGGCAGAACAAACTCTCAGCACTGATCTGATTACAGCAGCATTAATGAAAAGCCTGCAGAGACTCACAGTCTAGAGAATCTGCCATCACACACCCACACACACACACACACACACACACACATACTCATGCATTACATTTCAGTGTACACATGCATTGTTTTGCAGACTTCAGGTGGACAGATGCGTACATTCGTGTACATTAGTATAGAAATATTATGTAAAATCTCTGAAGACACGTGTCCTACAGACCAGTAAACAGTGTTTCAGTTAAAGTAATATCACTCAGTGAAGAGATAAACAGTTGGACACAAATTGTGGCCTCTGAACAGCTTCTGACTGGACTCACACAAGTACACTGAAAATGAGGGTACTTTCAGTTTATTATACACAGTTTAAAAAAATGCAAAGATCTTGGAGATTCAAGGTTTTTATGTGACAGCTCTTTTGTATGTCTCTCTGGAGAAGGGCGTCTGCTAAATGCCATAAATGTAAATGTCAATGTACCGTATTTTCCGGACTATAAGCCGCTACTTTTTTCCCACGCTTTAAACCATGCGGCTTATAACGAGGTGCAGCTCTTTCTTCTTATATATGTTATTTACCAGGTTTTTTTTTTTTTTACTTTTCGGGTGCAGCTTATATTCCGGTGCGTCTTATATTCCGGTGCGGTTTATAGTCCAGAAAATACGGTAAATATTTTCTCTCCAGTTGAAAATGTCCATTCAAAAAACAGCCTGGAAGTCTGGAAAAGTCTGACTCAATTACTCTGAACTTAGTTCTTCAATAATTATAATAATATGTAATTAAAATATAATATGTGTGTAAATAACACTAAGCTCATACTAGTTCTACTAGTTCTCTGAGTATCAGAATCAGTAAACTCTTATTCAGAAGGATTCAGAGTTATTATAACGTGTGTGTGTTTACCCTGCAGGGCAGCTAAAATCCTTGTATGAGAATAAATATATAACTATTGTTCACTATATAATAGTCTGTTAAGATTAACCTTGCACTCATTGTTCATATGAAATGCCTTTAGCGTTTAGCCTTTAGCCTTTAGCTGAGGCTCACCATCGACAAACACTGAAAGTTGAAGTGAATTCTTTAAGACTCCAAATAACTGAGCTGCACAAGAAATGGAAGTTGAACCTAAAGTATATAAGTATTGAACATTATAACCTAAGATCCACACTTTGCAGACAGTTACATGGCATTTTCTAGGCTTGATATCTAACAATGTTACTCATCATTGTGCGAGTAATTCAGCTCGGAACACAGCTGAAACATTCCAAGGAATTGACCTAGGGTTCTAAATGTTAATGGAATTGTGTGATATTTATTCAACAGAGCCCTTGTATAAATATAGCCACGCTTTTTACTTTATTTCCCTTTTTAGGTGATTTATGTTTTGTCGTACAAAGTAAATGTACACAGAAGAACATAACTTTCCTTACTGTTAGGTTAACAGAATTTACATACTATTGGGATTAGCACTGATTAGGTCCACACTTTGCGATTGGTCCACACTTCCTGCACTACCTCTGTATGTATGTGTGTTTATGGGTGCAGCTCAATTTAAGGAATCAAAAGCCACGGTTTTACACATATATTAAGTTAACAATGTAAAATGCATCCATGTATCTCAATTGTCCAGTGCTGCTGGTGTGCAGGACCACTCTTCAGGATGGGTCCAGGTGTTGATGGCTCGATTAGCTTTTCAAAGGCTTCACTTTCTATTTCATCCACTACTCTCAAGAGACCCCAGCTAGACCCCAAACACATTTACGACTTGAAAGCATTTCTCTCCCCTTTAGTTCACACTCACACATCTGTGAGCAGAGTCAGCTGTTTCTCAGATAAGGCTCTAGCATGAGGTTGTAAAGAGCAGGTGAAAATTCTTAACTTGGAGTTAAACACCAGAGGTTGCTGGTTCATATCCATTTCCTAAAGCAGGGGTAAGCAAACCTGGCCCAGGAGTGCCAGCGTCCTGCTGATTTCCCTGCTCTAGCAGACATAATAAGCCTGGCATTAAACAGGAGAGTTGAATCAGGAGTGCTTGAGCAGGAGGAGTGTAGGAGGCTGGCACTCCAGGACTGGAGTTGCAAACCCCGGCTTTTAACACAATTAAGACACTTTGTGGATAAGTTGTCTATATACAGGGGTTGGACAATGAAAGTGAAACACCTGGTTTTAGACCACAATAATTTATTAGTACCATGTACTAGGGCCTCCTTTTGCGGCCAATACAGCATCAATTCGTCTTGGGAATAACATTTGTTGGATACAATCCGGGTTAGCACCCAAACATCCCTTTCAGACAGCTTCCTCTTGCGTCCACAGTTAATCCTGTCGGATGTGGTTGGTCCTTCTTGGTGGTGCTGACATTACCCTGGATACTGTGGCTCTTGATACATCACAAATACTTGCTGTCTTGGTCACAGATGCGCCAGCAAGACGTGCACCATCACTTTGTCCTCTTTTGAACTCTGGTATGTCCCCCATAATGTTGTGTGCATTGCAATATTTTGAGCAGAACTGTGCTCTTACCTGCTAATTGAACCTTCACACTTTGCTCTTACTGGTGCACTTAATGAAGATTGGCCACCAGGCTGCTCCAATGTAGCCATGAAACCTACCACACTACAATGACAGGTGTTTGTTTCATTGTCCAACTCCTGTATATGGTAGTACTTTCTTTTGTAACACAGAACACTAAATGTTAATTCTGTTACATCAGCTAGCAGATGCCCACACTGACCAGCACTGATGAGGGAATTCCGACCACTGAGAGAGAGATGGGTCAGGTGTGCTCTCTGGGAATCCCATAAACAGGTGTCAGCAGCCTAACTAGGAATCAAACTGGCAATCTCCAGTTGAAACTAACACTTAGACAGTTGCCCCACTCAGGAGCCCCCTGCTCTCTCATTAGATTTGTCACTAAATTTAAAGCAACTCATAAAGCATTTTCCTTCCAGACTGTGAAATATCACTTAGTGACCTTTGAAGTGGCTACACATTTTTAAAATGTAGACATAAATGAAATGCTGATATTAGGCATAGTGCCAATAAGTTCATGTATATCATGTTTGTCCTGTTCTATTGGCAATATGTCTTATGTGCACAATTTGTGTCTCACGTACACTAAATATGTAGAGCAGCTGATGTGTAAAATAAACAATGGTAGGGTTTTAGTATGATGGTGGATGGATACAGACAGTCTTTGTCTGTGTGTGTATAATGCTCCCTTGCAAAACACAAGCTTTTGACCTCATGTAGAGCTTATATGGGATTAAAGTGTTTCGGTCTCCAAACTTGCTCAGAATGGAGTCAGTATTTATCCTGCTCTCTTCACACACACAGTGTTGCAGCTGAGGATGTAATTACTTCATTAGGTTAATTACAAGCTGAGGACGAGAGTGTAGCTGTGGGCGCTGGGTTTAATTGCTTGGGCTCTTATTAAGATTTAGCCTAAAAAATTACACTAAATTGACCCCAAAATATACTGCATCAGAACTGTGCCGTGGTAAAATCATTATAGTATAACTACAATGCAATTATGGTGTTGCAGAAGTGCACTGTATCAAAAAGTATACACTTCAAAAGTACACTGAATCAAAGTGCACAGCACACTACACTGTATCACAAGCAAATGTTAAACTGCTGTGCTCTGTACGTGTGCACTGCGTCAAAAATACACTGCATCGATTGTACTCTATCCAAACAAATCTAGATATAATCAAGAATCACGTTGTGTCAAAAAGTAATCAAATGTACACTATATTCAAAAGTACACATCATCACAATTGCACCACACCATCTGAAGTGCACTATATGAAAAAGTAAACCAAAAGCACACTGCATCATAAAATATACTGGATCTAAAAAACACTATGCCTGCAATATTGCACTATGTCAAACAGTACATTGCATCAAAAGTGCACAATATTAGAGAGTGCTATTCACCAAAAGTACACTGTACCATCAAAAGTGTACTATATCAAAAAGCACAATGTCATCAGAGGTGCACTGTGCCATCACAAAGCTCTGTATTAAAAACTACCTTTCATCAAAGGGTACGCTGCTTCATAGCTGCACTGTAAGAAAACATGCACTGCGTCAAAGATACACTTCAGCAAACCACACTACACTGTATCACACACCATGTGATTTTACATGATCATTCTATATTCAGTCATCCTGCAGAATCCTTAACTGTTTCTACATTGTGATAAAATGCCCAGTGTGAGCTATAATCTAGACAAACAGAGCTACAGCAAACATTTCAGTGGTACGCTCTCCTCAGTGCTGCTCCAGAAAGCACCTCGTCCTTATTTTTACTCATGACCCACATTCACTCTAGATGTCTATATCCAGTCTTCTATTAATACTGAATAATGCAGAGCTGTGACCTCCAAGATATTCTGAACAGCCTTAATCATTTTTGACTCCATCTTTCTCAGACAGGGAGGTATTTAATTCATATGTTTTCTGTGGAGGACAGTGAGGGAAGGTCGTCTGGGCCAGAACTCCCCATCCCTGGAAGTCCAGTGGAAGGTAGTTAGTATGGTTAATATGCCCTTTGCCTACATTCCCTCTTATACTGTCACTGTGTTCTGTGGTCACACCTTTCCTCAATACACTGATTAGGTGACTGACAGCGGTGTTTACAGACAGCTCATTGGTGTTTCCATGGTGACTATAAGATAAGAGTGATTGGCTGACATTGGGCTATCAGAGAGAAATCCTGACGTGATTGTTTTCTGCCTGCCTGTGAAAGGACCCTTGATCGGAATGGGTGTGATGACCATACTGGTCTTGTATTGCTTAACTTTTACACACTTGCAGGTAGTGCGACTGTGTTATTGGCTGATTTTACTAGTTAGTTGTGTCTGTGACTGTGAATATTTAATAGACGGGAAAAGATGCTGATCTCCACAAGGCATGACGTTCTTTCAGTTCAACATTTTGAAGCCCACGATGGTATTATCTATAATTTTGTGATGTGGATTAGTAGAAGAAAAGGATGTTGATCTTTTCTGTCGAGAGATTTTTCAAACTATTAGTTTTATTTGCTAAATTTACAATGGATGGCAATGAATTTGGTCCATTTGACATCAGATTAGCCAAAGAGCCAATCAACGTTATGCATATTTACATCTACCTTGATTCTACTAGACAGCTCCACCAGTTCATCCAATCTGGGGGAGGGCAGGATGCAGGTAGTGACACACACACACACACACACACACACACACACACACACACACACACACACACACACACACACACCTAGGAGTCAGGCTTCTTGTGGTCAGAGATGGTTATGAGGCCCCTCCAATCTCTGCTGACATTTTTCATGCTGTACAGCTTCCTGCTGTAGTTGTTTTTCTCTTATTCTTATTCTCCTTCTTAGATACCTCTGCACAACTTTCAGCTCATCCTTGTCACCAGCACTCTTCTTCTCTTTTAGGAGAGCCTTTATGCCAGGATTAATCCATGGCTTGTTGCTGGAGAAACTTTGAATGATCTTAGTGAGGACAGTGTTCTCTACATAGAAGGAATCATTGTTCGTAATGCATTGAGTGAGACTGTCAGTGTACTCCCAGTATCCCCATTAGGACATAGTAACAGTCCTGCAATCCTCTTCAGACGTCTTAGACCATTTCTTCACTGTGCGGGTCACTGCAGGTTCTCTACAGAAGATGAATTAGACTGTGATCAGATCTTCCAAGCAGAGTGAGCTTTGAGGAGATATATGCCACCTTTAGGTTGAAATAAAACAGGTCCAGGTGTGGCAGGTTACATTCTGGGTGAAGGTAGGCAGACTGGAGGATGGAGAAGCATGATTAAAGTCTCCAGAGTTCTTACAGTAGATCTGTTTCTTAACAGTGATGTGTCCAGAATTACACCATCTATCATTCACAAATACTGCCAGTCCACCTCCTTTGCTCTTATCGCTCTCTACTGTCCTGTCTGCCCGAATGAGGTGAAAGCCATACCGAGAATACAAGCCTTTAATCATGACTCTGTAAACACCATGATGCTACACTCCCAGTATTACCTCTAATTACGCGTTAGTGCTGTATGTCTGTCCATCTTGTTGATAAGCAATCTCACATTTCCCATCACGCACAGGATCTCCAGACATGGTCGGTTGTAAACAGAGAGAAAAGTAGTGCTAAAACCAGCACAAGCACCACAACTTTGGTGTCCATTGTGGTTAAAAATGATAAAACGACACTTCCGAAAAAAAAAGTTAGAAAAAACTCAGAAGAAAGCAGGAGATACTGCACCACCTCTGTGGTGCCATCTTGGAAGTAGATAGCAGATGGTATTTTAGGTAGGTATTTTGATATATGTAATTAGAAATTGGCCATTACCAGGAAAGCCAGAGGTCAAGTTGAAGTCTAGAAGAAAACTTTTAGAACTGCTTATAGGATTACTAGAAAGGAAAATCAAAACCCCCCATTTACTACAACAAATCCTGAAGAGGTAGAGCACTGTTCTACTGTGCAGAGACACCTGCATAAATCAAAGACACTTGCAGTTTGGGCATAATGATCTGAAAGCGATTACTTTTTCTAGATCTTGGAAAGAGAGAAATGGCTTTGAAAATGTTTAGAGTTGGAAGACTTTTGAATGTTAAATGAGAAATGACATCAAGCAGCTCAGCGTACAGATTTAATAGCTTGTTTGCAGTTGTTCTCGATGAATGATATTCTTTACTTTCATTCAAAATGCAGCGTAGTGCCAAAAATGTGATACATATTGCTTTGTGAAATTTGTGAACCGTTACACTGTTATTAAGGAAATCACCTATCTTTCAGGAGTGCACGTGTATATTGTCACATTTTGTGATAATATTATTCTGTCCAGCCTATTAGATCTTCCTCTGTGCCTGTGAACTCTTTCTCTGTCCTGTCTGATGACTCATGTCTGCGAGCGGATGACCCAGGTGCACACTTGTCTGGGTTTTTGTGTGTGTGATTAGTCGTGGCTGCAGTTCTGTCCGGGGTGGTATTTTGCTCTCATATTGCAATTATTTGTTTCTTGCTGCTTTATTGCCTCAGATCAAGTCCTCTCTGCTTCACGTGCAATATTACAGCTCTCTCCTTCATCTTTCTCACTCGTTCTCCTTCTCTGTCATTCGCTCTTGCTTATCATCCATTCTGCCTCTTATACTTCTCTAAATCTTATTTCTGGTGGTCTTTTCTCTGCTCTAAGTGTTGTTAAGTGTTGTGGATTGAGCATTCCCTCACTATTACTGCCCGACATCGTTGGTCATAGTGATGCTGAAGCAGCTGTCCATTGGTTTCTGTTGTAAGACTGATTGATCAGCAGTAGTTATGGTAGTTTATAAGCAGGGAAATTGTGGCTCATGATAAATGACCTTCATCACTGTCAGGCAAAAACCTTGTTTGTCCATTGTTTTTGACTTCATGACATAAAGTGTTCTTGTTTCAAAGGTTCATGATCAATGGACCAATAGAAATGTTCCAAAATGACTTGAAATCCTTTTACTTTTCCATGGAAAGCTAAGGTTTTTTCTCCTCCTATAAAGCTTCCTTTTTTGCCGCACTGGTAAGCATAGCATAGGATGGCTTTATTTTTCTGGTACACAGACGCAAACATGCACATGTAGAGACTGGATTATATCCTCAGACCAGTTCATCAATATGCACAGCCTCAGATCACTGCTACCCTTCATTCCTCACGACTTCCCAAAGGAATGATAGATAAAAGGACCTAATCGGCTTTGGAGAACGGCATTGTGGGATCAGTAGTTTGCAGTGTTACCCTGCATTCTGTGTCTTGTCAGAGGAGATTGGAAGACAGGGCGAGGCGGATGAAGACAGAAGAGAGTGGGATGAGAGAAAGGGGAGTTAAAGAGGGAAAAAAGATGGAGCTGGAGGGAAAGTCAGAGGGAAAGGAGAAAAAAGAGAAGTGTAAAGATTAAAGGAGTTTAGTGCGTCATTCCTAGAACTCTGAGTCATCGTCTGACATCACTGTGTGTGTGTGTGTGTGTGTGTGTGTGTGTGTGTGTGTGTGTGTGTGTGTGTGTGTGTGTGTGTTGCTACACTGCTGAGAATATGATAAGTGAGATCAAAGCTTTCTGAGAGCCATCTCTCAGTCTGTGTGTGTGTGTGTGTGTGTGTGTGTGTGTGTGTGTGTGTGTGTGTGTGTGTGTGTGTGTGTGTGTGTGTGTGTGCAAGAGAGCGAGCTATGAGATATTCATATTCACAACTGTCAGACTATGTGCAGTGATGCAGCCACTCTGTTTTATTATGATCATGCTGTTATCGTTACTCCAGCTCCAATGTCTGATGCTTCACAGCTTAAAGCACAAGGATAGAAGTCCAGATAGAGTCCAGAAACCCTAAAATCAGCTTCAAGTCAATTTTTTATGGTACAACAATCAACCATAACATTAAAATGATTAAGAGCTGTGTAATGCTGTGTAAGTCCCGAGCTGTTTGGGTTAAGTTGTGTAATAGTACGTTACTACCTCAGTCTGCATCCTCCGTTGCCTCCAGATGCTGCTTTTGCATCTCTGCATTTCTCAACAATGCATTTGTGCAACTGTCCATCAGGAGGAGTTCAAAGCATGACTTGTATTTACAACAGTGAAATGAAAGTGATTTACCTTCCTCAAATGTAGGGGGAGCCTCGTAGCCCCCCGAAAAGAAAGGAAGAAAACCATTCTACCAGTTCTCTATTGCTTTACTGGAAAAAATATTAAACGGTACCATTTATTTAACATTTGTTTTTTAATACAAAATACTTTTCCTGTAAATGAATATTTCCTACTGTTGATGAATTTGATAAATTCTGAATCTTCTCCAAATTCATCTTCAGTATGTTTTGAACGGAAGATAAAGGTAAATAAAGTGCCACACTGCAGTTGTGAAAAATTCCTGAACTTTGTGCAACTCTACCAGAGATGCTAACCAACAATGTTAAAAATGGTTCAGGAAGAAGGAAGAACAACCATAGAAATTCTCAGGAATGTGACAGTCTCAGGGTCATGGCACTTAAGTGTTTTTAAAGCTCTATATTTTCAGCAGTAGGCCAGGGTTGGTGGGCAGCTCAATCTTTAGTACGTTGGACTGGTTCTAAAACTGGTCTAAATAAGTCTAGGAATGATGATGATGATGATGATGATGATAATAGAGAGAATACTGGTGGTTCGGGTTCATATATGAACATGCTGCAGGTGGGCAGGAGTCAAACTGGATGGTCCAACTTTCCTGTGAATGTGGTTTTACTCACCAAACATGAAATCTGTTGCATCAAACAGAAGCATTCTTTTGAAGTGTGGAAGAATGTCAGGAAGGGCTTCACGGTTAAAAGTGTTTTTGGAAACATGATGTTCTTTCAGGAAAACTCAGTCACAGGAACTTTGCTGCATACCTATGGACTGGTCTTCCTGATCACACCAGGAAAAGTAATGCGAAAGAAAGCACAATCCGAGAAATTCCCCCTCACAAAAAAGACATCATGATCCTCTACTCCAACATGCCAAACATGTACTCAGTCAAGATCATGTACAGTATGTGCATGGAGGTTAATCTGTCATCATCAACAGTTTCCTCATTCTTTCTTGATCTCTCTCACTTTCTTTCTCCCTCACCTTGCAGAAGAGTGTAAAGGAGGGTCTCCTTTTGAAGCAGACGAGTTCCTTTCAGAGATGGAAGAGGAGGTACTTCAAGTTAAGGGGCCGCACTCTCTACTATGCCAAAGATTCAAAGGTAAGAAGCACTGTGCTCTTGAGGCCTGGGATGAGCTAACAACTGAGATTTACATACGAGCTCTTAAAACGCATGATAGGCAGGAGATTTGTGTATCATGTACGTAAATTTGGTCTTCTGCAACTGAACTGTTACCCTACGATAATAATAAAAATATAGAGTCTGTTTTAGTTTATTGTTGACATATTTTTACATTTCTTCACACCAAATGACAGAATGCAACATCACAACATCCATCCTTCTTCTGGCAGCTGTTCTATCTGCATAACCTACTTTACCTCTTGACAGATGCTTGCTTTGTTACTGCAGCACAAGCTGCTGAGTGATATCAAATAATAGCAATACATTTAATTTCTAAAACATGTTCATGGGTTCCAGGTTCTCCAGAATGGAAAAGTATGTTTTCTTTGCTTTACATGTGCATCTAAAAAAAATAGAATCAGGCAAAAGTTCATTTGTATTCGGGTTTTATATTTATTACATGTAAAGTGAGATTTTTTCCAGCATTTTTATTTTATTTTGGATAAGTTTGATTTATAGCTCACGAAAAATAAGAAATCCAGAACATCAAATTATTAGAATGTTTAATTTTGAAATTTAATACATATTTAATGTAATAAATATTAAATATTTGAAATAAAATGATTCTAATTATTAAATTTTTTCGTTTGTTTGTTGTTTTTTTTGGACACACTAGTAGTTAAATAATGTAAGCTCAGTAGATGGAAGTGTCAAATTGTGAATTTCAAATGTCTGGCATAAACAAAACAGAGCTGGAAAACAAGTTATTTTCATAAGCTGACTTTATTATAATTATTCCATAAAGTAGGGGTGGGGAACTCCAGTTCTGGGGAACTCTGGCTTCTGGCTCAGTTTTATGGGTTTCACATCCAAGCACATCTGATTCAACTCACCTGTTAATTACAAGGTGCTCTTGGTGTGCTGGAGCAGGGAAATCAGCTGTGCTGGACACGTCTCTGGCTGGTCTCCACCCCAGGCCTAAAATTGACATACACCCATCCTGCTAGAAAAGAGTGCTTCTACTCACTGTTTGAGACTTGATTACTCCATTGATTACTCCACGTTTCAAAACATAATGTGTGCATGTGTGTGCATAAGCGTGTTAATTAGTCAAGGATTGTTTGTGTTGTTGCAGTCACTTATATTTGATGAAGTGGATCTTTCTGATGCCAGTGTGGCGGAAACCAGCACAAAGAACATCAACAACAGTTTTACTGTGAGTAAACACAGCTGGCTGATTCATCTCGCCAGTCATTTTTCCACATCCTTAGTGACAGTGTTACCCATTCATTCAGTAACTACATTCAAAATGAAGAGGAATGACTCCACAGAACCTGTTCTGATTGACTTTGGTCTGGATGATACCTTGGATGAACATCTGATGATACTCATGTGCAAGTTGTTTTCATACTTTTATTCAAAATGAAAAATAGATTTTATTTATGTATTCATTTATTATTGTACCACAGTTTTCTATCCCAATTTGTTTAGTACCAATTACCCAGCTCCATTAGCTCCCAACAGTGGGAGGGTGAAGACAAGCACATGCCTCCTCTTGCCAGCCATCAGCTCTGTTCAAACGCCAATGGGCTCATAGGAAAGCACCAGTTCCCAAGTTCTGATACAACATTTAACAGACACCTGTACACCAGCATGGCACTGGTTCTGGTTTGGGGAGAGAACAATCTAGCCGCCCAGAGAGAGCATGCCCAGTTTTGCTCTCGGACTCGGGACCTGGGATTCAAACTTGCGATCCTTGGAGTTTTGATAAAGGTCTTCAAGTTGGTGCTCATGCAAGCTCAGCCAATACATGGACCGAATAGATATCAGATATAGATCTTAATGGGTTAACTGGATTTTTTCATTCATTTGTGTTCCCTCTCTCTCCATCAGGTGATCACTCCCTTCCGGAAGCTGATGTTATGTGCAGAAAGCAGGAAAGAGATGGAGGACTGGATTGGTGCTCTGAAGTCTGTTCAGAAATGGGAGACATATGAGGTCAGCTTTTGACATTATTCTTTATGAACAGGGTGCAGGGAGCAGTGGATGTTTGCCCAGTGTGTGAGCTCTACTGCTGGCTAAAGTGCAGTCAACACGTGTCATCACGTGACCCTAAACCTCACTCGCCATTTTAATTACTGTGATTATGAAAGCATAGAGTTTAGTCACATATCTGTGGTGTGTTAGTGTGTCACATTATGAATCAGGACACTTTCTGTGATGATCACACAAACCATACGTCCAGTTATACGAGTGAAATGCTTTGACAACTGTCCATCACCTAAAAATCAAGATAAACAAAAATAGATTATATTGGTAAAAATATAAATAAACATATTGTCGCTGTCACACAACAAGCTTTCATCTTTGTTTTGACATGATGTGAATCTTTTTACATCGTGTCAAAATTTCACAGTGAGTGGACCAATAGAAATGATTCAAAATTCAAAATTGAAGTTCCATTCAAAATATATTTTTTGTTTATTTTTATTTTACCTGATTTTTTTTTCCTGAAGTTTTAAGTTTGGTTTTTATTCTCTATTTAATTTCATTGTTATTGATTAAAATAAACTGAATGTAAAGTGGAAAAAAAAATGAATGAATTCTCTTTGGATTAGTAATCAGTATCCGTACATGGATAGATAGACATCAATATGATCTATTTTTATAATTATTATTGGTAACACTTTACAATAAGGGTACATTAATCAGCAGTAATAAACATTACTAAATACTTAAGATACTTAAGATATTGATAAATATTACTCAATATTTGAATGAAAGAAATTATTATATTATTATATTAAATTTATATAGTGCTTTTCGAGATACCCAACAATGACAATCAACACTCCTCACAATCACACGCAGCACTTAATCAACACACCGGTGAGAAGCTGCTCATGATTTTAGAAGAAACACTAAATGAACAGTTGACCAAATACTTTTTTCCAGACAGTGTAGATTTGCTATTTTTCCTATTGTTAGTAGTATGTGTAGAGTAAGCTGTGTGTATAAATATTCTAATATGTAGTCATTATTAATAAAGTAGTGTCAGGTAATAATTATATGAGACATAAAAAAAATCATTCACAATGTTTATTACTGTCAGAAGTCGTGGTAATTATTGACCGTTGTTGTAAAGTGTTAACATCTTATCTATTACATTTATACATTTCGATCCCTTTTTAGTGTTTGGTTTGCAGTTTTCATTTCATCCACTTTTATTGTTGGATCATTAATTAATTCCTCAGCTACTGATAACATTGATAGTGACAGCACTCCAGATCGGAGTACAGCAGTGTGTTGTGGGATTCCAGACGAGCACTAGTGCACAGTGAAGTGGTGTGTGCTGTGAGTGAGGGATTGAAGAGCATATTGATGTGACAATTTTAATCCTAACGAGTTTATATGAGTGTGGCAGGAGTACTGATATTGATTATGACAAATTCTGCATCAGCTTGACTTCTGCATTATTCATCATGTCTGTGTGTGTGTGTGTGTGTGTGTGTGTGTGTATCTGACCTCAGGCCAGTCAGTTTAACATGGAGCATTTCTCTGGGATGCATAACTGGTACGCCTGTTCCCACGCTCGCCCCACCTTTTGCAATGTGTGCAGGGAGGCACTGCCTGGGGTCACTTCACACGGCCTGTCCTGTGAAGGTAAGCCCACTGACAACAGCAGGACCAAGCTAAACACATATAATGTGTTTACAGAATAATTCAAGATGTTCTTTGATGTATAAATTGTGCGAATTTGACGTTGTTTGGGGTGAAAATGCAGTTTTACAACCTGTTCACAACCCAGATATTTTATAGATAGAAATGAACATGCTGATTTTTTTATTGTAGAAAAAATGATAAGCTCTGCTTTAATGAATGAATTGTGACATTAAGGCATCTGACAGGAGCCATGTAGCTGGGTTAACTTTTAGCCTTGTCTCCACTCATTAATCTTTTAATTCCAGTACAGTAGTCACCTGTGAAAGTCCAATATAATGAATGTAATCCGTGAAATGCTGTTGCATTTGACTGCATTACATCTTTGCGTGGAGATAGGACGGTGCATTTGTAAGAATGTGTGATAAGTGTTACGATACAGGGGTCACGATTCGAAATGCTGCGATATATATTGCAATACTGTTAGCAACGTGATATATTGCGATTTGTTTCATCCCTAGACCAGATTTGCTGGATGGTTTGATAGTTTCTCAGACCTTTAATTCACCTGATAGTTATTTAGAGGAGACAGTGAGACGTGTCAGATCCTAAGAAACTCTAGTAGGACTTCATTTAAGATCTAAATACAGAATTTAGATTTGGTCCAAAGAATCTGACCATGTTTTGATCTGCTGTATATTTTTTTGGCAGAACTGTATAAGTTTGGAAATCTTGTCATAAACTGACAATCTAGTGTTTTTTAGACTGACAGGGATATTTTATTCTCTAAAAATCATTCAAACAAAGTAAAAAGCCCTAAATGTGATTTTATTATTATTATTATTATTATTATTATTATTATTATTATTATTATTATTATTATTATTATTATTATTATTATTATTATTATAGAATACAGTGCATCTGGTAAGTATTACAGTGAATCAGTTTTTACACACTATTCAAAATTCCCCACTATGAAGAGTTTTTACAAATAAAAACAGAAAAATATTAAATTTATTCACAGCCTTTGCTGTGACACTCAAAATTGAGCTCTTGTTTCCACTGATCATCCTTTGGCTGTTTCTACAGCTTGACTGGACATTATTTGGAAAAGCACACACCTGTGTATATAAAGTCCCATAGTAGACAGCACACGTCAGAGCACAAACCCAGCCATGAAGTCTAAAGAATTGTCTGTAGATCTCTGAGACAGGATTGTATCAAGACACAGATCTAGGGATGGTTACAGAAACATTTCTGCTGCTTTGAAAGTCACAATGAGCACCGTGGTCTCAGAGCTCCAATGTTACTCTTTTGAGAGAAATGAGAAGCTTCCAGAAAGACAGTCATTTCTGCAGCACTCAACCAATCAGGCCTGTAATGGTAGAGATTACATGTCTATAGGAAACCAGGCACTGTCAGCCAATTTCCATCATTACCTTCCTACCGTGAAGCATGGTGGTAGGAGCGTCATGCTGTAGGAATGTTGTTCTGCAGTAGGATCCAGGAAAGTAGTCAGGGCTGAGAGAAATGACTGCAGCGATGTGCAGAGACATTCTTGATGATAACCTGCTCTAGAGTGCCCTG
The DNA here is from genome assembly GCA_034509495.1 of Acestrorhynchus altus. Classification (NCBI taxonomy): domain Eukaryota; kingdom Metazoa; phylum Chordata; class Actinopteri; order Characiformes; family Acestrorhynchidae; genus Acestrorhynchus; species Acestrorhynchus altus. The sequence continues at coordinate 6,813,306 of JAVGWO010000026.1, read as the reverse complement.
GACCTCAGACTGGGATGAAGGTTTGTCTTCCAACAGGACAATGAGGTCATAGCTCCACCCTCTTCTCACCTCTGCCTTCAGAGTGTATGGTTTAGCATGTTTTCCAAGTGGATTTTAGGCGTATTCCAAGATGGATCACGCACTGAAAGTTGAGAAGAGGTTGATGGAATCAGAGGGTAGTTTATACAGTTTGATTGTATCTATATTTTTTATTACACCCCTGCTTTTCGAAAGGCTTTCATTCCTGGGCTGACTGGGGCAAAATGTACACAGTCAAATTAAATGAGTCAAGATCCAATTTGGTTGATGTTGATTATAAGTAAGTAAGTAATTATACTTTTTTATCCCACTGTGCACACACAGGACTTAATCCTCCGCATTTCCATCCTCACATACACACACTAGTGAATTCACACACCAGGAAGCAGTGAGCACATGTGCCCCAAGCAGTGGGCAGCCCTATCCTCAGCCCCCAGCTGGGGAGTTCAGTGCCTTGCTCAAGGGCACTTCAGTGATGTCTTGCCAGTTCAGTCCTTCCAGTCACAAGGCTGATTCCCTCATCACCAGACCACGGCTGCATTAGGCAACAGTTTGAGATCCAGCTGAGGGTTTTGAAGTAGGTTATTTTCCAGCTCTGTTTGGGGAATGCTGCATTTTCTTTTGAGGGCCGAGACAGTTTTTGAAGGGTTTTTTTTTTCAGCTATGCCACAGTAAATACAGTTTTCTAGGGTTTTCTAGGTCAGTTCTAGTCAACAACACAGACGGTAAACACTGTTTTACCAATTTCACTGGTGTGTCGTTCTCATCCTTCATCCTTTTACTTCCTCCTGCCATTGTTTTGTGTGTTATTGTTCACTTTCTCAGGTTTCAGTTCTCGTTTCTTTATTACCCCCCATTGTTTTCTGCTTTTGAGCTCTGATTGCTTTCTCAATCCAATCTTTCCATTTCCCTGTCCTTCACTCCCTCTGTCATGTTCTCTGTCAGTGTGTTACTCGTTCTTTTAAACAGCTAGTCAGTTGTAGCCTGGGACAATTCTTTAAAGTGAATGTGTGTGTACTGTATGTGTGTGTGTGTGTGAATGTGTGTGTGCGTGTGTGTGTTACAGTGTGCAAATTTAAAGCTCATAAGCGATGCGCTGTCCGATCCACTAACAACTGCAAGTGGACCACTCTGGCATCCATAGGAAATGACATCATTGAGGATGAAGATGGGGTGAGTGTATATCATTGCTGACAATCAGTCATGTTAGTTGTGTAGTACTTAACTGGTTATATATGTCTGTATATGTTTGTGTTTGCTCCCTGTCTAGGTGTCCATGCCCCACCAGTGGCTGGAGGGGAACCTGCCGGTCAGTGCAAAGTGCGTGGTGTGTGATCGGACCTGTGGCAGCGTGCGCCGACTGCAAGACTGGCGTTGCCTTTGGTGCAAAGCCATTGTGAGTGTCAGAAATTCGGCATGTAACAAAGAGCACCAGCGAACACTGGAATTTCTTGCATGCAGCACATTCATTTGACCTCTACATGCTTTTATATGTTTGTGGACGTCCCTTTGTGCTACTTTTAGTCCTGTGTTTCTCAACCCATTGAGCCGTGGAGCAGTGCAGCTGTGCTCTCTGCAATGATGGTGCTCCACCTAATACTTTTGGGATGAGTTTGGGAATAATGGATGAAGTGGGGTGGAGACCATCCAACATCCTGACCTCAATTCCCGCAATTGGATCCTTACAGCAGTGCTCCACATCTAAGAGAAACCATTACCAGACAGTGGAGACAAAAGCTGAATAAACTCTTTTTTATAAACTCATATAAAAACTTCTATATAGGAATAAATCATGAATAGTCAGGTGTCCTAATACTTTTGTCTGTATAGTGTATTTTGTGCTACAACCACAAATGAGGGAGAAGTAAAAAGAAACAAACATTCATGCAGTACAATTACTTGGTCTTGTTTGAAAATATTTTATTTGTTGTATAGGATTTGTTATCTCTTTGATTAACCAAACCAGGCATTGGATAATAAGAACTGACTGGATAAGGCTCCCAAGTGACAGAGCGGTCTAAGCATTGGCCCTATTATATTGAGATAAATTCAATCTCCTGTGATTTTCTTGTAGACCTGGCCACAGCCATCTGTGGCCCAGAGAGCATAATTGGCCTCACTCTCCTGGGTGTGCAGGATAGTCCTGCCCTTCTCTCTTGATGGTAGCCAGCATGACAGCCACTCAGTTTCCCCAAGCAGTAGAAAATCAATTAAATTAAATGGAATGTATTTGTAATTAATTATGGGCTTCCTTATGTAGAGGTTTGGAAATGGTTGAGTAAACACATTGACACAAATTGCTAAATCACTACTTACTGCAATAATGTTCACATGTATCACTTCCCAACTGTTTTCCATTTATTAAAACACACTGCCAAAAAATATCTTACAGTTATCCTGAAACACTGAATAGTGAATTACAGTTTCCTATTAGGCTGAATGGGATTTAGCTTTTGTTCTGTTAAGCTCAGAAACAGTTATTATGAAGTATTATATTCATATTATTTGTTAAAACTTTAAGCCAAAGACATTTTAACTGTGGTTTTACAATGTGTGTGTGTGTGTGTGTGTGTGTGTGTGTGTGTGTGTGTGTGTGTGTGTGTGTGTGTATGTGTGTGTGTGTGTGTGTGTGTGTCTGCAGGTGCACAGTAGCTGCAGGGAGCAGTTGGGAAAAACTTGCCCACTGGGTCAGTGTAAAGTGTCCATCATCCCTCCCACCGCTCTCAACAGCATTGACTCTGATGGTGAGGGGTTGCCCTGGAAACGGCATCAGCATCACACATCACATACATGTTTCTAAGAAGAAAGGACAGAGTGGAGCTTTCATTCCAGCCACTGTCCACAATATTCATTTAGAGGAAGAGATAAAAACAGATTATTTCTCCTCTTCCTCACATGCGACTGTGATCTCGTAGGCAACGTTTGATCTCTGTTGTCTAACTGATGCACGGCTGCTCAGATTCCAAGCGTACCTGAATGTCTGATATATAGACACACAGCAATTGAGCTCTCAGAATGTTTGTCACACTTTAAAAGCAAAATTTATGTCATACAGTAGAAATTTCAAAACCAGCAAGTCTCAAAGGAATCATTTTTTTGCAGATATTAAAAAATGTTTGCCTTTGTCTGTAGAGTTACTGATTAAGAAATTCTCTGCTTTTTCACTCACTCACTCACTCTCTCTCTCTCTCCCTCTCTCTCTCTCTCCCTCTCTCTCTATAGGTTTCTGGAAGGCTACCAGTCCGTCCTGTTCCAGTCCTCTGCTGGTGTTGGTGAACAGTAAGAGTGGAGATAATCAGGGAGTGAAATTTCTGCGCAAGTTCAAACAGCTGCTCAACCCAGCGCAAGTCTTTGACCTCATGAACGGAGGGCCGCAGCTGGGGTGAGACTTACACCAACATGATGCCTTAGCGCTGATGTTGCAAAGGTTTTTACATGTAAGGGATGTAATCGTCCTGAGCTGAAATATAGTTGATTGATTCGACTTCGAGGGGGTGTGAGGAACTGAAATGGGTCCTGACTCTGTTTAATATACACTCATCATCAGAAAAAAATGTTGCACAAATTGTTGCACTCAGAAGGAAGTGTTGGATTGCAGTTTTAATGGGAAGGAAGAAAAAGTTAGGTAAAGAATTTAGACTGATATGAACAATATTACCTGAGCTATGATTGTAAAGGTTCCTAATGGTGTCCAGCGATAATCTGGCGATGAATATTCTCAGTGCCACATCCGATAGCATTCCACACATTTTCAATAGGGTATAGGTCTGGCAATGTGACTGGCCATTGCATAATATCTGTGTCTTTAAGGTGACGGCAGGAAGCGGTGTGCTGTGTGTTCAGAAAATGTAGGACCTCTGGTTGCAGGACCTCATTAATGTAACACTGTGCTGTCAAACTACCTGTAATGAAGACCAAAGGTGGTCTAGCATCGTACAAAACTCATACCATGACACCAGGCCTGGATGTGTGACAACAAACAATTGATCTTGGCGCTGTCCACGGTGCCTCCACACACACTAAAGATGACCCACTGCCATTCCGAGTGACCCCATGACAGTCTGCCACAACACAACACAGCAGTTCATTTTTTGATGATGAGTGTAATTTATACTGGTGTATAATTCTAGACATACACATACAGTATATATACTCACACTCACTAATTCACTATAGATGTATACATTGCATGTGATAAAGGCAAGTGTGTGTGTGTGTGTGTGTGTGTGTGTGTGTGTGTGTGTGTGTGTGTGTGTGTGTGTGTGTGTACAGACTGCGACTGTTCCAGAAGTTTGAGACATTCCGTATCCTTGTGTGTGGTGGTGATGGCAGTGTGGGCTGGGTGCTGTCAGAACTGGATAAACTAGGACTGCACAAACAGGTCTGAAGTCATGTATAGGATTAAAGAACAATGATGTCAGAAATCCATAATCCAAGCTGGATTGTATACAATCTTTAATGTGTGGGTGTTGTTCCGTGCGTGTGTTGCAGTGTCAGTTGGGTGTGCTGCCCCTGGGTACGGGTAATGACCTGGCACGGGTGCTTGGCTGGGGTGGGCTGTGTGATGATGACGCTCAACTGCTGCAGATCCTGGAGAAACTGGAGAGAGCAACAACCAAGATGCTGGACAGGTAAACACAGTGAGACTGAACAAGGACATGTAAGGGCTTTACGCCTTGAAAAAGGTGTGTGGAAATGTGATACATAGTGGAACACGGGCTCTAGAGTTGCACAATGAAAAGAATGTTCATGAAGTTCACACTCAGGTTGGTTTCCACTAAGTGAACGTAAGTGACAAGAAGGTTAGAGGTTGCTCAAATTCCATGCATTTTTTAAAGTCAGGTAGACACACAGCACAAGATCATTTTTCAGATCAGAGCAGATTTTGTGAGACTTGTGTTGTAAGAAAATATAAAATGCAATAATAAATAATATAAATATGTACAAAACATGGCATTAATACTCATCATCTTAATTCTGTCTCATTTAACATATTGTGTTTGTTGCTACACTTCAATCATAGCCAACAATCAAATACTCTGTGCTTTCAGTAGTTTCAGTTCTTTAAGTAACGAGAGCAGAAGGTCCAAATTGTATTTTTCCCACGTTCTAAAGGGCCATAAAGGCTTCTAGGGTCCTTTCACCCTGGCGTCTATTTGTTCTGCCCTAGATAACCTGTAAATGAATTGTCATTCAGTCCTTCGGTGCACGATATTTAAATACACTATACAGACAAAAGTACTGGACGACACCTTTTATTGAATCATTGAATTGAGGTTTCATTCAGTCCTGTTCCCAAACATATCTTATTTTGCCACACCTGCTATCAGGAGTGTGTTTCTTACACTCCAATGCAACAGCAGATACAGAGGTAATTAACATACAGAATGAGCAGTATGATATACTTAGTTAGAGGGTGTGACAGTAATAGTAAGTAGATGAGGATTTCACTTGAACAGCAGTGTTAGTAAACTTATATCCCCTGCCTACCAAAGAAGAGGACCTGTGTTTGTGGTCAGCTATGAAACTCTGGTGAAGGGGACTTTAAAGCTATTAGAACACATAGCTTTTAGGTAATTATGGGCATTAAGGCGAAATCAAATACCGAACCATGCAGTCTGCTTTTACAGACATAAGAATAAGAGGTTCTTAAGAGTGAATTCCAGCATGGTGCTGTAATAGGAGATGCCAGCATTGCAGTGGGGCAGTCTTGGAAATGTCTTCCTTCCTATGTATGATATGATCAGCTGTGAGTAGTGAAAAGTGAAAGCATTTAGGAGCAGCAGCACGTGTCAGACTACATAAAGCTACAGATAAAAGATACATAAAGGTCTTAAACACTCTGCTGATCAATAACTGCAGAGCATTTCCTGCAACTGAACTGTGCTGTTGAGTGTTCTGCTGCCTTATACAAAAGTTTAGAAAAGAAATAAGAAATAAAGAAATCAATAGTTACTCTTAATGGAGTTCTGAAAGTATTAGTCATCAATAATTTGGGAGAAGGACCATGCCCTAGCTCCTCCTCTCCAGCATTTCACTCCCTATAAAATCCAACCTCAACCACTCACCTCAGCTGCTATCACCCCAGCTCCTCCTTCTCTTCAATCCATGCTCAGCCCTGATTGGTCCATCAAAAGAACCCAAGTGGAACTCCAGCCCAAACTCCTCAAGCTCCCCTTCGTTGCCTCCAAATACCTTATGTGGGGTCCATACTGAACATACTGAAATATGTTCATGAGTCCAGATACGAATATCATGCATATTCATACAGTACAGAAGTAAAATCGCTTTAAAAGGAATATATCTTTGAAAATGTGAGCACATGATTTCCTCCAGTGCAAACAACGTAGTGCAAACTAGTTTTCCTGAGTGTAGTTTCACACTAAAGAAAAACAGGTTTTCAGACTGTGTTCACACTGACACTGAAGTGAATTGAATAGAGCTGTGTGCTGTGTGTTCTCTTGTGTGATCATTAGATGGAGTATAATGACATATGAAGTCCCCACCAAAAACACTCCTGCCATTGTTAAGGAGGATGATCCACTAGACTCTCCACTCCAGGTACACCCTTATTTCTTCCATTATTTTCACTGCAGTCTGACTGTTACACAAGTTTCCACATACTCAAATGTAGACCAAACCTTTGATGTCAAAATCTTCTAAGTTCATTAGCTGATGTTGGTAACAAACAGTAGAGGGGTTTACAGTCAACATGAACCTTTCCGTAAATACGTACCCCAGTCGTTCCTCTCGTCTCTCTCAAAGCATTCAGGTCTTCACAGCGGTTGAACAGGCTTATTGAAGTGGTGTAGTCCAGGGTTTTCATCCTGTGGACTGGAGACCACCAGTGGGCCACGAAGCACTCTCTAGTGGTCCCCCAGCCCATCCTCAGGGGGAGATAGTAGTCCAAAAAAGAAGGGCTGGTAATGGCACTTTAAAAATTAAGTTAAAATGAAGAGATTTGTGTTCAAACCATTAATAAAAATGCACATTAAAATAAAATCACAGAAATGTCGCAAAGGAAATGACACAGTATCAGTTTGAGCCAAAGCAAACTGATACTCATACTGATACTGCACATTAAAAGTTAGTTTTTATGGTGGGCTGTTAATTTTTAATTATAATCAGGTGGGCCATGAGGTCCAAAAGGTTTAGAACCCCTGGTGTAGGCCACAGTTAGCACTTTTTGATTCTTGAACTGGTTGGGCTTAGCTGACCCTTGGTGCTTTTCAGCAAACCAGCCCACGTTTACACCAGTTTTAGTGGAACCGACAATACATCACAGAATACGTCATGGACAGAGAGAACTGCACAGTGTCAGTAAACAGAAGATGGTGGAGCGTATAGAGCGTTCTGCGCTGATGGGAAAGCGGCCGCTGTCTTACTGGGAGCTAAAACAGCAGTAACAGACATTTTATACAGACGTATTAAATCGATTTCTATCGTTGCAAAATCAGTTCAACATAACTCTGTTCAAATTAAAGTGCTGCTGTTTATTCTGTCATTGATCCAGATTACTCACTATGCGGATTCTGTCGCCACACATCTGACAAAAATCCTGGAATCAGACAAGCACAGTGATGTCATATCCTCTGCTAAGTAAGTACAAGTGAAACCAGTGACATCAGGTCCTCTGCGCATGTGTGTGTGTGTGTGTGTTAGCCTGGAGTCCTGCCGCAGTGGCGGCTGCATATCAGGCACGTTCAGCCCTGTTTGAATGGAGTGTCAGGAAGGTCATCTCAGCTTTGACGTCTTTCAGGTTATTATGCAAATACAGAAATTCTGAGGAGCAGTCTTTGTTGAATCCTCAGTCTCCACCCTATCTAATGATATCAAATAGCATAGTTTTGGCTCTAGTTCTTGTCGGCTACTGTTCAATGTTTCATTTCACTGTTTCACTTTTTTGGAACAGATGAGGAAAGCTATTTTTTTTTTTTATGGAACCGCATATGTCCCAGCATGTATTGTGCTGACGGGTCTGGAGGTTTAAGAACACGTACACACACCCCAGACATGACTTTTGAGCTAATCACAGCCTTTCTAGACGTGAAAACCAGGATACGTTTAACACTATTTATTTTTGCATTAGTTTACATTAAAACAGCTCTTTCCGTCTCTTGCTGTTTTTGACATTATAGAGTTTTGTTTCAACAGCAGCAGTATATCCAGTTGTATGTTTAATTCTATTGTTTAAGGCTCTTGTCTCTTAAACTATGAAAATAAGGTCTTTTTCTGTCTGTTTTAAATATTAAAGCAACATTTACCTTAAAACAGCTTTCAAATCATTGTGAGGCTCCACTGACAGTTACAGGGAGAATGTCATCGCTGTTATTTCTCCTAAACAGTTCCATTTTGTGCTATTGTGTAAAATCTCATGTGAGATTTGTAAAATCCTCAAATGTTTGTGTAAAATCCTGTATTACCATACCTCAGAGGTAGGATACCCTGCTCCTGGAGTGCCAAACTCCTGCTCAAACACAAAACTCCACAATTTTATTCTTTTTCTGCTCAAGCATGCCTGATTAGTTAGAGATTTTAGTAATTTAGAATTATTACTCTATCACTGATGAGAGAATTTAATTCAAAATGATTAGTGGCACTGCAGGTAGTGTGTGTCACACAGCTCCAGGACCCTGGGGTTTTGGGTTTGAACCCTACTACAGTCACAGTCTGTGAGGAGTTTGGTGTGTTCTCCATGTGTCCATGCCTCCATGTATTCCAGTTTCCTCACGCTTCCCAAAAATACACATGGCAGATCGATTGGTCATGCTAAATTGCCCCCTCTGAGTGTGTGTGTGTGTGGCTGTGTGTGTGTGTGATACCATGCAATGGATTGGCACCCTGTCCAGGGGGAATTCATGCCTTACACCCAATGATTCTGAGGAACTAGATCAACTGTGTTCATTTTCAATTTGATCATTTTTGTAGATACAGCTATTATTTAACAGTAGAATCTCCAGGGACAGCTCTGAAACCAATTAACATTGCACTGGAAGACACCAGAGGATTTACAGAGCGATTTCTATTTTACTGAGCACAATTTACTCATCATCTCTGACTTGCAAAAACCTTTTATCTCTGAAATGACAGCTTTACAGTAGAGAGAAAAATCATAACTTTTTTAGTGGAACTCAGTGTAAAAAGATTTTATTAGAAGTCATGTTAGATCATTTCTGCTGGACACACTCTTCATTAAAATTTCCCACAATGTACAGAACAGCTGCCAGAATGTGAAAAACTGCAAAAAACGTCAAGATACAAGATTTTTGCACGACAGTCACAATATATTCCATCTGTGCAAAACCAGCTTTTTCTCAGATACCTTTAATATACTTAAGTCATGGAAAATGATTTGGAAAAGGCTTTTCCTGAGTCTGAAGCCTGACAAGAAGCTCTATTTTATTTATTCAATAATCAACATGATATTTTTTACTTGCTCTCCCTTTCTCTCTGTCTTTCTCTTTCTGTCTGTCTGTCTCTCTCTCTGTCTCTTTCTGTCTGTGTGTCTGTCTCTGTTTGTCTCTCTCTGCCTGTCTGTCTCTCTCTCTCTGCCTATCTGTCTCTCTCTCTCTCTCTCTCTCTCTCTCTCTCTCTCTCTCTGTCTCTTTCTGTCTGTGTCTCTCTCTCTCTCTGTCTCTCTCTGTATCTTTTCCTCTGTAGGTTTTTATGTGGAACAGTGAATGAGTTTGTGGCTGAAGTTGGAAAAGCTTACGAGAGAGCCACAGAGAATAAGGAGGAGGCCGACGCAATGGCTAAAAAGGTACGTTTAAAGGTTTAAAATGCGTGCATCCGCATGGGTTGCTTAAAGAGGACTTGAGAGTGTGCATATGTATGTGTGTGGGTGTGGGTGTGTGTGCAGAGGTTGAGTTTTTGAGTAAGCTTATATAAGTGCTTGTGTAATAGGTATAGTGGGCATTTGTAGGCTGAAGAGCTGTAGGCTGTATGCTGCAGCCTACAGAATCAACTCTGCTTGACTCGTTACTCCACAGTAACACCTGTTTACTGGTGTGTAATATTAAACCACAGGCCGGGTTCTGTTTTCAGTTTAAATGGCTGGTTTGGTTTCCAGCCCTTTCTGAGGTAGTCTGTACAACCTGTGTGTAAGCAGTAAAATTAAGTTAGCATGTTTAATGGGTTTCCAAACACATAGCATACAGCTACACACCCACGTCCAAGCCTCCATGATTTCATGAGTTGAAATTTTTGCTGTAGACTGAAAACATTTGGCTTTAACATAAAAATATGGGACAAAAGATCAATATTTCAGTTTTTATTTCCAGGTATTTACATTTGGATCTGACACACAGTTCAGAAGGTAGCACCTTTTGCCACCCATTTTCCTTGTGAGCAAAAGCAGAGCCATTGCAGAAATATTGGCTCCAGCCAGTACAACCATTTGGAATGTCCTGAGGAAAGTCATCACTGGTGTACTAAGTATCAGATGTCAAACAGGTAGACCAAGGGAAACAATAGCAGTTGATGAAGAAACCTTTTAAGTGCTGTAAAGAAAGAACTGTTAGTGACACAGCAGCAACCTCCAGAGGGCAGGAGGGAAGGTTTCACAATCTACTGTTTGCAGAAGACCTTGTGAACAGAAGTACAGAGGCTTTTGCGAGCCATTAATTAGCAGGAAGATTAAGATGGCTCATACAAGGTCATCTGTGAAACACAGTGGAGGTAGTGTCATGGGTTGGGCTTGCATGGCTTCTTCTGGGACAGGCTGATTAATCTTCATTGATGATGTGAACCATGATGGCAGCAGTCCTATGAACTCAGATGTCTACAGAAACATTTTCCCTTTCAATTTGAAGAAAGACACAACCAAACTGATTAGGAGATCCTTGATTAGGCAGCAAGATAATGATCCAAATCATGCTGCCAAAACTACAGAGAACTTCATTAGGGGCAAGACATGGAAGGTTTAAGACTGGCCTAGTCAATCTCCAGACTTAACCCCAATAGAGCTGAATTTTACCTGCTAAAGAGGAGATTAATGCCCCCAAAACAAACATCAACTGAAAGAGGCTGCAGTGAAAGCCCGGAAAAGCAAAAGTAGTAGTGTGGTGTTGTAAATATCATCTTTTATTCACTTTAATCTATTTGTTTTAACTATAAGTTATTCCAATACATTTGCTCACCTCACAGGAAAAATGGGTTGGTTCAGACTAAAGGTGCTGTTCTCTGAACTGTATATCAGATCCAGGTGAAAATACCTGAAAAGAAAAGCTGAAATATTCACTATATGTGAACTGAAACCTGGGGAGAAGATTAGTCACGTGTCTTGACTACATCACTTGCCCCGAAGACTCACACAAAGACACCAAACAGCCAGCAAAATGTGCACAAGCTGGCTCTGTCGGATTCGGGTTTACATTACCTCCAGTCCCTCACAGTCTCTGTCAAAGCTGCAGGGCTTGCAGATCATATGACAGTATGTCACTGCTGTCACGATTACCTCAACATACATTTTTGCCCATCTCTATAGTCAGTATACACTGACAATAGCATTTGCATAACTGTCAGCCAATCAGAGGATGAAATAAAACACCATTCAGCAGATTTAATCAAAGCATTGGGTGTATTTTATACTTTTTTGTATTTTTATTAAAAAGCAAAAGATCTATTTGTTCAAGAACTGGTTTATAAGGTGAATCGTATGACAGGGACTAGTTTATGATGGTGTAATATATCGCAGTGTTACAGTTTCAGGACCAGGCCTGTTAAAGATCAGTGCTTTTATGGTGGGGCACCTGCCATGCAACATTTTTGGTCAAAGTGTCAGTTACCCTGTACACTGACCCTGTAACCAGCTCGTCTGATTCCTGAGAGTGGCTATTCAGGCTGCTACTTGAATCCAAAGCTGAAGTTGACATGGTAACCTTTTTCTTTCATGTATTGTGGTTTGTAGAAAAGAAATATGAGGGCTGTCTCATTCACTAACAGAAGTAACCTTTTTGAGTGTGTGTCAGAAAAGCAGCTCTGTGTGAAAATGTCCTGGCACTGCTTGAATTCTGCACATATCCCGAGCACCTTCATTTTAATGAGGTTTGTGAAATCGGCTGGATTAAAGGCTCTTGCAAAAGCACTCACTGATTAAATGATACATAAGAAGATCAACTAGAAGAAATATAGTTGTTGGCAAGCTCCCCATCATCAATTCACAGATAGAACTGGGAATTCTGACAGTTCCAGTATGCCAGTATCCAGTATTTGTTCCTGACCAAACTTGCTTATGGTGAGACATTTACATTATCTCATTGTACCTTTCTGTACTGTACTTATGTTGCGGCTGGAACCTTAATTTCCCCGAGGGAACCCTCCCAAGGGATCAATAAAGTTCTATCCTATCCTATCCTATTTAGCAGACTAGAGACCTGGAAGTGGGCTAGAAGTGGGGTCGGGGGTAGCAAAGGTGTAACACTTTCTCCTCCATTAAAAGCAAGGCATCTAAGTGACCTAACACTAGCTGGTCTCCTGGGCAGCTAAGGTGGCTTCCTTCCAGTCCAGATGTAAGGCTTCACTGAACCTAATCACTAGTGTTTCCCAGGCAACTTGCTCATGTGGCGCTGGAATATAGGCTAGGTGGGTTTCAGGTGGGCATGGTCTCTGAGTGAATTTGTAAATGTGTTGTTATATCCCACCTTAATCTCACATGGATCCCAACTCAGTGGATTAGGACTAGGATTTTGGAGACCTAACATCTCCAGAGAGTCATAAATGCAACAGAATGAATAAAGTGCAAATATTTTAGCAGAGCAGGTAAATAGTTGTCTTCTCTTCCATGAAAATGCCTCCATATATCAGTGTCAGTTCTATTTATTTATCTGTCTGGTTAATTATCAATACATTTAAGAAATTATCTGCTGATGTCAAAATTATTTCATTGATATCTTAGAACCCTGTCTTTTTGCGATACATAAAATTGATGAATCAGTGTTCTAAATGTTCTGACCATATCCATCAAACACTCAAGTGTATTGTACCGTAACTGATCACAATAATGAAACATGTCAATATATTATCACTGTATTGCCCAGTCCTGCACCCACAACACACTCTCATTCTCACCTGTGTTTGCAGTGTGCAATGCTGAATGAAAAGCTGGACTCTCTGGTGCGAGCGCTGAGTGAAGAAGCCGATGCTCAGCTGGTGCCCGCAGGTTCCCAGTCACCTGAGCAGGAGGGTGAGGATGGCAGCTCTGACACTCCAGGGGTCCATAGACCTTTCAGATCCAGAGAACAACTGATGCTGAGAGCAAACAGCCTGAAGAAAGCCCTCCGGCAGATCATAGAACAAGCAGAGAAAGGTCAGAGGAAGCTGAATTTACACTTAAAGTAGGCCTGAATTATTTATACATGATTAGCCTATTGATTGGAGTTGAGAAGATGATCAATTAAGATTATTCATTAGTCTATATATATATGTATATATATCATATCTATGTGTGGAGGCACAGCACACAGCGACAACTTCCACAAGTTTGTTATCATACCTCTCACATCTAGAAGGCCTGGTGTCATGGTGTGAGGGGCCGTTTGTGATGCCAGATCATCTGTGGTCTTCATTACAACCAGTGGTCCCACTTTTTCTGAACACACACTGTTTTTAAAGTATACCTCCAATAAAAATGACAGACCTCTCCCTTCATCGTAGGGGGACTGTATATATATATATCACGCGGTACAGGTCTTATTTGAGTGGCGGTTCATTCTCCGTACTGCAGTAACACTTACAAGTGCTGTGTTAGTGTGTGTTGCGCTGGAATGAATGGATCAGACACAGCAGTGCTGCTGGGGTGTTTAAACACTGTGTCCACTCACTGTCCACTCTATTAGACACTCCTACGTAGGTGCTCCATCTTGTAGAAGCTCATCTGTTGCTGCTCAGTTTGTGTTGGTCATCCTCTAGTCCTTTATCAGTGCTCACAGGACGCTGCCCACAGGACGCTGTTGGCTGGATATTTCTGGTTGGTGGACGATTCTTAGTCTATTCTCATGCTCTGTCTGATCCACCACCGTGTCAGTGCCACCGTGTGGTGGTCTTGTGGGCAGGATTAAAAATCAGCGTGGTAGAAGGCTAACATTGTATACAGAGAAACAGATGGATCACAATCTGCAATTATAGAACTACAGAGTGTTTATAAACATATACATTATTAAATGTATCTGTTTTGAACTGGGGGAACACCCGGGTTACTCAGCTTCTATATGGGTCTCATATTCTCCTTTTGCCCCACCGCTGTTTTTCCTTAGTGGTAGATGAGCAGAACAGACACACGCAGGTACAGAGGATGTCATCCTCCTCGTCAATCAAAAGAGGCAGCAGCGAGGACCTCAAGGAGACAGAACCACGTAAGTGACAGGGCATACTGTGAACATTCTTGCTGATACACAGCTTTATACTGCTGTACTTTAAACAGCTGTGAGATGTCAAGGATGCAGTGAAGCTTATAATGAACTTGTAATGAAATGTCGATTTTATTATGATGTTTCTGAGTGTAAGATTTAAACATGCTTTGTTGCTTATATCGTATTAAGGCTGCCATGAATATGCATAAAAGAGCACTTTCAGATAAGCAAGGTCTCTCGTCCCTCAGCTACAGCCTTCACTTTGAGACATGACTAATGCAAAAGGCAGCTGCTGATTTCAAATGGTGTTGAAAAAAACAAAGGTTTCTCATTATCGAAGCAGTATTTCAGTCTAGATTTAGAGACTGCTGGTACTCGTTTTGAAAAAGCAAAAATAATGTATGGGCTAAAGTATTTGCTCATTCATTGTTTCTTCTGAAATTAAACAGGGTTTATCCTGCTTTTGTTGGAGTAACTGTGTCTAATGTGCTGGAAAGGCTTTCTGTTAGAGTTTGGAGTATTGCTGTGAGAATCCTCATCAATATTGAACGGTGCACCATCACTTCAGAGAACACAGTCCCTCTGCTGGGGGAATTTTAATACACTAGCCCACATCTGGTATTCGGCATGGTCCCAACAGGTTCATGTTTATCTGTTCCAGAGAGTCCTATTCTATTGGCAGTACTTCTTTACAGGGACTAGATGAGCTCTGTGTGTGTATTTGCACATCTGGGTCAGCAATGTGTACCTGAATGTATTCATTAAAGGGGTGTGCACAAATGTTTGGACCTATACTATAGGAGTTCTTAAGCTGTAGGAGGTCTGATGCTGTCTGGATTATTTAGATACGACATTCACACTTGCAGACATGTTCTGTCTCTTGCAGGTCCAAGTACCGTCAGTCCCACCTGCACTGCCCCCATAGTGCTGGAGAAACCTGATAGCTGCAACAGCGCCATTCCTTTCACTGAGGAGTCTGTGTAAGAGCAAACACACACACACGCACACATACACGCACATACACGCACACACACGCCCATACGTTTGCCTGTTAGAGAGATTAATGGTCTTACAGATGTTCCTGCAGATAAGAGGAGATGAAACATGATGTTCTGTCACACTAATATAACCCACACCACTGCAGCAGTGCCACAGCACATGCCTGCAGAGAAACTCCACCCATATCCACAAAGCCATGTGTACCACAGGTATTATTGCATTGTTGCAGGTCTGGCTCACACCATGTCAATGATTATAGTTTATAGACACTTTATGACATCCTTCACATTGTGAGAAGTTAATGGTGAATCGACCAATAGAAATGCTTTGACTTACACTGATTTTCCCCTGAAGATTAAGTCTAAGCACATTATTTTACACAATTTACCTCTGAAACACAAATGTATAAACATTATAATAAACAGTCAATAATACAGTACAATGTTACAAGAATTTCTCATGTTGAAGAAAGTATAGCTAGTTTGAAGAACAAAGGTTAGCTCTGGATTTCTCCAGAACATCTTGAATAAACAATGATATACCAAACCATGTGTTGGATGATACCTATAAATAATACTAGACTCCCACAAGGAGGCATCTGGAGATGTTTTTAACAAACAGTGATGTAAAACCACTTATTTATGTATGATTGTGACAGTGAAGTGTGACATGACAGCGAAACTGTAATTCAGTTTATCTTTCTATAAAGCCTGTAACGTTAGTGTTGGTGGGTTGTCAGAAATAAGCTCAGGCCTCCATCTGTTCTATCGAGCAATATTAAAAAATTAAATCAGATCTTTACAAATTTTATACATAATTTTAAGTATAAATAGTCTCATAGACACATAGTGTCTCTCGGTATGGCGTCAGGTATAACACCCTGCCAGATCTCTGAACAGAGTCGTAGTTTTCTAAACGTGTCCTGTGATAATTCATCCCATGCAACGTGAATATTCTCACTCAGCCCCTGCAGATTGTGCTGTAGGGGTGGAGTGTTAATATCGCATCCAATAGCATCTCACACAGTTCGATTGGCCATGTCATAGTATCTGTCTTCAAGGAAAGTTCTTGAGATGACAGCAGTATGAGAGCGTGTGTGTTCAGAAATGGTAGGGCCACTTTTCACAGGACCTCATTAACGTAAGTGCCTCTAATGAAGACCAAAGCTGATGTGTCATCATACAAAATTGCATCTTACACACCGTGACACCAGGCCTTCTGGACATGTGACGCGTGAGAAACGCATGACTCCTCACTGAAGATGACCTGCTGTCATTCGGAGTGACTCCATGACAGCTTGGCACAATCTTAGCCTCAGACAGACCACAGATTCCCATTACATTAGAGGCTCTTGAACAGAACTGGAGCTCCACTTTTTGCTTTTGCTGCTTGTTGGTTTATCTGTAGGTCTCCTGCATGCACTCTGCTTCCAAACCTGCTGTTAGAACTGCAAAGGGTGGAGGGGCAACTCTGTATTAATGCCTATGGATTTAGAATGCCATGTCATTAAAGCACCTGTAGGTGTAATGTGTGAGGGTTGGACCCCAATACTATTTTCCAGCCTGCACTAACTTGTTATTGGCATTAATAAATAATCATGTTCACACACATATCATTAACATAGTGACGGGTGACTATACCAGCACAAACACCATAACACGCCCTGTATTTATATTTTTGAACAGATGGACAAACATATAAGTACAGAACAAAGTAAGAAGAGTTTCTCATGTTGAGGAAAGTAGTTGAGATCTTGTGAACGAGTTTGAAGAATAAAGCATGGTACCACATTTCTTCTGGATGCTCTCAGCCAGCATCTAGATGTGTTCAAATCTATCACCAGCTATTAAGCACTGATTTACCAAACCAGCTGTTGGATAATAACAATGCATAATATAAGGATGTAATGTCTAAGTAGACATTAGGGGTGTCGTTTGTACACTTCTGGTGCCGGTCCCAAGCCCGGATAAATGGTGAGGGTTGCCAAAACTATAATGCAGATCATAAATACGATGATCCGCTGTGACGACCCCTGTAGGGAGCAGCCGAAAGAAGAAGAAGAAGAGTGTTTAAGTAGACAGAATGCATTTATATACCTTTAGTAATCCGATAACTGATGAAAATCTTTCATGAGTAATCTGATCAGCACGTTTTCACGCACAAAGGTAATCACATCATTGGAAACGCAGAGTAAAATCTAGAGAAGTCACAGTAAGCTGTATACGTCTAAGATCAAGATCATTAAGTACTCAGTTAATCAGGTTTTGTGAGTAAGCTGATCAACACATTTACATGTACTTGAGTAATCAGGTTTAATAATCAGATTTCTACTCTGCAACCAGCTAAAAATCTCACAGAATAAGGTGAAAGGGGGTGAGAGGAAGGCAGAAACCCTGCTAGTGGTGGTGCTGCGTGCTCATCCCCTGAACAGCCTGCGCTAGCTGAAAAAAAAAAACCCAATAGAAATCACTCTAAGCTGTATACAACCCGTGTATACGTACTTGTGTATAGACTTGATTACTTAAATCCAGCTCTGTTATTGGATTCCTTATCTTGGATTTGTAGACCTTCCCCCGATCTAAGAGATCTGAGAATGCCAAGTATGCTGCCCACATATGAAGCGTATTAATTGGAATTTTCAGAGGTGTCCAAAACCCTTGTACAGTACTGAAATTGTTTCATCAGCTTCTTTCCCACTTTTCGTCCTCTCTCTCTCCACACAGGCAGTGCACAGAGAAGTGTGTAATGAATAACTACTTTGGGATCGGTCTGGATGCCAAAATCTCTCTGGAGTTCAACAACAAGAGGGATGAACACCCTAAGAAGTGCAGGTGCAGTAGGATACTGTTCTGCTAACTCAGCTGCGCTCGTGCACATTTACATAGCTGTGTGATTTTACATAGCTACTGGGTGTGCGCTCTGTTCTGTGTTATGCTGAGGTTGTGATGTTGGAGAGACTAGTCAGATGACTGGTAAAGTGGTAAAAGTGTGTGTAGCCATGCATTGTGAGTGAATGTATTGTGTATGTCGAGCCATAGGCAGTGGTGTGTTGTGTGTTTGGGGGTATTAAGGTGTAGTGATTTTGATGTCTCTTCACCGTCTACAGCAGCCGCACAAAGAACATGATGTGGTACGGTGTTCTGGGGACCAAAGAGCTGGTCCAGAAAACCTACAAGAACCTGGAGCAGAGAGTGCAACTGGAGGTGTGTGTCTGAGAAAGAGAAAGAGGACACTACAAAAATTGTGCAAAATTCACCCCATGTTCTAGAATCGACCTGATCACTTGTTTGTTTTTATTTAATATATATTTTTTGTGTAGATGATTGCTATGTTGCTCTTGTCATTCATGTAATCATTGGGTAATAGTTAGTCATTGCCCCTCCACTCACTCTCTCTCTCTCTCTCTCTCTCTCTCTCTCATCTTCTCAGTGTGATGGAGTGCCCATATCATTGCCCAGTCTTCAGGGTCTGGCTGTGCTGAACATCCCCAGCTATGCAGGTGGCATCAACTTCTGGGGAGGAACCAAGGAGGATAATGTGAGCCTTCCACACTCCCCCAAGTTTGAAATACAAATAACACATAAAAAAATATTGTTCAAAAATATACTTGTATTTTCATATTGGAAATAAATGATCAGTGGAATATTAGATCAGGAAAGAACAGATATAATATTTCAGATGTGCTGCAGAGACTACTTGCATAATTCTTCATATAAACATAAAATGTATATTTTCTCTGTCCTGTTAAAACCTTTTATCTCCATGTATGACGTTTATCACGTTTCAAAAGAATGTAAATCTCACAGTAGTTATTTTGGATTTCATGATGATTGGAGGAATAGAAATGCTCCATAATGACTTGGAATGAAATCGTCTTACATTGACTTCCACTGAAAGTCGAGACGTCTGACTGTATTTTTCAGTCCTGACCAGACTCACAGGATGTGAAAGAAAGGTTTTTAGTTACTGCTGCTCACTATGTTTATTCTCCAAACACACATTACATTTTCTCTATTGGATAATAAAGTGGATATTAAACTGAAACCAAAATGAAATCAAATTATTATTTGATCACAGCTATTTCGAATGTGCTCATGTCACAGTGTGAATCAGACAGCTTTATCACTGAGAGACGTGTCATTTCGTTACCGTCGTCCCCCCCGAGAGAAGAATCCAATTGAAATAGGGCTTTTTTTTCACTCAAGGTTTTTGTGCATCAGCAACTATATGAAGTGAGAGCAGTGTGTTGTGTGTTCTTTAGGGGGAAAAATGTAGACTGGAATGTTGGCCTTTACCCTGTCTGTGCTGTACAATTGCTCCTGGCCGTTTGTCATCGACTGTTCAGAAATTATGCCTAAGAAAGGATTTTAAAAAGTGCATGTGGGCAAAATGGGGTTGAGAGATCTGATGAAATTTTACTGTAAGCGGCCGTGTAGACACAAAGATCCCACCCGGATAATACATTTTCACATGGCTCGTAACTGCTAGATCCAAGTGAAAAGCTTAGATAAGAGCCATTCTCTTCTTCCTGCAGCTACAAATAGAAAGTCATTTGTCAGCTTACAGGAAGAGGGCAGAGTGGTTTTTACTGCTGTGTAAAGACCTGAGACCAAGAAATATTTCTGTGAATGAACGGCTGATATTTTCTTGTGGGCTGCACTAAAAGACAAATTGAAATGCAATAAACTGTATCGCAGAGCTATAGCGAATTATACCAACAGGCTTTACGAAGATCACAGCAGCGCTTCAGTGACATTTGTGTGCTGCTGGCTCGTTCATTTATGCTTTTGACATTTTCATTCTTTATCCTCTTGTTTTTCTGTATCTTTTACGTAATTATTTGCCATTTTCCAGTGTTTATTCTTGATTTGTGCTGCACTTCTTTGTTTTCCATATTTTGAAAACATCTAACAACTCAAATCTCACTGATAACCAAGTGCAGTCCTGGTTAAGTGTTTACATGCTTTCATTGTAGACATTGGTGTCGAGGCAATATTGAGATTCCCATCATGTCTTTGAGCGGATCAGACACAGCAGTGCTGCTGGATTGTGTAAACCCTACGTTCGTTCACTGTCCATTCTATTAGATACTCTTACTTATTGACCCACCTTGTAGATGTCATAGAAGCTCTTTTATTGTTTGTGTTGGTCATCCTATAGTCCTTCATTAGTGCTCACAGGACACAGGGTAGTGTATCCCTTGACAAGAGATGGATGACTGCGGGACATGCCACTGCAATGCCTGTGAGACATTTTGCCCAGTTGACAGACTTTGAGAGGAGGTGCATCACCTCTGGACCAACACACTGCCTTAACTGCTAGTGTGATGATCTGGGGAGCCGTCACATATGACCGTCGGTCATCCCTAGTAGTGAGGGAGACTAACAGCTCAGCAATATATGCAGGACGTACCCTTTTTAAAGGTTCTTACATTGCCTCTTGTTGGTGCAGAATTTTGGAGCTCCGTCATTTGATGATAAGAAGCTGGAAGTCGTGGCGGTGTTTGGGAGCATGCAGATGGCCATGTCTCGCGTCATTAACATACAACACCACCGCATCGCCCAGGTTTGAACATATATACTACCACTAACACACACATCACCACTACACGACATATGTATAAACACACTCAGCTCTCTGTGTGTGTGTGTGTGTGTGTGCAGTGTCGACAGGTGAAGATCACCATTAAAGGTGATGAAGGAGTTCCCGTGCAGGTGGATGGAGAAGCCTGGATCCAGCCACCCGGCATTGTCCAGATTATTCACAAAAACCGTGCCCAGATGCTCACTAGAGACCGGGTCAGTCAGTGTGTGTGTGTGTGTGTGTGTGTGTGTGTGTGTGTCTGATGCTCTCGGGCTCCCAGTTGTGCCAATTACTCACTCTAAAACCTACATAACTGACATATTATTTGCTTATTGTAATATAATTATCTCCAGTTGCTCCAGTTATGGTGTCAAAACCATTGTTGAGCTGAGTGGAGGTGCAGTAGCTGAACAGTAAGAAATTGATCTCGGTTGAAATGTGCTCACTGTATGTGTGTGCACACTGCAGGCGTTTGAGAGCACTCTGAAGTCATGGGAGGATAAGAGGAAGTATGATAGCTGCCGCTCCACCCGTCCACGCCTCAACTCGCAACAGTCCATGGAGTACCTGACTGAAGAGGAGTGTGCTCAGGTCCAACAGCTCGGCCTCGTGGCTGATTCACTTATCAACAGGTAGTACAGTGTTTGTGTGTGTGTGTGTGTGTGTGTGTGTGTGTGTGTGTGTGTGTGTGTGTGTGTGTGTGTGTGTCTGTGTGTGAATCAGTCAGATTCCTCAGTCAAAATCATGAAATGTCACCATTTTATTAAAACAACATTAAAACAAAAATACTACTGTTTAACAGATGATGTGGAGTTGAGTTCCTGAATAATGGTCAACTTCTAGAACCCTGCTGTGCAGATCCCCACTAACGGTCCTTGTAAAGACCTACACAGACAGAAAGAACTCACCTGAAGAGGGGTTAAGACATCTGAATATGGGAATAATAAATGAAACACTGCACTTGAGGAAATTGGAATCACATATTTGTATTATTTTATGTACAGTAGCAGAGAAAGCACTAGAATGTGCAAGTCGGGGGAGTCTCCAGGACCAGGGTTGAGAAATGGTGATTTAATGATTTTATTAGTGTGAAGTGCTTTTGGTACAACACAGTGGGGTTAAATGAATTATATATGTAAAAAATAAAATTTTGTTTGCACGTAAATGTTTAAAATGGTTTGGTCAGCTCGTCTGTATCACGACACGTCACAGCTTTCACTTCATCAGCTGCAGAGCTGTAACAGTGAGCTTCAATACAATCCTGCCTGCCCTGTATTTCTAAAATGATGATGAAACATCAAAACGGAAACATTTTGACATGTAACTGTAAACAGAGGTTTACAGTATTAAATATTGTTTCTAATAAAATCCATCACCACCTGATTTAATGTCATAAACCACTGATTTAGCAAATTATGTTGGATGAGAACTATAATTAATACTAGACTCCCATGAGGAGAGCTTTGGAGATGGTTTAATGAAAAAGCATGACTTTACATATGAATATCATGTGTATTTAATATAATATTCATGTTACTGAGCAACTTAACGTTTAACTGCCCAGATAAGGAGCTTTTTGCCTTCAGTTCGGTGTTACAGTCCTGCACACATTAAAATGACAAGTGATACCAAACCTTTGAACCGCAGCGAACGTCTCTCTGTTGTAATAGTGTTTGCTGAATGCCATGGAGAAGGGATTTACTAAATCTGTGTGTGTGTGTGTGTGTGTGTGTGTGTGTGTGTGTGTGCGTGTGTGCGTGTGTGTGTGTTTAAAGGATACGGGAGGTTGCTAAGACTCATAAGGTGGTGGAGCAGGAGTTGGCTCATGCCGTAAATGCCAGCGCTGCTGTTCTGTCTGAGGCTTTTCCCTCCAAACCCTCCAGCCCTGAGGTACACACTGCTCCTACAAATCACATTACCCTTGAATGTAGCAAGTGTGTGTGTATGCATACTCTGAGTGTGTGTGTGTGTGTGTGTGTGTGTGTGTGTGTGTGTGTGTGTGTGTGTGTTTGCTGGTGTCCTGTAGATAACCTCACACCCACCCACGCTCACTAATGCAGCATATTTGCACAGAAAACGCTCCTGGTTGACTTCTGACTGTAGAGAAACCACTTAAAACATGTGTTTGTGGACGTGTGAAGCAGCAAATGGATGCCCATGTTGACCTGGCTTTGAAATCAAGGCAGATGGCTTGACAAATAAATTACTATAAATGGATCATTTTAATATATTACTTGCATTTGTTTGAGGCAAATATTTCATTATCGCTAATAACTTAATATTTATCACTGATCCTGAAATACACCGTAGGGACAAAAGTATTAGGACACCTGCCAATTCACTGTTTCATCTGAAATCAAGGGCATTAAAAAGAATTGATCCTGCTTTTGTTGAAGTCGATAGTTTGAACATCTGTAGGCGATCTATAGGGACCCTCAAATAACAAGTATTCAGTAATCTTTGTAAAACTTTGTGCCTATGTGTCGTAGCTTCTGTAGAGCTTCTGAAGTCCAGCAGAGTGTGTGTGATGTTCACCAGCCTAGTGTCATTAACTCAGTGTGTGTTTCTCCACAGTGCCTGAGTCGCAGCACGGCAGTGGAGATCGTAAACAGCAGTAAAGTGCTGCAGCTGGAGACGAGGATGCTTTTAGAAGGGAAGCTGCTGGTGAGAAGCTTTTAGCACTTCTTCCTCATCTGTTCAAAACACACACATTCATACACTCATACGGGATTGAAAGGACACATCAGTCGTTCTTCTGCCAAATCATCTCAATTCTGACGCCAGAACTGTTGTGTAAAGCTTATATCTCGCTGCAATGTTTGTGTTTGTTGTTTGTTGGCTGTTTACTGTTTACTCTCTTCACTCATTTCAGTGTAAGAGAGCCAACATGTTTAAAGGTATGAATAATGCTGTTTCAGATTATCTAAGATTGAAAACCTGCTGCGTGTGTGTGTGTGTGTGTGTGTGTGTGTGTGTGTGTGTGTGTGTGTGTGTGTGTGTGTGTGTGTGTGTGTGTGTGTGTGTTCTGCAGCAGCTGGAGGCACCTCAGGAGGAAGAGCTACTCTCCACCCTGAACTCTCTCAGTGCTGAATTAATCAAACTGGAGGACATCCACTGGATCTGTCCCAGCATGCACTGCTCCGAGGAGGTCTGGCTGCTTATTAGCATAATTCAATAATTAATAATCAT
Organism: Acestrorhynchus altus; assembly: GCA_034509495.1. NCBI lineage: Eukaryota > Metazoa > Chordata > Actinopteri > Characiformes > Acestrorhynchidae > Acestrorhynchus > Acestrorhynchus altus. Next base: position 6,789,148 of record JAVGWO010000026.1, on the reverse strand, counting down.
TTCAAAACATAACACATCCTTTCAGGGCTCATCTTTTCAGTGGATCCACTGTTCACTGTGGATCAAAATTAGAACCATAAGATTATTTTTTACATTTTAATATTACAGCTCTTATTTGCAAAAATGGACCAATAGGAGAGTCTCACAGACTGACCAATATATTTAACCTGGGTTCAGCATATTAAAGTACCCATTCAATTATTTTAAATTACACATTACTTTAATACACAGTCAAATCAGAGCCTTCTGTCGTATAGTTTGTGTCATGTGACCAAAATACTGAATTTAAAGTCTGAGACTCTTATTACGTGTACACGCACAGTGCTGCTTGAAAAAATATTTGAACCATTTAGGATTTTCTATATTCATGCATACATTTGACCCAAACATCACCCTCGTCCTAAATGTAGATAATGAGAACTAGATCAAACTAATGAGACAAAAATATTACATTTGCTCATTTATTTATATTGAGGAAATGAATCCTGTATTACTAATCTGTGAAACGTGTGTGATCTTTCAGTATTTGGTTTGACCCCCTTGTGCAGCAACAAATGCAACTAAACATTTCCAATAACTGTTAGTTACTGCACCAGTCCTGCTTTTAGTCCTGCTTTTAGTCCTGCTTTTAGTCCTGCTTTTAGTCCTGCTTTTAGTCCTACACTACTTTTAGCCTATTCTTGCACACAAAACCACTTCAACTATGTTATGTTGGGGGGTTTGCTTCAGGTTCATGCACACATTTCCACTGGATCAAGGTCAGGGTTTTGACTTGATCTTTACAAACATTACCTTTAATCTTCTGTAACTATTCCATAATAGAACATGATTCTACATGACCCACATTCTCTTGACATTCAGCTCACAGACAGACGTCCTCTTATTTTTCTTTGCTGGTATAATGATGGGAAGCTGTCTTAGCAGAGATGCAGTGAAACAGACCCAAACCTTGATAATACTGCTTTCATCTTCCACAAATGGGATGAGATGGGTTAAACTGAAAAGATCTATTTGTTCTCATCTATAGACAAAGCTTTGTTCCAAGAGCCTTCTAGCTTGTCCGTGTGATCTTGTGTTTTTCTTGCACACCACTGTCATTGTTGTACAGTGTTCTCTTGATGGTGAACTCATGAACATTATCTTTAACCAATGTGAGAAAGGCTTAGAAGTTACATTGGTTTTCTTTGTAACCTCAGTGACTATTACTCACCCTGTCTTGGCATCTTTGGTGATTGAGCACTCCAGGGGAGGGTAAAAATGGTCTTCAGTTTCCACCGTGGGTCTGTCTGACTGTGGATAGGTGGAGGCCAAAGAGTTTAGCGATGGTGTTGTAACCTTTTGCAGCCTGATGAGCATCAACAACTCTTCTTCTGAGCTCCTCAGGGACCTCTTTTTTCCATGCCATGATACACTTCCACAAATATGTGTTGTGAAGAAACAGGACCCACACTCAAACCTAATCGTCATTCCTTTTTTGAAAACACCCGACTGTAATTAAAATGATCTGCCAATCATGAAGGATAAAGGTCACTCACAGATGTGTAATATTGGGTTCTATTTTCCTCAATAGAGCAAGTGAATCAGTTTTCCTTATATACATTTAGGACTTGTGTGGAAATCCGATGAAGGTTTAGGTCAAAATGATCATTTTCCATAATTTCTGTGGTACCTTTCACTCATGATATGAAAGAAAAATGCATCCATTTTCTTCACATTTGTTTTCAGAGAACAGGAACGAAAAGTACTCATCATTTCAAACATGGACATCAATGGCTTGAGCAGTTACAGTTGAACAGTTACTTAAGCAGTTACTCCTGCTCCTCTAAAGTCCTGGAGATATTTGATGGAAATTTGGACACAATATAAAGGAACTTTTTTTTTTTTGTGAAAAGATTAAGACATACTTCACTAACTCACCAAACACATTGTGTGCTGTCTGTAGGACTCATCCCGGACCAGTGCTAAGAGCAGTATGAAGCTGAAGATCATGCCCAAGAAGAAGGAGAGAGAGAAACTCCACAAGCAGCGCTCCAACAGCTCCCTCTCAGGTCAGTCACACAGGGCACACTTGGAAATGCTTGCTTGAATGGCACAGCTTCCACAAGCTCCTTTGTTCATTGCTGTGTGTTCCCCATGTGCTTAGTGTTCAAGAGTAAGAGGACTGCTTTAGGTGCCCTTTGCCTGTGTGTTCATTAAAGCAAAAAATCAAATTAAACACAGTGTTTTCCCTCGTCTTAAAGGTCTTTAAGGAGACAAGACTTGGATCCAAATTGGCTTTCTTAGACTGAAACTCCATTAGAGTAAAATTAACAATGGAATCAGTGGCCCAAAGTACAAACAGCATGGACAGATCATCACATACTGGACTCAAACTAATCTCAGAGTTGAGATTTAACGTTTTTCTGTATATGAATTGACAAAAGCAAAGACAGCATTCAAGCTTTAAGTTGTGTGGTACCTTTGATCGATTTGTAGGTTGTTTATTTTGTAGGGAATGGTTCATTGAATCCCTGTATTCATAATGCTTTACATACATATGACATAGTATGTAGTACATTATGATGCCTAATATAATCTTTTTGTATTGCAATAAACTTTCAATTAAGTGTGTAAACACTGTGTAATAACCTGACTTTATAAAGTGACATGTAAACACATTATAATAAGATTCTTCTGTCAGGCTTTATAGTCAGAACATTTTCAAAATAACTGAAAAGGGTTTGATATATGTATGAGGGCTTAATGCAAATTGTGCGGTGGGTCATTATTCATATTCTGTTATTTTTATTTTTCATTTATTATTATTTATATTATGATCTATATATTGTCTTTATTCTTTATTTATTTGTATTGTTTCTACATGTAATTTCTGATATGTTTTTATTTTGATTATCATTACAGTAGTCTACGTAACTGTTTGATGATCTTTATGACTCTAATATTTTTCTGTACTTACATATTTGTTTTTAACCCATTTAAAATTCTAATGTTATGTTCAGGCAATCACTTGTTAATTTTTTTTTTTTTTTTTGATTGTTTTGAAAAGTATAAATAAATAATGCTTGACTAATTTATTAGCTACATTATCCAACTCCAGTAGAAAGCCTAAACAAACAAACCAAACCGGTCTTGGCTTACTTACTGATTACAGTTGGATTAAGGAGGAAATTGTGTAAATTTGATTTTGGCTGAGCTTTAAGCTGACAGGGGCACAAGCTGATTATTGATCAGCAGTCTTACTCTGCTGCTCACTCCTACGGTCTTCATGTTTGCTCTGTGGCTTGATTTGGTTTCTGTAACATTTTGTTGTATATCTGTGCATCACACTGGTACTGAATGGAGGGAAGGTTGTTTAAGGCTGGAATCTGGAACAGTAAACCTAAAATTAGAACAATAACCTAAAATTAGAATAACCCTTGACTCCACATAGTGCCAGTCAGTCTTTGTGTAAGCTTGTGTGCTACTGGGTGTGTTTTATGTTTCTGTTGTCTATATGTGTGTGTATGTGTGTCTTCTCGGGGGCTAGTGGAGAGATGGGGTGCGGAGGAGGTGGGCACATGGCTGGATTCGTTGGGGTTAGGGGAGTACAGGGAGAGGTTTGTGGCCCGAGATATCCAGGGCTGGCAGCTGACCCAGCTCCAGAGACACGATCTGAAGGTACAGCGGGATGGTGTTAGCTGTCTTGAACTCAGATACAGGATTTCTTGCAATCATTCTCTTCACACCTGAAATTGGACTTTTTAAGATGGCCTTACCATAAATCACCAGTCTTCTGTTCAGAAGACTGAAGACACGTTCTAACTTATAATTACACACTGAAACTTCATCAACAGTCACACAAAAACCCTGTTTCTCCAAAATTACAACTTCTACTATTTGAAGCATTTCTATTGGTCCAGCCATCATAACCTTTTGATTCAATTTAAAGGACTGTGAGAAACATCAAAAATGGAGATGCAGGGGTTTTGTGGGACAACAATTTTATGCATGGCATCTACACCTTCTGAATCTTAGATGTAAAATTTAGTAGTTATGAAATGATATTGATATTAATATTATGATAATGATATTATGAATGATATACTGTCATTATATGTTTACATTATTTTTCATTGTAATATACAGTGATTTAGAGCAGTGTTTCTCAACCCTGGTCCTGGAGGCACCATTGCACAGCACATTTTCATGCTTCCCATGCACCCAACTCAGCTTATTTCAGTATCAGCTCATTAACAGGTTCAAACAGAGTTGCAGGGGGCTTGGCAAAGTGGGATGTCCTATAAAATGTGCAGGGCAGAGGTGCCTCCAGGTCCAGGTTTGAGAAACACTGAGAGAGATTTGATCCTTTAAAATTTGACCATTTTTAAATATTTATTTAATTTTAAGATTAAAAGCTATAAGTAACAGATGCTTATTATGTAAAACATTGTTTGTTTATTTGTCTCAGGATCTTGGGATATCAAAAGTGGGACATGTGAAACGGATCCTGCAGGCAATTGAAGAGCTGGAGGGTCTTCTGTAGTGTTCCCATGCTGTTGGACACATTTTGCCACAGGATGCTGCCTTTCACTGAGGAAGAGATGTTTGGAGCCTAATATCACACATACGCAGCTCTGAGACGCATCTCATTGCAATGCATCAACATTCCTTTCCTGTTCGCTGCTTGCTGGCAGTTTTGATGATGCTGATTGACAGACACTCGGTGTAGACTACAACTCCCACAATCCTTTGTTTCTCTTTGCTTTCCTTTCTATTGGTTCCTTTTACTGATGTGAGTTCATGTGGTTCCCCTTCAATGCATGAGATGAGTTTTACTACTTTTTTTTCTGTCTTTTGTTGAAACATTTTCTTCTTTTTACCTTTACTGACGCATTTGCAGCCATGAGACACAAACTGGAACTGGTTTGTCCTTTTAGACAGAAAAAGAGAAAAAAAAGGAAAAACATTTTTCCGTTTTCCATTTTTGCCATTTGCTGGCATTCGATCAATGATAAAGGAACAAACCCAATCTCTGTATGTGTACGATCTACCACAGTGGACGTTTTAAATGACAAGTGCAAAAAAAAGCATCTTGAATGTATTGTGGACCTGTATTACTTGTCAGAATCCGCAGAGCTGCACAGTAGCTACTTCTGTCTGTACCTACTCAAAGACAGTTGATGTTTCTCTGCATGCCTTTCGAGCCCACGATCCTTGAGCAGAAAAAACAAAAGCCGCAAGACTCTTTTATTTTTTTGTTTTTACTTTTCTCTTCAATCGTCTGCAAAATTGTGCTGTTGTACCACTCGTGTGCCAGGTGAGCTGTTGTTCTAGAAGCTTTCAGTGATGTAAACTTGTGCCAAGTTTCCTCGACACATTTTTTTTCTCTGATGAATCTCCAGGGGGCTAATCACACACTGTCGTACATTTCAATATGTGTTTTATCTTATTGCCTTGCACTTTAAAGAGGAGTAACAGTCTTGAAACAAACTTGAAAGTCATGTATTGTAAATTTTTACCATATTTGTAAAAGTGTATCCCTATTTATGGTAAATCTATTGAGAAACGTGTGATAGAGGAATAATATATTGTCAGAGTTTAATGAACATTATACCCTTGTCTCCATGTACAGGGTTGGGTCTCTCGGAATCTTGCATACGGTATGAAATCATACGATCTGTGTGTGGAAATTAATAATGTTTCATAGTAAATGAGGAGGACTTTTATTTTGATGTTGCCTGACATTCGGCTCGCAATCAGCCTTAGTTCGACGAGCGACATTTCTGTCTTAATGGTATATACAGAACCTATATGGAGTTTAAAGATAAAACAATAATATTTAGAGACATTAAACATTCCCTCAATTTAACAATCCATTCTGTCCATTTAATAAATGATTCCCTTAATTTGACAATTCATTCCTAAGTTTAATAAATCATGCTTTTAATAATCCTTCCCCTCTAGTTAATAAATTATTCCCTTAAATGAACCCATTGTGTCAAGTCAGAATTGTTTCCTCAGTTTAACAATTCATTCCCACAATTTCATAAATTGTTTTTATAAATGTAACAATTCTTACTTTCAATAGAAAAGTGCCCTCAGTTTAACAACCCATTCCCTGAATTGAATAAATCATTCCCTCAATTAAAAAAATTCATTTAACAAAGCCATTCCTTGAATGTAATAAATCGTTCCCTAAATTTAACAATCCATGTTTCCCAATCCTAACAAATAAGATAGATTTCTTCAATTTAATAAATCAGTCTCATGGTTTTGAGAGGATGCTTTCGTTAGGGAGTGAGGGAATGATTTATTAAATTGAGGGAACAGTTATCTCCAAATATTATTCCTTTAATACTTCAGGGGTTCAGTAGAGATAGAAGACGTACAATGGAAGTTCACACCCAGAACAGAAAAAAGGGAAGCAGAAATATGTTCTTTCACCAATAGTTATGAGCCAAACTGTTTCAGTATTTTTTAAACAAATGAGGGAAAAAAAAAAAAACATTGTAAAAATGCAAACGTTTACTGGACATTTAAGTGGAAAGGCTGGACTGTGATATTTACTTGTGCTCGTATGAAGATTCTCGCTGTTTGTTATACGGTTGTGATCAAAGTCTACTGTTTGGAAAAAACTGTTCCCTTCGTCTCCTAAAAGTGTCAAACTCTTATTCTAGTGTTAGCAGAGGTACACAGAAAAACACGGTGGATTAGTGACCCACAAAAAACAATGATTTCTTATAAAAGGGGCTCCAAAGAGAGGCCGTTCACCTTCTTTTGGTTATTCATAATACAGCAATGGCAAGACTTATGCTTACTGTTTATTGTTTACTCTTACTGAAGTTTATTATTTATCTTTTCGAATGATTTAAAGGTCTTATTTTTGTGCCATAAGGGTTGCAGTCCAGCTTCCATGGCTCTCGGTCCATCCTTTGGCTGCTAACACCTCTACTCCAGGATTGTTGCTGTTCATTTGAAGCAAAAATAAAGTATAAAAATGAAGCTGTCACACTTCCATTGTGTACTTCATTCCTGATTTAAACCCAAGTGATGTTTCTCCATGATCTCATACTCCTTCTACAGACATTCACACAGAGGTTTGTATTCTTGTTTCTTTGTTTAATCTTTAATTCCTGCTGATAAATCCTGCTGAAAACCACCTTTTGTCGGTTGCTGGGTTCTGATGGTTTCATCTAGTTTTTGATGGTCATGATGGTTGAAAAGCTGGTGAACACAGACCCTCTGCTGGTAAAGTAGCATAGTGTACATTTTCATTTGACCTTGATGGACTAGCTGATCTATCCACACTGCCAACTTGACCAGGCTGGTCGTCAGACTGGTCATACTGGTTGACTGGTCATACTTACGTTGGTCATCTAGATACGTAGTATAGGCATAACTCCTTAGACTCCCTGGAACCAATGGGGATTCCTGACAGGGGCACAATTTGAATTGCCAATTTGAATTGCTTTCCATGTCTGTACTGATGAATCATCCTTAGAGCAATAAAAATAAAAGTACACACAGGGTTCAGCTCTTCCCTTTGAACACAATGATGTTTCCCCTCCTGAACTGTATTTGTAAGAAAGCTTGTTTAAAAAAATGTATTCCAAACCGTTCTGGATCATCTCTGAAGGTACAATCATGACACACTAAAGATGGACAGCTGATGGTTTCAGATGAAATAGGAAAAAACATACAAAAGAAAAGGTTTCATGAGGTTCTGAGTTTTTAATTACAATGACAGTGTGGTTAATATTTGGTATAAAAGAAATGGCTATTCGGAGAGTAACTGGCCTCTATTTCTCTGGAGGAACATCTTTGGCTTCCTCTAGCTCCGGCATGCTGCTGTCTTCCTTCTCACTCTTCTTCTTGCTCTGGTTCTCCTTTTTATTTCCATCCCCCTTTTCCTCATCATCAGTCTCATCCCAGTCTGACTCACTGATATCATCGTCCGAGATGTACCAGTCTGGCTTGACCTCTTCCTCTGTGGCAATGTCCTCTGTCACTTCTGGCTCAGGTTTGTGTTTGGGATCCTCCAGCTTTCCCCAGGCCACGGAGTCAATCTTCTTTAGGGTCACCTCCACTTTAGAGGGCACCATGTTTACAAAGCTGCTGTTTACATCAACAACCTAAAAGTCATACAACCACAAAGGTCACAAACGCTCCAACGCGACTCAACAAAACTTGATTTATATTTGAAGCCATTGTCTGTTTCAACTTCATAAACCGTAGAAATACTAAAATACATATCTCTGGGAATGGACTCTACTACCAACTGAACTATATTTACTTATTTTAAAGCACTAAAATAATAATCTCTTATACTGTTCAGGTGATACATAAAGTTGGCATCAGCTAATGTCATCAGAGTGCCAACTTGCACATGCATGTCATTTAAAATGTATAGTTTTTAAATTTTTTTATGTTTGAAAATGATACATTTGGTACTAGTCCTACAATTTACATCCAATCATCTCTAACCTTATCTTAAAGCACTATACAAAATATATAAGTAAATAATTTTCCTGAAAATGTAGAACTTTTTTAAATTTGATTGCAAAATATCAATCAATTCATCTGGATGGAGCATAAAATATTAATTGGCTAATAACTTATTTTTGTTCAATATGCAGTGAATTGAATAAAAGCACCTACATGAAATATTTCTCCAGACCTCCCTCAGCTCCCCTTCTCTGACTCAATAAGATGACTAAAAACACTATTCATAAAGAATGCATGAATAGAAGCTTTGCATCAGTTCATTTCAGTCTTTGAAATTGCCATGTGCTGACATACTGGGCTTCTTGTGTTCATCTTTCAAAAAAACATACTGACTCAGAATACAAACTCAGAAACTTATGAGTACACAAAGAGTACACAAAATCTGTCAACCAATCCATTCAAACCACGGTCATTATCAAATGTTCCTCCTGCAGGAACAATCGCTTCAAATAGCAGTAAATCTAGGACACATTTGGCATTTCTGTACTTCTTAAGTAGTTCATAATATGGGTTTACAACACATTTATACTCCACTCTTTCCAGTGATGTTGCCAAAGGATAGTCAGAATGTTCAGAAAAATCCAAATATCCATAACTTCTATCATACTCACACAGTATGTGGGTTAGAGTACTGAAATCTGCTGCTTGCATAGGGGTTAAGGACTAGATTTTGGAACATTGCTGTAAAGATTTGAATGCATTAATTGACAAGAGAATGAATGAGGTAAGGATGTTGGAAGATCATCATCCCACCTCATCCCCAACTCCACAACTCAAAGTTGGGTTTTTTTATACTCCTCGAAGCCATGCATGGCAAAAAGGAAAGGTGCCAGTAGGTTCAGGTTTATCTGCTGTAGAGAGTCCTATTTTATTGGCAACTTAAAGTAGCTGAATGTGTTCATTTGAATGGGTGTCCAGAAACACTTGGACATACACTAAACTATTGCCCTGAGTAAGACTTTTAACTGAGTATGGGTTTAAACAGTGTTCATATGAGATAGCAGTGATAGATAGTGATAGTGATAGAGCTGAAGTTTAAAGTCATGAGCACTCCTTTATTGTTTGGATGTACAGTGTGTGCTTATAACAGAGTGAAAACTCTTACCCCCCACAGATGGATGTCCTTGTGGAACACCTTGTCATTCTCAAACTGAATATGACATGTCAGCTGCAGCAGAAGAGAAAAACGAAAGATGGATGAGAGTTTAATTACTTCACATTCATTATGGATTAAGACACAAAGTGACACATTTTCAGTTTATAATGTTCAGAAAATCACAAAAACTGTTCCACAATGTGCTTAGACCACCAGGATGAAGATGAAATGGTATGGTATGAAATGGGCTCATGTCATCAAAGTAGTACTGAAGGCAGCACTACCTTTGAGGCAGAACCAGAATAATCAGTAGGTGGAGCTTTAGAAATGTGTATCTGCTGCTCAGAGCTTTATATGAGGATGCATTGCATGAAAGGTGTGCAATTCAGTTTGAGGTTTTATTTTTATATGGTGTTGGTTTCTCAGGAAACTGTCTGTGAAATTAGCTACCTAACTTACCTACCTAAAGCAGCATTTTTTAGGTTGCTTGCTTATTGCTTCTGCAAATTATTTGGGAACTTTAGAAGACCTAAAAAATAGTTGGACGATTGTAAAGCATGCAATCTGTTTGGAATGGTATTTGAGCAAATTAAGGACAGTGAGTTTTTACACAAACTATAGAGCAAATTACAAACAGATGGAAGTTTTTGTCTTCATATTATAAAGCATAGAGCCAGAAAAGTGTTTCTGTCTACATTTTTTGTTTCATGAAATTATGGATGAATTCCTTGGAGATCAACCCCTTGATAATGCAGATGAAAGAGGTGTGCAAGTTGGGTTTGGTGACGACATGCTGGAAAAATAACTGTTGGGGATTCTTAACTTTTTACACCATATTTCAGAAATAAGGTTTGAATCCACCTGGGGAAAATGTCATGAGTATCTCTACAAAGCTTCCGTGCTCATTGAACATGCCTGGAGCTGCCTGTCTGAACAAACCCTTTAGAACTTTGTCGAGAAGTGATCGAGTCACTCTAACATCATCACAGAGAAGGAGAAGATGTTATAGTTCATGAACTCACCACTGTGCGGTTAGCCTCCACATAGGAATGCTCAGGGTTCGCATTTTTGGCATAGATGGTGACCACCACCTGTTTACTAGTCTGGTGCCAGTCATGTCGACATGCTACCTTCTTCTTGTCCTGTTGAAAAAGAGCCACAAAACAACAGTTCATCCAACAAGCCAGATGTTTTCTTTTCGATGGGCAATTAGGAGCACAGCACATGCAATGACTTTTATTCCTATTCAATTACTTTCAGTCCTATTCAACTGTCAGTGCCTACGGGGACTAGACAAGCTGTGTGTGTGCATTTGCACATCTGTGTCAGCAATTGTTGCAATTTAAAGTATCTGGACGTATTCATTCAAAGAGTCCACAAACATTTGTGAAAAGTGTGAAAAAGCCCATATCCAGCCAGCACCTTAGTGTGTTCAATTAGATCACCAACTTCCCTGATTTAACATCATTAAGCACTGAATAATCGTCTGTGTTTATGAGAAGATGTACTTTGGAGTACAATTAAAAGATGCACAGATGGAACAGAGTACCTGCTTTGGGACCCAGCAATGCTTGCCTGTACAACAGCCCTTCTGATCCAGAAAAACATTGAAATCAATGGTCTTTATGCAGCAGCAGCTCCAATATTTATATCTAAAGATCCATTGGAAGAAATGAATAATTAGTTTTGTTCTTTCAGCACATGGTACAGTCTGTGACAGACTATATAAACTGACTAAATTAAAGCATGACTAGAAAACTGCACATCTAATATTGATTTTGAACAGCTGATCATATTACTAGAGTATCATAAATTCACATATCAGGCTTGATTTCCATTAACAATGCAAGTGCATCACAGAAAATTAAAACATTGTGAAATCGTTTTTTTTGTCCATAATTTAATTAAACAATGTATATTTCCTATATTTTATATTCATTACATTTAAAGTGATATATTTCAAGCTTTTAAGATTTTTTTAAATGTTTATAGTGATTTGTAATTTATTCAAGACTAAGTTTAAATATTGTAATAATATTAAATAATATTATTATAAAATAATGCACTAGTATATGCTGTTTATATCTGATGCATATTTAGAATGCTTTGTTCACTAATTCAGCAACTACCTGAAATTAGAGAGGAAATATGTTTAATACATAACATTCAGAAATACATCAAAATACGAAGTCTCACCCCTCGTGAAAGACTGGTGCTCCAGGGTGATGTGTGCAAATCTCAGCATCTGTCTCTGGGCCCTGGTAGAGCTATAAACACACACAAGCACACACACACACACACACACCCAGCATTGCAAATCAGTCATTTTCATTAACCACCCACTTCCACCTACACCGGCACATACATTGTACAGAGAATCAGTGAATTTCAAAAGCATTAGCAGCCAGTCTGCCTCTGCACCTCGGAGAGCACAATACAGTGACTCAGCAGCTTTACACACATGAAAAGGTTGACCCACTGCTGCACCTATGAAAGGTTCCAGCTAACAGAGAACATCATAAGAACACTCAGCATCATTTATAAAAGGTCCCAGGAAGGTCAGCCTGTAACGGTAAAGTCATAAAATTCCAATATAGAACAGTTTGCATCCGAACTTTATCAGAACATTTCATACACCAGATTCTTAGTTTGACAGTGTGGAAATACACTCATCATCAAGAAATAGTTGCACCCAGAAGGACGTGTGGGATTGCAATGGTATTGGAAGGAAGATAAATGTTACCAGGAACAATAAATGGTTGAATAAATGAATACATTTAGACTGATATGGGCAATATTCCGTGAGCTACGCATAGAGAAGTGGTGTCTCAGTATGGCGTCCCATGCTGCTTGAACATTCTCACTCAGCTCCTGCATATTGTGCAGTAGGGGTGGCATCTGATGGATCATAGAATAGCACCACACACATTTTCAGTCAGAATAGAACTGGCATTAAGTCTGAGTAGGCATTCAGACAAAGCAGGACCATTGCTTGCAGGACCTCACTAATGTGATGTTGGGCTGTCAAAAGACCTGTAATGAAAACCAAAGGTGGTCTGGGATCATATGAAATTGCACTCCACACCATGACACCAGGCCTTTTGATCCCATTAGAAACTTGCAACCATCCCCAGGACTGGCTTAAGCGAGGCACCTAATCCCAAACTGCTCTCCCTCCCAGGATGCTGAGGTGTCTGCCCACTGCTCTGGGTGTGTGTTCACAGTTGTTGGACATGAATTCAATTAAAGTACGGAATCATCACAAACCTAATTCAATTAACCTGTGACAAGTGTAAACTAATGCACATGTTCACAGAGTAATTAGAGAAGACTTTATTCACACAGACATACAGCCAATTACTTCCACACCCAGGCTATTAACCATCAACCTCCACTTCCAGATGGATGCTCTATCAGCAGACGTTCAGATCAGCGCCCATTAGGGGATATGAACCTGCTGCCTTAGTGATAATGAGACTAATTCTCCTTAATCCTGCTGCAGGGCCTCTGAGGTCAGAGGGTTCGGTGTTCATAAGGAACATAATAAGACTGCAAGACAGGCTGTGGGTGAGTTTTTGTACAATAGCCCTTAAAGACTGACGTGAGTAGATTGTATCTAGTATTAATAAAGTAAATACACTCTCACAGCCTGAGTGCTGCTACTGAATATCAAAATCTTATAGGTCTGATATTACATTAAAGTTATTATTATTTTTATATTGTCATTTTATATTGCAAGACTACAGAAAAAAGCAACATCATGTAGCATTTTTTTTACATTAAAATGACAGTGTCTCAATCATTGGGAGCAACTGTGGTCTGTCTGTGGTTTGGGATTAGGTTTGAATCCCTGAACTGGCAGGACATGACTGAAGTGCCCTTGAGCAAAGCACTGAACTTCCCAGCGGCTCCCTGGGTGCTGAGGATAGGGCTGCCCACCACTCTGGGCATGTGTGCTCACTCCCCCCTGGTGTGTGAAGTCAGTAGTGTGTATGTGTGTATCACTGTGTGAGATTAATTCCTGTGTGTGCAAAACACAGTGGGTTAAAAAAGTATAATTATTATTACTTAGTATTAATATTGAGATGCTCCACTGCTTGGCACACTGCGAACTACTATGTAGAGAAGTGGGCAGGATGACGGTTGAGAGTGCTGTGTTATCCTTTGTAACCCAAATCATGTTTGGGTAGAATCCTGTAATTCTACTCTACCATCTCAGTCTACATGCTTCCTTAAGTTCGAGCGATGGTTCTGTATCTCCCAGCTTGTCCAGAAACTCCTATGTCGAGTGTGTCCTTTAGGGGTGGCTCAGAGAACTAATAACTTTTCCTGACAGTAGGGGGCAGTAAATACCAAGAAATACCAATTTTAGCTTAACACTGTTTTAACCTAGATATCAATGTAGACAGAATTTATTCTGAGTAATTTTGTATCATTTCTATTGGTCTATTCTTCATGAAATTTCATTGTAAGCTCCATTTTGAACTATTCATCTAGAAACTCTGAAGGTGGCAGGAATATTTAAATGCCAACACCGCTTTGAGATGTATATTTGATGGCCAGCTATTCAGAATGTAATTACCAGCTTCTGAGCAGTAATAATACTGAGATTCCCAAATTCAATCCAGGAATTTGTGTTGTGCACATTTTGGTGTTTATCCTGCTCTACCACACATGACCCAGCAGATGTGGAGCTTTTGTATTTAGATAATGGGGGTGGGGGGTGGGGGGTAATGGGGGGAAACAGACCACCCACAGAAAACTCCAGTGGACACAGGGGGGAGCACACCAAATCGAACCCACAACCCCAGGCCCCTGGAGCTGTGAGACAAATGTACTACCTGCAGTGCCATTTCACATTTTCCATGAAGTATAATAATAGCCTTCAAGCAACTGTTCTAACATTGCATTATGGGAAATAGAACTCTCCTAAATAACTTTCATGCAAGAAACTCAGATTTTGCGGAAAACAAGTTTCAAACTCAGTTGTGTTGCATGTATTGATACTAATACTACAACTACATTTGAGCAATCATTTTACGTAGGTCAATGATAGAGAAAAGCCCAGAGTAGGTCTTCTGGGCTCAATCAGATCACTGCCATCTGTGTGAAGTCCCTACAACTTGACAAAAACCAAAACTGTGATACCTATTTTCACCACTAGAGGGCTTTAACAGTACATTTTGGAATGAAATATTTAGAACAAAAACATAAGTGAATAATACATCAATGTTCAGGCAGGGAATGTTACTGATGCTTTACTCTGGAGATGTGCATGGACTGTATGCGTGTGAAGTTTTCGTAAGTAAAACATTCATTATGAGGTTTAAATCAGGTCATACAGAAATTCTGTACTTACTGATTTGCATCCTGCATTCTTGCACTTTGTCCCAGCAATGACTCCTTGACTTTCTGCAGGACAGGAGAAGGAACAGGGAAAGTTACGGAGAAGAAGGGAAGAACACATGTCTCAGACTGCAGAAGGCCTAGAACACCATGCTCACAGTGGTTCAGAGACACAGAACATGCTGAAACACTAGGAGACCAAAGAGTGAAGGGATTTCACTGGAGATCCCAAACCCCTATGGACTTCAATTAAACATTCCTACACTTACTAGTAGCACCTTATTGACCTGTCCTATTCTAACCAATCAAACCACCTTGAGAACCAACTTTTATGTTCATTTTATTGTTCTGTGCAAAAAAACTCCAGGGAAAGGGGTGGAGAATCAGCAGTTCTACATGAATTCCTGCTTTTAGAGACATTTATAGTTAACTAAAACAAAGAGCTTAACTAAAGTTTCCTCCCCACACTGACCATCTCTGACCATTCACTGCTGACCTGAACACTTTACTGACTACTGAGGAGAGACTTTCACACCCAAACATACTGAACTGAAGTCTTCTGAACTTCATATAAATACAAAACCTTCTGAATAGTTTGTAGCATTTTGCTAAATAATGCACAAAAACTGTTAGACAGATCAACACAACAACCATAGCCTGCATTGAAGAGCAGGACTTCATCTATAACCAGCAAGCTGATTGGCTCATTTTGTTGTAGAGTGGGACTTCATCTGTAAGAAGTAAGATGATTGGCTCATTTTGTTGGAGAGTAGCGGTGAGTAGCAGTTTATGGTCATCCCATCTAACAAATGAATTCAGCTCATTTAAGTTAGACCCCTCGCTTACACAGATGTCCAAATGCCCTCACACAGCTTGCCTAGTCTCGTGTCTCATATAGTCCCATGTCATGTGTGGGCTAGAGGGGTTTAAAGCCCCCCAGCACTGAGCTGTGGAGCAATGGAACTATGATGGGTGCTCCACTGCACAGGACAGTGCAGTCACATGAGCAGGCCTGGGAGACACTGCAGGAGATACTAACAGGGTTACTAGAGTTGATCTGGTCACAGGTCAGAGTTTCACACTCTCCATGATCAGGATGTTAATGTGTGTCGAATGGCAGAGGAGATAAAGCAGGAGCTCACCAATCTGCTGCTTCTTTTCTCTTTCAGTGATTTCCATTTTTTCTAGGATCTGAGCCAGAGAAGGAGACACCTTCACCTTCAGCTTGGACTTGGGCTCATCTGAACTGCAGGAACAAAACAACACAAACAGTTTACATTCTGTAGCTTCAGAAGCTCAGCGATTACAGGAGTACATATTCATCCTCGTCATGTCATTGTTTTTTTTGTTGAAAGAATTGATCTTTATCTCTACCTGTGAGAATCTCGGAGGATAGAGAGGGATGTAGACAGGGGGACTGTGTGTGTGAGAGAGTGTGTGATGGGAATAAAGAGAGATATGGTGAGACAGAGCATGTGTCCTGTTTGTATGGTCCTTACAGTTAAAATTATGATGAGATACAGGGGCATTGTGTTCTAGTTCCCAGGAACAATAACTGGTAAAAAGTGTAGACTGATATGGTGAGTATTTATTCCGCTACACATACAGAACTTGTGTCTCTCAGTGCGGCACTGGGTTTAACGCAACATGCCAGACGTCTCAGCATGGAGTTGTAGAGGTTCCTAATGGTGTCCTGTAATAATCCATCTCATACAGCTGGAATGTTCTCACTCACTTCAGTAGATTGTGTGGTAGGGGTGGAGTGTTGGTTGCACATTCAATACACACAATACACACATTTCAATCAGGAATAGGTCTGGCGATGCGACTTGTGATGGCATAGTACCTTCAAGTGTCTTCAAGGCAAGCTCTTGAGATAATAGCAATATGTGGACTAGTGTCGTCCTGTTGGAATAGTGCACCAGTGTGCATTCAGAAATGGTAGAGCCATTGGTTGCAGGACCTCATTAACATAATGATGGGTTGTCAAACTGCCTATAATGAAGACCAAAGGGGATCTGGAATAGTGTGAAATTGCACCCACACCATGACATCAGGTTTTGTGATGTGTGTCAATAAACTGTTGGTCCTGACCATGGTGCCTCCACACATGGATTCATTGGTTGTCTCTAGAATGGAGACAGGACTGGTCAATGAAGATGGCCCCCTGCCATTCTGAGTGACTCGGTGAGATTCTGGCATTACAGCTTTGCAGTCATACACTGTAATAGATTTATTTATTTAAGAGTATATTATTTCCAGTATTTGAATAAAAATTAACCAGTGTAGTGTGTGTGTGTGTGTGTGTGTGTGTACCTGGGTCTCTCCTTCTGCAAAGCTTCAGCAGATTTAGGGCCCTGGTAGATGATCTCTTCATTGCTGTGCTGTTTCTGCTCTCCTTTTTCAGACGTCACCTCCGGCCTCAGAGGCTCCTCAGGCTTTACGTTACTATGGCGACCATGGGCACAACCCTGACACAGCACAAGTGTCAATCAGAAGGGGACATTAATAACAGTCTAATTAAATGTGTCACTATATTGACATGCATGACGTTACTGAATTTGAACTACAAAGATGGATTGTATGAAACAAAAAATGGAGTAAAAACTCTTTATAATCTACAGTTTTAAAAATGAAGGACCTTCAAATGGTGCTTTGAACAGTGGCATCGAAAAAAACAACAACGTTTGACTCAATGAAGAACCATGTTTTAATAGAGATGTGTTTGGGAAAAACCTTTAAACTGGTAAAGAACGGAGTCAGAATGGAGACCTCGATACCCAATCCTCAACATATCACACTTTATTAAACATGACATACTATAATTATAAACATTTAATGAGTTAAATGCTTTTGAAAGTGATGATCTTCAGTCTCCGTTTGAAGACAGCAAGTGACTCAGCTGTTTGGACCCCCAGAGGAAGTTCGTTCCTCCATTTTTGGTGCCAGGACAGAAAAGAGTCTGCTTGTTTTCCATACATCTTGAGGAATGGTGGGTCATGTCTCAGTGTACTTGATGCTTGAAGGGCTCTTGGTCATTGACCACTGCATTCAAGTACAGAAGGGCTGGTCCATTTTTGGTTTTGTAGGCCAGCGTACTCATCTGTAGTACTCAATATGTCTACGTTTATGGACACCCCTTCTAATAAACAGAGAAGTATTGCCAATTGAATAGGACTCTCTGGAGCACATTAACAAGCATGAATGTATTGGCACCATGCCTAATGTCAGCTGTGAGATAGAGGACATTGAGCTGTGGAGATGGTGATCCTCCAACATCCTGGCCTCACTAACACTCAGATCCATACAGCAATGCTCCGAAATCTAATAGAAATCCCACATAATCCATATAGCGTAGACAGAGATGAACACAATGCACTAATGGAGGAGGGGGGGGTCATTTGATTGACATCTGTAGGCACATGCAGTTGTGGGATGTGTGTGCGTGGGGTGGTGGTGGCTCTTTTACCTTGATGGAGAGAAACTCAGAGAAGTCTGTAGTTCTCTTCTTACAGCAGGACCAGCCCTGAGGAGGGACAGGGAGTCTCATGTAATTACACTATAATCTACTGTAGTACAAAGCCACAGCACAGCATGTTACAAAGCAGGGGTCAGCAGTTCTGGTGGCGGGGTCCTGGATTCCTGCATAGTTCTGCGCTTCTACTGCTCAAGCACACCTGATTCAATCCACCTGTTATTTACCAGGTTTAGCAGGTCTGTTAGAGCTGGGAAATCAGCAAAGCTTGCAGGACGCCAGCACTCTTTGGCCAGACTTGCTGACCCCTGTTATAAAGTTATAGCACTGAAAAACATACATGGTTTGTGTGGCAGGATGTCTTGCAATAAGAATCCTTCCTAGTACTTCCACTCTTCAAACTTCTTATTAATCAAAATACCAAACTCAAATCATTTTAATATGAAATTAAAGCCTTTATCAATTTGTCTCAATGATTTTGATGAGCTCTTTTAAAAGGCAAATGACAATAAAGCAGAAAGACCTAAAAACTAGGCTTTGTCTATTCATTAAACAGTTATTATTATATACATTACATAACAATATTATGCACGTTCATTTAAAGCAACTGTAATGTGTCTACAATTGTTGTTAATGTTGCTGCTTCAGTGACTGCAATCAAATTCAAATCATGCAGACATTTTCAGAATTTAACTGCTTAGTGTAAATGAATAGAAGACCTGAAAGAACAGATCCTTTGGGAATGTGGAAATGACAGGAACATAGTGGGATCAAATTAACGGAATCAGTCACATTCACCTAACAAAGCTATTCTTGATGTATCAACAACAGTTTCATAACTTGAAATGTGGTCAGAACTGGATAAATGTAATATAAAGTCATTTTATTAAAGTGTTTGAATTGTTATTCTCAAGCCCCGACCAATCAACCTGCCCTGTGACGCATTCTGGATGCTCAGTATGTGTCACATAGGGAGTTCGCGAGGTAAAGTGAAGGATGGATACATATGTCACCATGAGCTCTTATGGGTTTATTAGACCACAGTCATTCAGAAAAGGCCCAGTCGTTTGACTGGATTAGAGAAAAGGTGGCAGGACACCTTATCCTGGAGGGGCTTCCTAATATTTACACCAAGGCATCTCGGTGGTGTTGAAGAATAATCACTGATGATGTGGTTGTTGTATAAAGACTAGACTCTACTGCCATCTTACCTTGAGAGCATCATGAAAGATGGGCACCCCTGGGTGGAAGCGACATGCATCTACGGAGAGATCAAGATAGAGATAGAGAGAGAGAGAGAGAGAGAGAGAGAGAGAGAGAGAGAGATCAGACAAAGATAGATAGACAGACAGACAGACAGACAGACAGACAGACAGACAGACAGACAGACAGACAGACAGACAGATAGATAGATAGATAGATAGATAGATAGATAGATAGATAGATAGATAGATAGATAGATAGAAACACACTGTCATATTCTAAGCCCGATAGTGTGTGTTGTGTGATATCACACACATGGTGCAGTATCCAGCTGACCAAACACAGAGTCACTGGGGACATTTATGGACGTTGGGAACAGCTGAGGGGGACTGTCAAGTTCTTCCTCTGCAAACACGTGGCTCAATCACAGCCAGCCTGTTTTTATACATATAAAATAATAAATCTTACATAAAATGAATTCTATTATTTCAAAAACAGAGGAAATGACATTTCCTCTTTAAGGAAAGCAGAACAGATCTGATAGAAAAGTATTGGCTGTGTGTTCGTTTGTCCATGGAAATGATTGAGCTTTGTCAGGACTAGTGATATGAAAGGTAAACAAACAAACAAACAAACAAACAAACATGAAAGGAAGGTAAAATGTTTGGTCAAAATTGTAGAAAGTCCAGTCTTACCGTCTGAGTTTTTGTCCTCGTCATACCTCTCTCCACAGCCTCTGTTATAACACAGTGAAGCCATTCTGTTTAATCAGCTCTTAATCAGTAGTCCCTCTTTTTTGAAGCTCTCTCAGCACTGGCTCCTGTTCTTCTAACCTTCTTCTGGTTCTTCACGCCAACTTAAAGACTCTTCAGTCTCCAGAACATTCAGCTGTGGGGAAGGAGGGATCGAGAAGGAGCTGGCATTTAGGGAGGTGCAGAGTGGACAAGAGAGTGGGGGAAAAGGGAGGACAGCCTGAATGAAAACTAAAAATAGTCAACCCCCCTCACTCCACCACCTCGCAGCTGTTGGCTTTTATCTGAAGTTTGACATTCCTGATTTCCAGAGACCCTGATAGTCACTCAGAACGGCCTTCGGAATTAAAGCAAATGAACGAATGAATAAAACATAAAATGCAAATGCGATGAAACATTAACGCACTGGACCTCCTTCACCGATATATTCCAAAAATACACATTCATAAATCTGATCGTGAGAAACAGCAATAAAGCAAATATTGCTGAAAGTCAGAATTTCTACCCAGTAATAGTTGGTGAAGGAGGCTCGTTATGTATAAGTGTTTAGGTTTAACTTCCATCATTTGTCTGATGCTCTAAACTGCAAAAACTGACCATGAATCAAGATACACAGACAGATGAATGTGGGAGTCTTGCCCAAGGATTGGTGTAGAAGGTTGCGCTTGTCCAGGAGGGTGGTGGTGTACCCACTAAATCACAAACTGTAGGAAGCACTAAATGAACAAGTCACTTTTTTCACTGAATTGTATAAATATAAGATGATATATATATAAACATGCAGGAAACAAACATTTTGGAGAAATGTTGAATAGCTTTTGTTTTCTTTTTTCGAACACCTGCTATAATGAAGTGTGAAACCATGACTATTAAAACTAAACCGCAGTCATGAACATCAAAACTCCACGTATCCAGATCTTATAAAAACACAGCCCTCTCTCTCTCTCTCTCTGTGTTTCAGGATATTGTCGTCATGACTTCAAATCCAACAAATTATACATGTTTGTTTGTTTTTGGTCATGTTTTAATAGTGACTTAAAACATGATAGTAATAGTGACCCAGTATAATTGGAAATAACTGCCCAGCAGTATCACAATGATGACCGCCAAGTGACCAGACTTGGCTATAAGGACTTGGGGTGTGTTCCAATTGCATATTAGTCAGTAATAACAACTAGTAGTTGAGTATGCAGTACAGAAGGCAGTTGTGGCCTGTTTGAGTCTAAACTGTCTGGGTGTGACTAAAGTGCCCTTGAGCAAGTGCGTTCACTGCATGGAAGGGTTACATGCAGAGGCAAACATCAATGCACGTCCCAACACAAATGGTAAATTTGGGTGTTTCTACCTGTTTGGAATTGAGATCAATCGGAGATGTTTAGTCATGTGACTGGTCATGTGTGTTCAAGGCAAAGTCCTTTAAATGGCAGTTGTATGCAGACAAGCATACTGGAATAGAGGGGTGTGTGAGGTCACTGGTTGCAGGACCTCATTAATGGAATGCTTGGCTGTGAAAGTGCATATAATGTAGATCAAAGGTGATCTGGAATTATGCCCTGCACCATGACACCAGGCCTCCTGGACATGTGACAGCAAACTGTTGATCTAGGTGTTGAGGATGGTGCCTCCACACATGGATTCGTTGGTCGTCTCTACTAAGACAAAAGCGGGATTCATTGAAGATGCCCCTCTGCCATTCTGAGGGACTCCATGACAGTCTGGCATGACACCATTGCAGTCATGTATTGCAATCGATTGATTCCTTATGGGTGCAACTATTTCGTTTTTTGTTGTTTTTTTTTGCTAATGAGTGTAATTAGTAATAAAATGCATATTTTAAAACAAGCATGTTTTTTTAATTAAAATTATAAAATTAACTACTGATCCAAATGCTGCTTTTAGTTTTGTGAAATCATTAGTTTCCTACTGACAAATGTTTAGAGGGAAAATGGTAAAAATAAAAATAAAATAAAAATTTATATAAAAGAAAATAAAAGATAATAATAACCCACTCCAGACCACAAGTGTTAAAAATGTGTTCTTTATTAAGAAATCAGTGAGCGCGAGCGATAAATCGATATATTCACAAGGCATTCATTCATGGTTCATGGTAGGAGCTTGCATCACAGATAGACAACATAACCAACTGAAAACTAAACATACGAAAAGAACGACTCGAGCAAAACGCACATCAAATTAAAACCGATCAGACTAGCACAGCCAACCACTGATAATCCAGTAAAAACAGGAAAATACACAGAAGAGCCCATTACATCCACAACAACAGTTTGTTTACTCAACAAAAAGCACCATATTTACTAGATCTTTGCAAACAATACATGGAATTCGGGAACTTTGATTCCTCAAGCATGTCAGATAGAAAAAGAAACCCAACACATGCAGGGAAAACAAACAAACGTCAACAGAACCAACAAACTCAAAATGGAATCACATCACACCTCTTGGTCCTGAATCAAGCATCTCATTGCAGGCATACAAAATAAGATTTAAAGTTGAAATGCAACCAGGATCCTCAGACCATTGGATTCAAACCAGTGCTTTATACCCCATTTATCACAGAAAGGCAGTTTCAGATGCAACATCAGAGGAGAGCCTCTCAGGCTTCAGTTAGAAATGAACAGGTATCGACTCAACCACACCAAGCATCCAACTTTTCAGCAACATTCACCAGTATGGATCCCAAACACCACCCACCCTTTATAACGGGAGTTAAAAACAAGGAAGCCCAAAAAAGACTGGAGTATGATGAATGCTGATGTATGAGAAGCTTAAGAAGAATGAACTTGTTATGAGATGGTCACTGTTGGTCTAAAAACCCCATCATATCATATTGAACTTCTTCCCACCCTTCTACACTGTGGGAAAGTGAGTTTATCAGTATGAGATTTCATTCTCTGTTTAACTTTGTGTTAAATTAGCGTCATGGACTAAGGATCTGGCAGTCGTGAGAAGTCTTCATGCCGTGGACCTCCAGAAAAGACGATTATAATTTGTCAGATTTAACCTAAAAAGGGGTTAAATGATGATCTTTCAAGATCATGGGATGTTGTTCTAAATTCTCGATCCATCCTCATAAAGAGGCAAAACCATCTGGGTGAACAGGATTAGCATCGAGAAAAGTTCACCCCCACCTCTAATGTGGTCCAAAAAATTCACGAGGTCAAAGAGGCCCCAAGATAAGTGCAATCTGTCTGGGGTTATATGTGCAAGTTCAATGGGGACAGTCCTAGAGAACTACATTTCCCATGAAAACTACATATATATATATATATATATATACATATATATATATATATATATATATATATATATACATATATATATATATACATATATATATATATATATACATATATATATATATATATATATATATATATATATACATACACACACTTTTGCATTCGTTTTTTATGTTTTTGTGGATGAGAGTGTTACTTCAAACTGAGGAAAGGATATGACTTTAAATGAGATATGAGGAAAACATACAACAAACAATTTAGGAAAAGAAAATTATTTTATTTTTATAAGAATGAAGTAAAACAAAAGCCCATGATTTTATGTAATATGCACCTTTCATGCTTATTAAAATTATTATATAATTGCATAAATAAATTAAAAAAAATGTACAAAGGGGTTTTCCACAAACATTTGGAAGGCAGTTTTCCCCCATTCACCTTCTCATTTGGCATTGATGATAAAACTAGTAACATTTGCAGCCTTCCACCCCAGGGCTAACACAGACATGACAGTGTTTCTATTGTATATTTTCATATATACCTATATATAAATGCAAATATCTCTTGTTCAGAAAAGTAAAAGCTAAATTTAATAAAAATGGATGAATAAAACAGTACATTGCAGCGTATGGGTATATACAGAATATACTGGACAGCAATTGAAAAAGTTGAAAAACCACAGAAGTAAAAAAAGAAAGCGTGCACAACATTTGACAAAAATGACGACCACATAACCCACAAAGATTTTCCCTAAAGGCTCCCTGGTGACTCTGAGGTGAAAAGGACCCTGTATATTCCCAAGAAAATGGCCTTTAGCCTTTGTTCCAGAGCCAGAAAAACCCATAAGTCACTGTGTTCATAAGTTCTTGAACTTCTGTTCCTAAGAATTCTAAGAGACAATTCTAGAGCCCTCTTGGCCAGAACTCTCTTCAATTGCTGAGAATCCTAGATTTCATGCGACAAAGAATTCAAGAATTCTTGCAGCTGAGTTTTCTAGCCCCCAAACATTTGTAAAAATTCTACCCTCAATAATTTTAGAGGAAGATCATTCTAGAACACATCTGTCCAAGGAACAAGGAACATCCATGTCCAATGAAAATTGGAATTCCTGTTGCCAAGAATACCAGAGAAAGACAATTTCAGAAATTTTTTGGCCAGCCCAAGAATTCTAGAATCTTTACTCAGGAGAATTCTCAAACACTTCTAGACAGAAATTCAGAAAATTCCACGTCAGAGAATTCTAGAATTGCTGTGGTCAAAAATAGATGTGGTGTAGAACAGAAGTGTTCTACACTTCTGTCCAAGAATTCCAGAACCTCTGCAAGCAAGACTCTCAGGGACAAAAAAATAGAATTTAAGTTACCTGGAACTTTTACCAGGCAAGAATTCTAGAACTACTTTGGCCAGAAACTCAAACTCAACTTAAACACATTTCTCTAGCCTGTGAAGAGAAGCTAAGGTGACTGCGAAATACTTGCAGGTGGCTGTGGAGCAGAGATGCTAGAGGATTTCTAGATCCAGAGAGCCAGCAGAAGATGCAGCTGATCTATTTGGCTCTTGACCCCAGCACTGAGTTCAGACTGAAAGCTGGGTTTTGTGACCTGGGACAAGCAGCTGGGAGGTTTGGAGGACATGCACCAGTCAGCAGCATCCACTAGATGTCTTGGTTGAATCAATTAAATGACAATGTGAGAGTGAGGGGGAGGAGACAAAGACATAAGAAGAGAACATTATCTCTGGTGTAATTCAACTACACCTTTCAGGCATGTAGACATCCATAACAGTTGAAGTTTGAGTAAAAGAAGACCTTCATGCCTGAAGCTGCATGAGGAGACCATTTTCACATGATCTGAGTGTTGACAATCCAAACTGCTGGGACCAACATACAAACGTGAGGTGATATTGCTGCTATTCACCACTAGAGGGAGCTAAAGTAACATGAGTAGAATAAGTGCAATATGCTGTACTTTAACCAGGTTAAGCTTGGCACTGCTTTGTAACCACATACCCTTTACAAGAGTACTGGGAAATCAAAGGTATTGAAGTTCTTCCTGCTTTTGTTGGAGCACTGCTGTGAGGATTCAACTGCATTCAGCAACAAGATGTTTGATGACCACCACTCCACCTCACCTCAAAAGCACTGGATGGAGCACCATCAATTCAGAGAACACAGCTCAATGCTGGTGGGCTTTATAGCCCCCTAGCCCATACCTGGTATTAGGCATGGTGCCTATAAATTCATGTTTATCTGTTCCAGAGAGTCCACAAACATCTGGACATTGGAGTAACAGAAAAAACTGACATGGACACTTCCTCTTGCAAAAATGAGCAAAATGTCCACTACGTCACGTAAGACCTCTGGCATGTTCCAGGAACGTTCCTGATGACACTGAACTAAGTAAAGACTACTGATTAGGACCATGCAGTTTTAATGGAACAGGACACAACACAGACCATGCACCCAACACTGGACAAAGTTACGCCTCTCTTGCTACTTCTCTTCACAAATCCAGCTAAGAAAACAACTCCAATAATACAGGACGGACGGACGGACTGCTAAAAACAAACATGCAAAAAGGAGGAAATGGACAGAAGAACAGCAAACGTCAGACATCCAGAAATGCTACAGGAAACGGGCCAGCAGACATTATGATTACAAAAAAAAAAAAAAAAAGCTGTGCTCATCACTCCCTGTGCCAAAACACACTGCTACTTTTAAAAAGGCAGACTCCCAGAGGCTTTGAAGAGGCATCTCCATGGAAACCTAGGTTCCTGAGCATACACACACACATACAGACTTGAGACTGGTTCTCTCTCCCACACGCTTGTTTAACAGCTCCTAACTAAGTCATCACATTCCTCAGCCCACCTCCACTACACAAACCAATAATGTCCACTGTCATGCTAACTACTGTATCAGGTGCACCTCCTTCCAGAACCCGGAATCAAATCAGTTAGTGTGGCTGAGTCTAGTTAGTGAAAGAGACAGCACTCTAAAAAGTGTTCTGTTCTTCTGTGTTACAGGAGAGAGGCGACGATAGGTGACGACAGGTGACAAGGCTGCTGTAAACTCAACAGGACAGGAAAATTAGCAGTTCACACCCAGCGTACTAATAAAGCAGGTACTGGCCCTGTAGATGCAGGTTCACAGGAGTCTAACAGGGGGCTTGTGTGAGCTGTGGCAAAAGGAAAGGACACTCCATCTAGTATGTTATCCAGGTTTCAGGATCTCTAGTCTTAGTGCAATTACTCTCCATGCACATGGAATGTGTGCTACAGACGCAGTAATGCCTGGCCCATAATACAGGATTTAAAAATCCTAACCCACATTTTTCACTAATTCTCTTTGTTTGCTGTTAGTCATCAAACTCCCAACATTACATGACCTGCCCTGAATGAAGCATATACTTTCAGTTTAGGGGCGTAAACAAGAGTCTTAATTTATTCACAATCCCCTACATGTGAAAATCTACATGGGGTTCTTAACGTTTTGCGCCTCGTGGCCAGCAAAGTATAGTCACAAGAAAGCAAAATTCAACTTCTTATGTAAAGCTGTTTCTGCCTTTTTGTCACCTCACTAAGACAAAAATGTGAGAATTGTGGCCTTAAAAATAGTGCGTCAAACAGTTGAAAACATCAGATGACAAATCTAGTTACAAAGCGAGCATTTTTTTACATTTATTCTGCAAAATATTATTTATTAATTTCTTAATGGTTATATTTTTAAGCTGAGCACGATTGATCTTTTGATTTTTACTTAAACTATCATTTTTTTTTCCCACATAAACTTTTATGACATAAACTACCATTACCGTCCCAATATGGACTACTGCGCCTCCCCTTGAGGACGGATCTGTGGACCACTAGATAGTGCTTCACGGCCCACAAGGTTGAGAAAGCCTGATCTCAGGGAAGGCATACGTAAAGTCCACTCTTATGTTGTGTTCAGCTTGGTTGTTGCTGAATAACACTTTTAGGCTTACCATCAACGTCACATTCTACACAAGAGAAAGTGCATCCTCCTCACACTACAGAATACCAAGACATACATATCAAATATGTTTCATATATCTGATTCACAATCAGGGCAGACCTGATGGCACTAGACAAAGATCAGAGGAGAAAAGATTGGATTACAGACTCCACATACTACAGGATAATCTGGGAAATTGGGAGACCTTGTGCAACTGCTGGGGGGAGCAACAGTGGGCCAGGCATAAACAGAGGCTGGGGGAGGCACACAGACTGGAGTATTCCTGGGGCTTCTCAGTGAATAGCACAATTCAATTATTCAATCTTCTAACTCATAACTTCACACGTTCTGTACCAGGATGCACTGATATGGGACTGTACCCATATTCAGTATGGTCGATATGTAGAATCTGGGTCTACCTGAGTCAGCTTTACCAACAAAACTTGTAGGACTACAAATGCAAGAAATATAATGCAGATTTTAGCACAGTAGCCCTGAGACTCCTAAATATTGGGTTCTACCCTGCTGTTCTTTCTGCTGCAAATATTCTTTGGGCACTGGGTCCACGAAGAACCATTTTAAAGAATTTATGAACCTTCCCTCTCAATGTAAAGGTTCTCTCACTTATACATTCCAAGTATGGTTCTTTATGGAACCAAAAGTCTATAACGGCAAGGAATATCTAAATGTCAGTCCGATTAGGCAATTATCTGCCCATGTTGACACGCTATATGGACAAGTATTGGGACACCTGCTCATTGTTCTTCCAAAATAAAAGGAATTAAGGAGTTAATCCTGTTATTGTGTTAATCCAGTCTCTGCTGTTCAGTGAAGGCTTTCTACTAGACTTTGTAGCATTACTGTGAGGATTTGAGTGTTACGGAGGTCAGAATATTGGATGATCACCACCCCACCTCTTCCCCGAAGTACTGGATGAAGCACCATTATTACAGAGAACATTTCCACTGCTTTAAACATCACTTGCACACAGGTTCCTGTTTATTAACCTTATACTGGCAATACATATGCAGGGACTAAATGTGTGTGCCAAAGTAGCTGAATGCATTTATTTGAAGGGGTGTCCACAAACATTTGGACATATAGTGTATGTGTGCATCCCTTTTTGAAGCGGGTATTGCATAGTTCATAAAGTTACTGTAATAAATCTCAAGCTTAATAAGTGTATAATGAGTTTAAACATGTTGATCATTTCCCCTCTGCTTCAGAAAATCCTTCAACTGCAGGCGAAGGATTGTCTCATGCAGCCCACAGATCACTGGATTCACAGAGGTTGTGCTGCTCAAACCAACGAGGTGCTGTTTGCTCATCTCAATGCCCGTCACGCTCGCTCACTCACTGCTGCTACATTCTAGAAAACATCAGGATTGCTGTGCAATCGGCTGCAGTCACTCATCATAAAGCACCTGGTCTTACTCGTTCTTAAAGCGTGCTGTACACTACCGCCGAATGCGACCTCTGCCCGATAAGATATATGCCTGTGTGCATGTGTCTAACAATTTCCTATCCATGCCTAAATGGTTCGTAGCTATCCTGCTGCCTCCTCCTCCTCCTATTCTCTCTCACACTTTCCTCCAGGGAGGCAGATAAAGGGGTGAGAGGAGCTAATTAAAGAGGCATCAAAGCATCACCTAGACGGCATGAGCACACAGCCTGATACAGTAAAGAGCAGAGCTAGAGACTGGCCACACTGGAACACGGGAGAGCAGCCGCCCAACTGGCACAGCATTATGCTCATGAGAGACAAAGAAAGAAAGACACTGTGAGAAGATGAAAGAGAAAGAAAATGAAACAATGAGACGCTTTCATGTGGACGTTGGGGATCTGTTCCGTACAGGCTCCGAAAACAAAAAAAGGCATTCTTTGCCAACACT
Source organism: Acestrorhynchus altus (assembly GCA_034509495.1). Classification (NCBI taxonomy): domain Eukaryota; kingdom Metazoa; phylum Chordata; class Actinopteri; order Characiformes; family Acestrorhynchidae; genus Acestrorhynchus; species Acestrorhynchus altus. Next base: position 6,759,670 of record JAVGWO010000026.1, on the reverse strand, counting down.
TCTACAACAAAGCTCACATTTAGTGGATATTTGCCTGATCCAAGAGGAAAACAAAAACTGGCAGACTAATTTCAGCTACTAATTTCAATTAATAATATTGGCAGAAGCTCCACTTCACACTCCCTACAGCCAGGGAGATGATTTTAACATGGCTGCATGCCGTGCAAAGAAAAAGGGAGTGTGAAGAAGATGGCATATGTTCACATGGAACGCTAATCACAACTTCTATAAACCTGGCAACTTAAAGCAGCCTTCATGGCATTTTAGCAGTAAAAAAAAAACAAAAACAAAAAAAAACAACACAATGGATTTCAAACCCATGACTAGCCAATAACCAGCACTCAAACTGATTACGCCTTTAAAAGAAAAAAAATTAATGTGTGCAACAGCCATGACTTCCATCTAATCTCTCCCCCGTTTCTGTCTTGCAGGATGGATAAAAAAGATGCTGCGCTAGTTAGTGGAGGAGTCTGTGGCAGAGCAGGATGCATGTTTGGCTTTCATTTCACCAACAGGCAGAGATGATTCTGGGATTTATGAAGGAATTCTACAAGCTGATGTGGGTGGAAAGGAGTGTAGAGACAAATGAATTTCTTTTGTCAAATGTATTTTTTAAGAGGGCGTCGACAAAACACATACATCCACTCAAGAGTGTACGAGCGTAGTATGAACATTTGACTACCACCATGCCTGAAACTGCATCCCAGCACTTCATTCACAAACACACACAATCACAAGAAAACTGGACATTATGAATTTAGGGTCACCAAAATGAGGCCATTGTCAGTAACCTAAAAATGTGAGGCTGAAGAATTATTGATTTACTGATTACTGACTATAATCTAATGGGCAGAGACCAGCTCAATGTGATCTGATAGAACTAAAGTGCTTAGAGGTGCCCTACACCAGAGCTACAGGGCTGTTCCCCTCGTTCTTGAGACGGAAAAAAAACAACTGCATGGCCAAATCATTGGGAATAGCTCTGAAGCATCTAGCAGGTAACAGCTGTAGTAAAAATGGTTCTTTGGAGCAACCGCATTAAAGAATCATTTCTAGTTTCCGTATAATGTGAAGATCCTATACCATTCAAACTTTATAAGAATGCAACAGAGACATGACACACTACAGTGTTCTCTGCCACACTGGCACCAAACTGATTTAGAAATGATCGATTCCCTCAAAGAACATGTGAACATATCCTGAGAAGTATAAAAACATCAAACTCCTGACCTCCCTCAGCTTTACAATCAGACACTACTGAGACAAACCATGAGAAACAAGTAACAGGCTGCATTAACACCCTGTTGTGGTGTGTGTGGGTGTGAGAGAGCGTGCAATTTCAGACACTGAGGTGAGCGATCATGGCAGAAAAAACAGCCCTGCATCTCCAGTACTCCTTCTCTTCTCCGTCTGCAATCCCAGCCTCCCCTCCTTAGGCTCCCTGAATTAAGTGGTGGATGGTTTTCCTCTCCTCTTCTCCCTCTCGATCACTCACTCAGTGGGTTTTCTTTTTTTGCCGTCCTGTTCGGCACTCCGCTGCACAAACCTGTTACATGAACTGCATCTGCGCCGAAGAAAAGCGAGAAACCAGGTTTAAACCCAGAGAGGTTTTAAAGCAGTTTAAAGTCTGCAAATTCCTACTGCTGCTGCAAAATCCCTAAAAGGATTACTGCAGTATTTCAGTACTTTTTGGGATTTTGTTAATGCCACATGTATTTTAACACACTTCTCTAAGCAGACTGACTGTGGTAGTGGCTTGAATTTGAGTGACTGAATTTTTGTGTTTTAATAGCAGAAATATTAGAGCAAAATGGAGCAGCTGGAGAAAGGCCTCTTCAAAATCTTTGCTATTAGTTAATGGATTTAACTTAAATAATAAAAAATAATAATAAACTACCAATTTAAATAAACATTAGATAATAAATGTGAAAATGTATTACATGTCTGCTCCATTTTGGACCATCCATGTATCAGAAAAATACTCAGAAATGAATGACAACATGACAATTATCTGAAACACACAACCAGGGCAACTAAGGAGTGGCTCTGTAAGAAGCATTTCAAGGTCCTGGAGTGGCCTAACCAGTCTCCAGTCCTGAAAGCAACAGAAAATCTTTGGAAGGACCAGAAAACCTGAAAGATGTGGAGAAGATCTGTGTGGAGGAGTAAACATAGATTTCAGAAACACTGTCACGGCAAGTTGGTATGCATAAAAAATAGGTGTGCATTTTTTTTTCTTACAACAAAAACAAAAACACACAAAAATAAAACAATAAACAAACCCTTTATATCTAATGTACCTGTAGTGTCCAACAGGCAGAGGCAGGCAGCAGACAAATATGACTGCAGCAATATTCAAACTCTTAAAGCTCCAGCATTAAGAAAGGAATTGTATGTGTGTTTACGTCAAGTGTAATTACATGAGGACTGACAAGAATGTATTAGTGAGGCTTAATGTTCTTGAATGTTGTATATGGGTGTGTATGGGTGTGTACCTGAGCTCCAGGCATTGGAGCGAATGGGTTGGTGGGTCTGAGAACAGGCTGGTTGTACATCATGGGCTGTGGGGTCATAACCGGAACCCCTCCCATCTGTCCCATTTGAGGAGGGACCTGACACAGACAGATAGAGTGTGTTAAAAGCCAAATAAAAGAATAAATCAGACCGCTATACCGGCAATGCATTCAATTAGTGACCAGGACTGGATTTCTTCAAAATGACATCTTAAAGAATGGCAAAAAATATATATAAAATATAAAAATGTATAATGTAATAGAATATAACTGCACCCTCTAGTGACATTTGTACGTTTATATTAAAGTTATGCACATTTTTACCTTAACATAGCTTGAAAATGATTTTAAATCAGCACAGCAGCTAAGGACACTGATAATACACCTGGTAACTTGGGTGTAGCAGGCACTTATAGATACTTCTCTGAGTCTATGAATCAGGGGGCAGCTAATGGTACTCACTATTCCATACACAGGCACTTGAGGTGTGGTCATGGGGAAGGCCATGGGAGCCGGGGCCTGCTGGACACAACAGGGCAGAATGAATGCATGCAGAGATCACACACTACGAACACCACCTTTCAGCTACACAGTCCATCTAAATAAGTGCCAACTAACATCTACCTCTCCACAGGACCACCACGGTCTCATTATTGGGCCTCTAGGCTGTTATGGAATGGCTTCTTCCTCTGATGCACTGATGCTCTAACTCACAAATGGCCAGCCAGTGTTTTGTTCTCAACACAGATTAAAGCCCTACTGGAGCTGGATTAGTTTGATCAGAGGAGGTTCGGTAATGTCAACTGAAAGATCTGTTGCGCTGATTCATATGGGATAAAAAAATGTCATTTGCCCCAAATAACCAGACATGCTGCATTCTTTCTAAAAAAGAAAAACAGGCTCTTTATACACCACATACAATCTCAAAGGCAGAATGATTAAAACGGTGCCTTAAGTATATTAATCTGTTACTTAATGTGAAAAATCCCTGTCCTTAACATAAGGACAACAGTTGAAACATATATTTATTTTAACGCTGTAACAAGAACACTGCAATTATTTTTGTAATTATTTCTGAGTCTTAACAGACACTGATAGCCTAGTGCAGATATCCACAGCAGATTAGAACAGAGCTGTGCTTTCTCCGGCTTTCAGACCAGCATCGACACATATCGCTTCCAAGTTCTCCCAAATGGCTGGTGCTTTTAACCCTGTAGCAGCTTTGAAAAACCCTTGAATGTCAATTTCGTGGCGTAAATGAATCAAGTCAAAACAGTTACAAATCATGGCTACCGACTTATAGCTCTACAGTGCTCTTTCCTATTGTTTGCTCCGTCAGGCTACTCGGCAGCTCCCCACGCTGCTAGGTTATGCAACTAGTTGAGTAAAAGCTATTTATTATTTATTACAGAACCTCCCCAGGCAAAATCAATCCAGTGATGAAACAGGAATCATCATTACCTAAGACTTTAGACAAATCAAGGTGCATTACTGCTGTGTTGGGATAAAAGCAAAATGGAAAAGCTGAGAGACATCAGCCTTTTTTTTTTTTTAGGCAGAGGCCTGCTGTGCTCGGGGAAAGAGAGAAGTTGTCTGTAACTTCGATTCTGAACACAGAACTTTGCATATCAAATAGCATCAGAGTCACAAGCTCACACTGTAGGTAGGCACATTCCGCTATGCAGCAAAGAGAAGTGACTGTAAGGCTGCAGTCCAAAAGGGGAGAGAGCAAGCAGGACAGAAGCAGTGCAGTGGTGGTGATTATACAGCAACAGATACAGTGGACTCACATTCACATTTACAATGGAGTGAACACACACGCCATGACTACTGCTTCTACAATGCATGGGAGAGGAGAGAGAGAGAGAGAGAGAGAGAGAGAAGTCCAAGGGACTCCACAGTGCAGAGAATGTAGAGGAGATCCACTACTCTGTTCAACTCAGAAGAGGAGTGTGTATTTAAGACAAATTACTCTTGAGTGATACTCCTAGGATTATAATACAGGCTGCTCTGTTACATTGGTGTACTTACATAACCAGTATAGAACATTCCACTCTGCTGGGTTAGGCACGGGGGAAAGAGACAGAGACAAAGAGAGAGGAAAAATAGGCCAGAATGGGAAAAGGAAAGACGTTAGACATGAGAAAAATGCCATGAACCAGTTTTGACCACAGAGAAATCCAGAACATAGAGATAGACAAGAGTGAGATAGAGTGTGAAGAAGAATAGCCAGAGTGGAAGAGAGAGGAGGGAGAGGGAAAGTTTAGTCTGAAGCACACAGTTAATCAGACAGTGATGGGTATTTGCTTCCTGCAGTGGTCAGGTCATAAAAAGGTAGCTTGCTCTAATTCCAACTCGTATCCATAGAGGGACCAGAGCACACAAATATCACATCCTCATAACTTTACAGCTTCCAAAGAGTAAACATGCTAATAATGATCAGAATTAGGGCTGCACAATATTGAAACAAAATACCATCACAATATTTCATTTTACATAAGATATAATATCACTATTGTGATATAAAAAATTTGATCAATGACCCAGCCAGGCCCGTCATGATAATTACGTTATGAACTCATCATATATCGTTTCATATATCGTCCATACTGCCTCTAAAATGGGGACCTTGCAAAATTTTCTTTTCCATCAAGCAAGTTGTAGCATCATCTGTATAGTTTAATTTGCGTTACTTGAAATTGCATATCCTGTGATGTGACTATTGTACATGCACACATTGCAATGACATGCTGAAACAGTATATTGTGCAACCCTAATCACAATACTGTGTGTCTGGGTTACACAGTGGAACGGGAAAGTTTGGTCAAGTCAACATTTCTGTTACTGTAAATAAATAACACTATTGTGTTCTGGTCAAAGATATCATCTCTCTAATTAAATGCTGGGTGTACACATTAAAAGTACTGTTGTCACTTGAATGTATTCAATATTGTAAGGTTTCATGTGTAAGACTGTTATTTAGAAGTAGATTGGTCATAATTTGAGTCAATAAGATTTTTTTTCATGCAACAAAAACAAGGAGTGGCTGAAAATAGTCATGATTTTAACAAGTAAATGCTCCTATTTTCAGCTTGTTCGAGCATTCAAAGCATTGCCTCAATGATTTGTTGAGCAAATTCTTGGTCAAAATGTAAGGCACGTTTTCATCAATCACATCCAGGGTTTGAAATACATTTTAAAGCATAGGGAAGCATTCGGTCATTATCACAACCTACTTGACATCCCAAAGATATCATCGTTCTGCCATTTCAGCCTAAACGATTTGCTGCATAACAGCAGCTCAGGCACTCTGCATCTCCAAAAGAACATCTGCAGCCCTTTACAGCTACATGTTCCTTTTTGGCAGGAATCCAAGAGTATTCATTTCTCCTGGAAAATGAAATGATTCGGCTCACCCACTCTATCTTCCCCTGGGTTTGGGACTGTAGAGTAGGCAAAGGTATTGCTAGGCGGGTGTGAAGGCTTGTGTGTTCTCTCACCACGTGGGGCACAGGCATGGGAGCAGGTGGCAGGGGGGCAGGGCTCCAGGCAGTCGTAGTGCTCATGGTCTTGGACTGCCAGTTAGAGCCACCGGTGAGCTTCTTCTCCCCAGGCTGTGTCCACTGCATGTCTGGCCTAAAACACAGACATATACTCGTTTTTTTTAAAACCCCTGGGCTGAGTGCCAAAATTCCATTACGCACTCAAATAATCGGCATTGGGTCTGAACTAGACAGGCTTAATCGGCATCTGATGCTGTATTTCAGTTAGTAAATACTAAAAAAAAGCATATAATTCATCTGTGTTCAGTTTACACTGAAATGTCAGAAAATTTCTGTATCAAAAATATGTTCACTGTTCAGTATTCGACTGTACCGAAACAAACACACAGCTCAGCAAAAATAAAAAACAGAAAGCGGTTTATAATTGGCACTCACTTTTTGCCTACAGATCCTCCAAACTGCAAATCTGCGAAGGCAGGGAGAGAGCGTGAGAGAGAGAGCGAGAGAGACAGAGAGAGACAGAGAGAGAGAGAGAGAGGGTTTGTTAATAAAAAATGGTTACACATCCACAGTACTGGCAGTTCTCCACACTTCATCACTGGAAGTGCTTTCATACATCTAATATGTCTACTGCTCTCCCTTCTTTGCAAACAAATGTGCACACACTCCATATGCATGCAACGGATGAGTGACTATGCAACTCGGATCTCCCCGTTAAAACTGAGTGAGTAAACTGAAGATGAATAAGGGGTGTAAGAAAGGAAAATTGATCAGCGATAATATTAGGCTGCTCCTTTAACCTAGTGCTTTCATAAGTCCTTAATTACAGTAGATCTCAAAAATTAAGGATAATTAAATAACAGGCCCTCATCAATTAAATCAGTAGTCATAATTTCCATGCTTATTTTTAATATTTTTATGTATATACATATGTGACTTCGCCTTCTGGTCTTTCCTACCATGAGAAACACAAGCCTGATGGATACGCACAGTATTAGGCCTATTATACAGTAAGATTACAATAGTATGTTTTCACAATAACAGTCTCAGAAAATATGGTTGTACAGTATACAGTATTTATTATATTGATTACTAGTATTCTTATCAGTTATAATTATTAACACCTAATTTAACCAATCAGTTCATTATCAGACAAAGCGGGTGTGTGTCTGAATAGAGCAACTACCCAACTTATTTGGAACAAAATAAATAAACAAACAAAAATAAAGAATGCACCAAGGAGAAGTTAAAAAATCTAATCACACTTTCTATGTGTGAATGTAATAATGATTATAATATTAGTGTGAAAGGATGAGGGGAAACTAAACGATTAAAAAGCCTCTAGTACCCTTCTGGGCCACCACTGGATACAAGAGGCATACAGGTTACTAAAGAATCCTGCTGCACATTTGCCCACAGATGGTGCAGCTGGGCCTGTAGCTCCTGCACACTCATAGGTTGCACAAAGCTGATCACATAAATGCTCCACAGGCAATAAACCTGACAACTGGGCAGGCCAAGGAAGTGTCGCCCAATTTCAAAGGCGTCCTTGCTGAGTGTGGGACAGCATTATCCAGCTGAAAAACATCAACTGGAAGCCCTGCCATGAGAGGGAATACATGGCTACAGGATGTCCTGCACATATCGCTGAGCTGCTAATGTCCTTCTTATCACAGTCATATGAGACCCTAGATCATCAAAGCAGCGGTATGGCAAGTGCGTCACTCCACTGCAAAGGCAGGAATGAAGCTTCCCACCACAAGGCTGTACTTGAAGCAGCCCAGTATGTATGTCTGTATGTATGTATGTATGTATGTATGTATGTCTGAATGTATGTATGTATGAATGTATTGATGTATGTAGGTATCTATGCATTTATGTCTCTGTCTACTGATTTATTTACACCTGTATCTGTATCTAGGGCTAGTGCTACTGCTCAGTGTGAAGGAGGCCTTTGCGAGATCGTGCTCAGAAAACATAACAGCCGGAAAGTTGTTAAATCAGTCTGACAATCTTCGTGTCCAGTAGTGCTGCTGTGTCAACACTCTGTGTGACTTGAGAGGCAAAAGAAAAAACTGTGGATGAAGATGCACAACTTGTTCAAACAAACAGCATTAAACAATCAAATGTTAATCGTTTTGGACCGTTTCTACTGGTCCATTCTTCATGAATAGTAGGATTTAATGTAAAGAACAACTGCCACAACAAAAAAACTCTAAGACACAAAATATAACACAAAAAGGTAGAAAAGAAAATGAGGACAAAAGAGGGAGAAAACAGAGGAAGACAATAACAAATAGAATAAATACAAGAAGGGGAAGGTGTGAAATAGGGAGTGTGTAAGAAGTTATAAGCTGTGTCCTGTATACGTGTACCTGTCAACATAAAAACAAACAAACTAAAGGAGGGAACAATAACAGGTGAGGTGAGACAGGACGGGGTTCTGAGAAATAATAGAGGGGACAGTGTGGCAGAAAAGTTGGAAAAGAGGGTGTGAACTCACTGCCGACAAGGTTGGCCAGGGATGAGTCCAGGTCATTGGCCAGCAGCTTCCCTCCAGAATGAGGGGGAATCACCGGACCCTGACTGTGAGCTGGAACAGTGGGCTTTAACAGGTCTCCTAAAGCATCAAACCCTAAAAGAGTAGGGGCAGCAACAAAGGGGTGGGGTGGGGTCAAAGAGAAACGGCAGAGAGTGAAAAGGGAGGAGGCACAGAGAAAAAAGTGGAGAGGTGAAAAAAAAAATGGGTTGGGACCGAGGGTGGGTACAGAGAGAGAGAGAGAGAAAGAGAGAGAGAGAGAGAGAGAGAGAGAGAGAGAGAGAGAGAGAGAGAGAGAGAGGCCAAAGTTACACAAAAATGTCAAAAAAAACAAAAAAACATGCATTATCAGTGTCTGAAACAGAGACTTCACTGATCAGTAAGAGAGAGAACAGTGAGAGAGACCACGAGTGCAAATAAACAGAACGAGAGAGGCTGAGACAGAGAGAGCAAGCACGAGCGCAGAGGGCACCAAAATGTTTAGAGAATTATTATTCACATGACTAAGCAGACCAGGGTTACAGCGCAAGAGTGTGAGTCACTCCATACAATCTTACTGAACATCTAACAGATGATCAAGGATGCCATTTCAGCAGCACAAGAGGGCAAGACGTTTCTAGATAAATGCAGATTCCACCCACCCACCCACACACCCACACACCCACACACCCCCACACACACCCACACACACACACACACACACACACACACACACACCCACACACCCACACACCCACACACCCACACACCCACACACACACACACACACACACCCACACACACACACACACACACACACACACAGCATTCGATTGAGAACAAGACAGTTGGTTTGGTCACCAGGGATTGAACGTCCTGACTGATATTCCAGTAAGAACAGTTCTGTCTATAGAGTGTGCGCGTGTGCGTGTGTGCGCGTGTGCGTGTATACACACATTTCTTATTGAAATTTCTGTTGCACACTGCAGCTTTTACATTTTACATCCCAGTTCCTGCAGCAGAGAAACGTTTTTTTAAACAAAATAATTCCAGCAATAATACAACATGCTGTACACAAAACATTTATTCATTGTCCTCGTCTGTGAAGGTCTACATCCCTACTGTTTGTGTTTGTTGTGGGAATTTATATTCAGTGCATTAAGATGTGTGAGGGAGCGCTGCCGTCGTTAATCTGATTCATACAGTGCCCATCAGCACTGCCCAGAGGGCCAATCACTGGCCTTCTAACACTCAATCACACTGAGTAATTCAGTAATTCCCTCTGTAAACAAGTGAGACCACCAGCCATTCAGCTAATGACACAGACAGAGAGAGAGAGAGAGAGAGAGAGAGAGAGAGAGAGAGAGAGAGCGAGAGCGCAAGAGAGAGAGAGAGAGAGAGAGAGAGAGAGAGAGAGACATAGGATAGACAGATGAAGAGGAAAAAACAAAGGACATGAAACAAATTGAAAAGGAAGAAAAGAAAGAAGAAAAGAAGAAAAAGGAGGAGTCTGGCTGCTGGACAGGGTGCTGACACAGGCCACATTGTAACAGAGCGACTTACTGCTTTGCCAGCAGGAATGGAGGGTTCAAGAAAAAAAAAACGACTGCACTCACCACATCCTACAGCCAGCACAGCCCAGGAAAGGAGGGAGGGGGAGAGAGAGAGAGAGAGAGAGAGAGAGAGAGAGAGAGAGAGAGAGAGAGGAGGGGAGAGAAGCTGAGAATGAGGCAGAAAGAGATAGAACAGCAAGAGAAATGCAGAAATAAAAAGGCAGAAGAAGAGAAGCAGAGGAGCTGGTTGGTCTCAAGGTTGGGAGAGAAACGTGAAGTTGCTGGAGTTAGAGTGTGTGTGTGTGTGTTTGTGCGTGCGTGCGTGCGTGCGTGCGTCTGAATGAGTCTGATGTGATTGGCATCTGACAGATTGGGAAAGTGCAAGTCAGCAACAGTGCTTGCTCTCTCTCCAACACACACCTCTGATCAACAGGAAACACACACACACCCACACACACACCTGAAACTGCTAACGAGAGCACACAAACAGAATGTTTGCAGATACAGCCAGAGAGAGTGAGAAAGAGAGTGAGAAATAAAGGAAGGAAAAAGAGGAGAGCAGCTGCCGCTGCTCCAGAAGAAGTTCCCAGAAACAAAGCAGACTAAAAAAATCTCCAGAAGACATCTAGAGAAGAGCTTTAGCATGAAGAACCACTCAACCACTCAAGTGGTCATAACAGGGGAGAACTGACCTTTCCATCAGAAACACTCAGACCATCTTACCAAGAGCTTCTCAAACGTTCATTGTACTGAAATCAGGAGGATCAAAAATAGTGATGGTTGGAGCAACTGTCCACAACAATGGCCTCCAGGGAAGGCTTTCTACTAGATTACAGAGCATTGCTGTGAGGTTTTGACTGCATTCAGCAACAAGAGTGCTTGTGAGGTCATGATAATGGATGACCACCACCACCACCTTAATCTCCAACTGCCCAGCTCATCCCAAAAGTACTGGATAGAGCACCATCTTTTCAGAGAACACAGTTCCACTGCTCTACAGCTCAATTCTGTGGGGCTTTATAACCCTGAGGCATGGCATTAGGCATTGTGCAAAAAGGTCCATGTTTATCTGCTCCAGAGCATTCTATTGGCAGTACTTCTCTACAGAAACTAGACAAGCTGTGGGTGCATTTGCACGTGTGTCAGCAATGGGTGTGTTAAGTGTTCAATAATTGGTTAATAATAATAAATAAACCATTTTAATTAGCAACAAACACTAATAATAATTAGTCTTGTGCCTGTCAATCATAACTTTAACAGGGAGAAGCCTTTTGAGAGACATACCAAACAACCAATCATAGCCCACCATTCTGCCATGAGAGAGGAGATATGAATGTACAAATGGGTTCCCACAGATCTCTCTTTGCATTTGAGCTGGAAAAGCAAAAAGTTCCCAAATGATAAGAGAACCTGTTAGGTGGAAGTGCGTACAGACAAACATACTGATAGCCAATGTAATAAATGTAATATCCTGATATCTTTCAGGAAAAATACAATGTGAAAGGACACCCCATCAAATCCTTTATCTCCAGCTATACTTAACCATATGGGAATTTGACTGTGTGTGTGTGCGCGCGTGTGAGACCGTAAGTGGAGGTGAAGGGAAAAAGAGCAGGGGGCATAGCAGTGCGACGGCACAGATAAAAGATTGAAACAATGTTATTTTACTAAATAAATGATATCACCTCATATCAAGCTGTTTGTTCTTTGTCCAGATGACCCAGCACTAATATAATCGTATCTGGATATACTTTAGCTGAATGGCAATATACAACATCGTTAAAGCGTGCTGAAATTTCCTCCTTACACACACACAAACACACACACACACACAATGTGCATGAGAGAATGTGAGTGAAAGCAAGAGGTGGAGTCGAGTGAAGGAGCAGAAATGTATTGATTGATTGAAACAGAACAGTACTTTAACAATGTGAAACTATGTAATATAAATATGGATATATGGCTCAGCCTTAGTGCAATGTAGCCATCTTTATAATCATATGTATCAGTGATCTGATTATGCCAAAAATGAACCCAAGGGTAGCACAATTTTAAACTTCCTCTTAATCCAAAATTAAGATGAATCAGTCTGGAACGGTGCTTGTGTGCTGTGTGTGTATTTTATGACGGATTCAAACATAGTTAATCTGATTACATTTTCAATTCCCCTGGAATCCATCCTCTAAAAATAACTCCCAGTTATATTACGCTCATGCATCTTGGTCTGACTGAAGGCAGTTAACTGAACGGCACACCTAATTTACCCTCCCCGTTGTCACATTTAGCTTCGAGTGACAGTTTTACTTAATGCTGATAAGAGCACTCAACCCAGCTTCACCCGTAGAAGACAGCAGTTTTATCAAGTGTCCACAGCAGGCGTCCATAGATAGACACAATCCATCAGCCCGAGGCTGCTGGTACATGACTGAACCTCTCAGCAGGAAGTGCAAGACCACCTGAGAGTTTCCATTATGTACCTGAGAACACGGCACAGTCCCTTAACCCTTCTGCTGCAATACCACAACAAGGTCCATAACTAAAATCACAAAAACATGAGGATAGGCTCTCAAGTGCCATTGCTATCTGGTTCAATCCCCAACGACCTCACAGGTCATCTGAGGTCATGAGCTCCAGAGAGAAATCCTGGCCTTTTAATTCCATCATTCCTTGCATAGGAAAGTATCTGGAAAGTATTCACAGTGCTTCAATTGCAGATTTCTTAAAAATAAATACTAAAAAATAACACACACAAAAGTATTCAGAGCCTTTGGTATGACACTCAAAACGGCGTCTTGTTACACTGATCATTTTTCAGATATTTCTGCTGCTTGATTGGACACCTGTGGTGGATTCAGTTGATTGGACATGATACACAGCCAAGACAAAGGAGTGGCTTTGGGACAAAACTGTGAATGTCCTTGAGTGGCCCAGACTTGAACCCAGTTGAACCCCAATCTCTAGAGATATCTAAAAATGGCTGTTTGATGTGCAGTCATCACAAAGGAGCGTAATAGGTTCTGCAAAGAAGAATGGGAAAACTTCCCAAAATCAGGTGAGCCAAGCTCACCTCACACTCAAAAAGATGTATTGAGTTTATTTATAAAGCGCTTTTTACAACAAGGAGTTGTCACAAAGCAGCTTTAGAGAAATCCGGGTCCAAACCTCAAATGAGCAGACAGTGGGCAAAACAGTGGCAAGGAAAAACTCCCTCAGGCTATGAGGAAGAAACCTTGAGAGGAACCAAGGCTCAAGGGAGGAACCCATCCTCCACTGGTCGACACTGGAGAGCATAAACAAAGGCACAATACATGGGCATAGAATATATACCCTATTTTCTGGACTATAAGTCGCGACTTTTTTCCACGCTTTAAACCATTCAGCTTATAATGACGTGCAGCTTTTCCTTGTTATATATGATATTTTCCATTTTTTTAAAAAACTTTGCGGGTGCGGCTTATATTCAGGTGCGGCTTATAGTCTGGAAAATATGGTAATAAAAAAAGAAATAAAATAGAGTGTAATTGCAATTAGGCTGTAATTGCTGCCAAAGCTGCTTCAGCAAAGTACTGAGCAAAGGCTGTGAATATTTATGTACATGTTATATTTTACTGTTTAATTATTTATACATTTGTATAGATGTCAAACTTTTCACCGTTGTTGCGAGGTATTGTGTGTAGAATTTTGAGGGGGAAAATTAATTGAATCCAAGATAAGGTTGTAACAAAATGTGGAAAAAGTGAAGCACTGTGAATACTTTCCTGATGTACTGTATTTTCTTTCTTTGAAAAACAAAACAAAACTCAAAGAAAGAATAAAAACCCTAGAATGTTATTTTTCTGAAAACTGAACAATATGTACTCTGTGAGGCTCTGGCTGCTGGTGGCTCATGACCCGGGTGCTTTTACTGATTATAGAGTGATTAGTTAGCAGGATGGCTTTGGAATCCCACCCTGATGTAATTATACACATGGTGAGAAGGTATGTGCAGACAGCAATATCCATCTAATAGCTATACTGCGTTATTATGGAAAGAATTAATATGGAGTTTTAATCCTCCAGTAGTGTTGGGAGAATTTGCACTGAAAAAGGAGCTAATAGTTTTTACTCACTTACAGCATGTAAGTACAGTTAAAAGACCAGCAGTCTGGAGACATGGAGCTAATGATCCCTAGATGGCACTTCTTTCATGTGTCATTATATCTTTCCAGCACTTTCCATCACTCTGCTTAATATCTTTGAACAATGACAGACTGGACAATTCACTATTTACATATTTTAAATGTTGTGTGGCAACTCGGTGGAAAATCTAACAGTCCTTGACAAACCAATTTCTTCATCATAATAATGCAACACAGCAGCAGATAAGCACATACTGTGATGTATATGGTCCTTCTTATCATGTGTAAAATGAGTGTGGTTCCAAAGCCATCCTGTAAATATAAAAGCAAGCCTAAAACAGCATTAAGAAAAGTGCCATTTCAGAAAAATTAAAATTAGAATTATACTTATTAAAATTATATATAGATACTTCATGTTTTATTTTTTAAAGAGTGGGTTTGATTTATAATTTGATTTATCTTTCCAGTATTAAATGAAATTACCCTTCATTTCTCCATTTTCTAATGAAAAAGTGACCAAAAAGTCACTCTGAATATTTCTATATCTGACTGCTTTCATTCGTCCCTCAGCTCTTAACAGTCGACACCGTGTTTTACCAGAGATGGTATAAGCAAGTGACCTGGGGTTCATTCTTATCTCTCTGACTGAGGCCCTTCTTGCACACATGCCCAGTTTCATTTGGCTGGACAGCAAATACTAGGAAGGCCAAGTTTCTTCAATTTCAAGATTGATGCCACTGTGGTTCTGGGAACACTCACAGGTTCTTATACAGTTTTATATCTTTCCTCTGATCCAGGTCTTGTTACAATCTGACTGCACAGACTTGCAGGGTTCTCATTGGTTTTGCCCTGATAATGCAGTATAAACTTAACAGCTATGAGTTAATAATCGCGGTAAGAGGAGTTTACTCTTTTATAAACCACTTAATTCATAGAACATAACATCCCACAGAAAGAAATACTTTGAGGGCACATCTACAGATTGTCTGCATTGTCTTCAAAAGCTATTTGTTAAAGAAAAGAAAAGCTAAAGGTGCTCATAGATCCACCATGCTGCACAGAGGGGAACTGTCCTCTACATTTAACCCATCCACACACAGTGATACACAGACTTACACACAGGGGGGTAGTGAGCACACGTGCCCGGAGCAGTGGGCAGCCCTATCCACAGAGTTAAGTGCCTTGCTGAAGGGTACTTTAGGGATTCGAACTGGTAACCTTCCAGTCACAAGGTTGACTCTTTATTTTTACTCCATGTGAAAAGATCAGAAACAAAGGAAAAGAACAGCTTAAAAGAGACTAAGCAATGTTACGGATGTAGGCTGGCTCATCAAGAACCCTCCTCAGAGCCCTAAGAACATGATCTGTTGTCAACAAGGCCCATTATTTTCTGCAGCACTGAAAGGAAAGACTTTGCAAAAACTCCACAGAAGCACCAGAGAGCAGAGAGGTTAGCCGGACAAACTGGACAGTAAAGGTTATTTAGCTAGCTGCATGAGAGGCAGCTGTGGGTTAGGTGGTTAATTAAGCCCTTTTAGTGGAGATTTTACCAGCTGCTGGCTTCACATCATTATTGGCACTCTGAGCTCCAAACACAGCATCAAAATCTACATTCATGGTGGGTATGTGAGCAGCCTGCTGGGAAGCCCCACTCTCCAGACCTGAGAACAAAATCACACATACAAACAAAACTTAGTCTTGAGTTTTACACTGATTGGTTTTTGTTAAAGTAGGGGCCTCTAAGCAGATGGACTGGAACATAAACAAACACATCTTTAAACCAGGTTTCACTTCTCTCTCATTGTTTCCCTCTGTGTGAAACACAATGATGAGGGAAATCATCTTCTGTTCAGTCTCTGCACCGCTTCATCTTCGTTCTCTTTTCTCTGTGTGTGTGTGTATGTGTGTGTGTGTGTGTGTGTGTGTGTGTGTGTGTGTGTGTGTGTGTATATACACACGCTGCAGGTGTGCTGTAAGTCACAAGTGTATAGGCTGCTGCACTGATTGCGGCTGGATGTGTTGGAGCAGGCAGCTGTAGTGATGGAGTGTACTGCCCCTGGTCCTTCTGTTCCACTCAGTCTACACCACACGCTGACCTACAAAAACCACCCCCCCCACTCACACGCTTACTCATTCACTCTTTCGTCACAACAACAATGTCCTCATTCACATCCTGCCTAGGATCACTACTACTATTACTACTAGGGGTGTGTATTGGCAGGAAGCTGGACATGACATGCGTAGCATGATGCAGGAGTTATGAGGGAATATATTCATACTATAAAAACGTGGGCAGAAACTAAACAACTGGCCAAAGGCTGAACACTAAAAATGCAGTTTTTCATTCAATTTGAACCTTTTTCTCTATTATGCAAAGAAACAGGCCAAATGTTTTTGACTTGGTTTTCAAAGTAAATACAAATATTTAATAAATCCCAGCAGACGTGCCAACAAAATGGCTGAAAACGTACCCTCTCTTGAAAATTCAGAAGGACAATGTGTACAAATGGCCATTCTTTGGTCATTCTCTCACACTTTAACTCTTTCCCACCTGCAGGATTTGCCATGGCTGGTACAGTCATTTATGTGGGATGGGACGTTCTGCATTGATCAGTTTAATTCCACTAGTTCATCTAACCTGCTCCCCCTAGCAAACAGCATGCCTGTGTTCATCAGCGTAACTCTGCCAGGCACCCCGACCACACTGCAAAAACAGCGCCAAAACATTTCCCTAATAAAAGCTAAATGCTTACAGTATCACAATTATTGCTGGCTTCTTGTCAACACATCCCTATGAACCACTCTGCTACAAAACATTCCTTCTAAACTACTGAAACTGAATTGATGTAATATTGACAAAAACAGAGCAATTCTTTGATAACTATTTTCTTACAACCATAATTACTACAGCACTTATGAGTCGTCAGTAGCATTGCTTCTCATAATCCATTCACTCTATCCAGTCAAGTTTTAAAACAGATTGAAGAGGGTGGGTGGAAGGGTGGGTGGGTGAAAAATTGTTAATTTTTGCAAAAAAGAAGCTGCTATCACTACTTCACTAGAGACAATGTTACACAGTTCTCTAAACAAACAGTGGCATTTTTACAGGCAAAGACTTCCGAAAAGCCTGCCCTTCCCTCCATTCTGACCAACACTATGACGTTAACAACCATAACCACCATTGTTCCCTAAAGGCAAACTGAACATACTTCACAGTCACACTAGTCCGTCATTTTAAGGCATTTACTCGTCACCGGAATGACGAGCCTGAAAAACTTCAGACAGATGCTGAAAGATGCTGACTGGCCTTTCAACAGTAAAAACCACTGAGAAGCTGTTTGTGAAGTCTGGACCTTGAATAACGCAGCAGCACACCGTGTTTTTGTAGACAGAGAGAGAAAGCCCTACCTCCCCAGGCACTGGTGGCTGTGGATATGGACGGAGTGCTCTGCACGGCAGGGATGAAGGCTGGCTGGAGGTCAAACAGGTCGCTGGTGAGGTTTGGCATGCTGTGGAAGGAAGAGAGGAATAGGATGACCTTTAGCTGACAGGCTAAGCATTATTACACAGCTAGTATTACAGGTTGACAAACAAAATGCACATTCAAGTGTAGTATCACAATACTCAGAATAAAATTATACTTCTACTGGCAGACAAAATACTCACAATAAACAAGTGCTGAAAAAAGTGCTGAATTTATCATCCTGGAAAAATGACAGTTAAGGCTTATTTTATATTTTGTTTTCGTAAATATATGTTGTATCCAGCAAATAGACAATAATACTCTAAAATTACTTGCTTAATATCCTGCAGAGCATTTGTTCCCTTCAATGTTTAAATGGTTTGATTTAAATAGGGTTGGCATTTGCATATACACTGATCAGCCAGAACATTATGACTACCTCCTTTTCTCTACACTCACTACCTACTGCACCAGCTCCACTGATCATACAGGAGCACCTTATAGATACAGTGGGTCATTCTCAGAGAGAGAGAGAGAGAGAGAGAGAGAGAGAGAGAGAGAGAGAGAGAGAGACAGACAGAGAGACAGACAGAGAGACAGAGAGAGAGAGAGAGACTTTTGGACTAATAAAAGTCCACCAACGACAAATAGCCATCCTTAATTTCCCTGAAGGAACCCTCCCAAGGGATCAATAAAGTTCTATTCTATTCTATCAGCTTAATGTGAGCAGCATCCTGCATGGAGTAAATAGGTGGGAGTGTCTAATAGAGTGGATACAATGTTTAAACACTTCAGCAGTCTGTGTCCGGGCATGTGTGCATGCATGCATGTCTGTCTCTGTGTGTGTCCATCTGTGGTATGCCTGTGTCTGTTGGTCTGGTTCACCTCACACAAAAAAACCCAATGCATCCAAATAATATCTAGACCCCTTGAAGAGCAAGAGCGGCCGACCTGTTGGTGGCAGGGGCAATGGTGGTGTGGTTGGAAAAGGGGTCCATGGCCACGCTGTGGTTGTTGGCAATGTTTGCAGACTGAGTTCCAGGGGAGGCAGAAGGAGTCTGCATGTTGATCTCCTTTAAACGTTGATCCTGCTGACATACACAAACACAAATACACACACTTTAATTATGGGGGAGGGGGCTAACTGGAAGGGAAAATAAGTTGGTGGGGGTGAAAGTGCACAAGCAACAGGGACCATAGCCTTGAGAAGATTGTCAAGGAAAGTACATTTAGGAACTTAGCATTCCTAATACCAAGCCTCTCCTGATGCAGAGACAGTCAGAAGCATCTTACCTGGTCTAAGGAGAAAAGAACTTGGTTTTAGAATATGTTTCATAAAATCTCTAAGACTGCGAATTAAAATGAGCACCTGAATTTCTGGTTTTCCACACTGAAGAAAGTAAAACAAAATAAGTCCAAGGTTAAATCTGTTACTACAGCCTGTTTGACCCAAAAAAAAAAAAAAGGAAAAAAAAAAAAAAAAAAAAAAAAAAAAAAAAAAAAAAAAGGTGATACCTAGTGATACCACCACGCATTCAACAACTCAAAACCACATAACCCAACCTACTGCCAAGACATACTATAACCTCTGAATACAGCTTCAGCCCAAAACAAGACCAAACATGACAAACCTAAACCAAGAGAATAAATGTCTTTCCATAGAGAAAGTGAGCAGAAGAAAAGATCTAAAACTAGAGCTGTATATTTTCCCTGTGGGGGAGCAACTGGGCCTGAAAAATGTCCTTTGCAACTCTGAGAAGTGAAAAAGGGGCATTTAAGGCAAAGCTCTAGACACAAATTGTGTGTCTAAATGATTACCTTTCAAACTCTGAACAAGCACTGCGAGCTGTAATAAAACACAAATACCTGGCAAACTCATCCCACTGGAGAGCACAATGAACACTTCACAGTGTTCGTCTGTAGACTCTCTGAATGTTTGCCCAATTCCAGGTGCTATTTCAAGCGACAGTGCTATCTAAATCTAGAGTCCATTCCAGGACACCAGCTTTTCTGCAGTTCCTGCTGAGGGTGTGTTTGCATCCCATATGGGATGACAAAGCCTCCAGAAAGGGACAAAGAAGTTCTGGCTAACCTCACTCTCTCTTCACTGCCTGAGGCTAATCATTGATGGGACGAGGGCGTCTGGATTAAGCAAGCACACATGCGTACGCACACACGCACAAACTACCTACTGTGTGTGAAGGACACTGTGTACCCAAAGCATTGCAGCTCTGATCCTGCCAATTATATGTTCTGAGAACTTTAGAGAGCATTCCTTCATCACATACTGATCTGAGAACAGTATTGCCAGATCATTAATGCACCCTCTTGTCTACATCCTAAAAGGTTTGCAAAGAGCTGAATCCGACTAGGTTGGAGGAAAAAAATAATTCAGAGAGCTTTAACACATCAAAGCTACATTATGAAGTGTTTTTACCAAGAACAGCTTTGTTGCTTTGGGGGGAGCCCATGAGCAAGAACTACAAATTCTCCCATAATGCTACTTTAAAGAAAGCATAGTCCAAAAAATAGTTGCAGCTATAAGGAATAAACCATCATATTAGTGTAAAATGCAGTAATACTACTGTTACGCATAAGTCTAAATAAGTCTCATTTTCAGTGACTGTTCAGTACCGCTCTTGCCCAGCTTGTCCAGAAAAGCATGTGTAACGTGCATCCTCATTCACAGTTCCTGACTGTAGGGGGGAGGCTACACTAATTCTTGCATGTGAAGCAGGTGTACATGACTTCTGGGTGAATAAACATTGCAAACAAACTTTAGTATCCAGTTCAACTTTACTGAACTTTGAAACACACAACTGTGTCCCAGACCACTGCAGTGTGGTGTTGTATGAATGGTCTATGATGCGCTGTGTGTCGGCTCTGTCAAAGCCAGCATGGTGGAAGAGCAGAGTGTTGCGGTTTCAAAACAGGAGATGTTACACAGCTATTTGGGCAGATTACAAAATACAAACCAAGGACGTGCACAGTTGGCCAGGTGATTTCAGATTGTCTTCCAGGTTTTTAGGTTTTTGATGGTACAGATTTGAAACTGCTGAAACAAAACTGAATTCTGAAGTTGTGTATCATGAGCAAATTTTTCATTCAGAAAAAGAGAGCAATTCACTTATGTCATAGGCGCTACCACTATGATCCTGGGGTCACAGGTTCGAATCCAGGTTCGGCAGCCGGGGTCCAGAGGGAGAGGGTAGGTAGATGGTGCTCAACACCACATCACATAAGTGCACTGCTGGTTGGTGCGAGTGTCTGCCGTCCACTGTGTCAGGGATCTGGCGTTCTCCTCCAAGCACGATGATACAAACGGCGGCAGTTCGAAAGGAGGCAGTAGACATCCCGTCACATGACTCAGATGAAACATGTGGACGATTTCTCCCCCCTGGCACCGAAAGCAGACACGTGATGTGGGAGACAACTTGGGGGTAATTGTCATGTCTAAACTAGTAGGGGGCGAAAATTGGAAAAATGACCAAAAAAAATTAATTCTTGCTTTTGTTTTCTAGTTTTGTAAAACTATTGACTAATTTACAAAACTCAAAGTGAGAAGTGTGTTGAAAATTTGTTGGCTCTTAAGATAATAAAATTCTGAAGTCTATCGTCCGTTTAGCTGTAAAACCTACACTACATAAAACCAAGTATTGTATTTTTACTACATTTCTTTTGTCTGAGTTTGTATCCTGAGAGGATGGATGTTAAACTGTGCTGGTCTTCTTTTCCATCTGTCTAATTATCTTTTTCTGTCTTTCAAAATGCAGACAATGTTACTGACAGTGTTGTAATAAAAACATTACTGCCGCTCCTTCATGGTATTTTATACAACCAACTGCAGAACGAACAATGTGCTTATTGTTTAAACCAGCATGTGCTTGGGTCAGCGTGCATGAAAGGTCATTTGATATGCATTTTAAGGCGTGTTAATCTGGATGAACATTAGATCTGATACAGTGTCAAAAAAGCTCGTTTGGACTGAGATTGTTTTCTTTGTAAAATTCTGTTGTAGAAGAAAAATGTGTTAGTGTGGACGTAGTCTTAAATCAGTTTAATATGCCGTTCCCAGGAAAGAAGAGGACAAGCCAATGTAATCACTCATGATTATATCCCCAAAGTTCAACAGTTCAGAGAAAGTAGGAGTGGCTGATATGGTTTACAAATTACATCAATATTTACAGCCAATTTCAAGAAATTTAGAAATGATTTCAATATTCACACAATTAACATGATTGTGCAGAGACCTGGGGACTCAGCCAAGGCCAGGTAATGTTCCTGTGAAATACCATCTTAAGGAACCCTTCACACACAATTTTTATGCACATCAAGATTTGAAAACACATGCATAATAATTTCCTCTTTCACAGACTCTATAACTGACGGACAGCAAGGCTGCGTCAATATTTTCCAATCGAAACCTGCTTGATTTTTATAGCAGAAGACAAGTTTTCATGACCACCAAGATGCTGACTAAAGGGAATGTATGGTGGAGCAGAGCTGATTGGGTGAGGAATGACAATGAGAAATTACAGTGGCTTTATGCAGCTGTTTTTTGTAAATATGTCTAGGAACATCCTAGTCTGTTCATGTCCAAAGAGCCACAAACGAGTTACCCTCGCTAATGAGCACTTGTGTGAAGGAGAGAAATTAAACAGAGCAGAAACAGACCGTTTCTTGCCCTGTTTACAAAACCCATCGGCCTTGCTGCCTTAAAATTGCAGTTTATTCTGGTCCAAAAAAAAAAACCCCAAAAAAAACCAACAAAAAAACAACAACAAAAAAAACACAGTATGTGAAAGTGCCTTTAAACATAGTGATTTTTACTGAACGCTGCACTTTAACTAATTAAACAGTACTAATTACTCTATTTATAATTAAACATGGAGTTGTCCTTTAAGCACTGACCATCTCCAAGCTCAACATGTACTGACGTTCTTGCTGTCAAAATTAACACCTGAATTAATGTTAATTTGCTAAAGTGCTTCACATCTTAAAAGCATTAAATGCATCAAGATTCCGCTCCCCCCTCATAAATTTAGCTTTACAAAGCTTTCCTAGGAAAAGCATGTTGGCAAGGTTACTGTGCCATAACTGCTGAGGACAGGGGGAAGCAGGCGGATAAACAGGCGAATTACCAATGTGGATAGGTCCCTATGCCAGCCTGTAAAACCAAGGTTGCGCCATCTGTCTGAATTGCAGATCAATGGTCCTCAAATGTATACATGGCATATTTACAGCCATGCACCCTTGGTAAAGGGAGTTGTGGGAGGTGGCTGGTGGTGCTAATAACTGCCAGTCTGGTAGACATAACTGCCAGAGTTGAAAATTAACCAGAAATGTACGTCACCGTAGAGCATCAATAGAAAGGTGACTGCAAATCAATGATTTTTCAGATCTTGTCCAACCTCTTCTTTGAGGTAGATACCAGCTCGCTAGCTTACAAGCTCACATACTCTGTGCAGTTTTGTTTCAGCTAAACACTCCAGGACTGCAGATGGTGCTATGAAATGTCAAGGTCATTTCCATGACTTGTAGAATTACCACTTCATTAGCATCAAACAATTACACACTTTGTTACCGAAGGCAGGCTGTCGCCAGTAAAAGTACACAGAGGCTTTAAAGGGGTCCTAGAATTTAAAAATGTATACCGAGTTGAACAGTGAGAGTTTGGTACAGGGAAGGGAAATACCTCACACACCGTTATGCTCTCCCAGCATAACCAAAATACATCTGGAAAAAAGGCAATTTCAAAACCAAATTCATAAAAGAGCACAGAAAAGGAGTTCACACTTTGCACACAATGAAGTGAAAGCCAAGGAAGGTCATAGGCCATCTATGCCGATTTTTCATCTCTTCTCTTTAATAAACTGGATTACCTCAACTGAAGCAAACAGTAGTAAACGTTTCGTCCAAAGAAAAAGCACCAGCTCTTTCCTTTAATAACTGGTCAAACTCAAGAAAACCAAACCAGAGTGAGCAATCTCAAGCTAACATGTATAAGTACCCATGTCAAGCTAATTATTACAAAAAACTCATCAAAATTACAGCCTAGATGATCCATTTCCAACAGGATTCCTCCTTACAAGCAAAACAATATGCGTGAAGTAAATCAAAACATGCTACAAAATGTGGTTCATCTAAGTGGTCTATCTAAATTCTGTTCATATTTACATCTCTAAGAAAGGAACATTTGAGTAGCTTTAGATCTCCTGAAAAGAACATCTTTCATGTGTGACTCCTACAAATACTTTTTTTTACAAATAAAATGTACAACGAACCGAAAATATCCCTCCCATGCTGTTCAAATAAAATCTGCTTGTTTTAATAACAGATGTTAAAGGGCCTGTAAAGACAAATGCACTCTGTGATGTAATTATATATGCAAAGATTTCAAACAAGAGGTTTGTTTGAAATCTTTTCACATATCATTACATCACAGAGTGCATCACTTTGTCATCATGGAGAAATGCGTGTAGAATTTTAAGGGAAAACTGAATTGAATCCATTTTGAAATAAGGCTGTAACATGAAATGTGGAAAAAGTGACACTTTCCGGATGCACTGTATTCAAGAGATAAGCGAGAAGCCTTTGCATAAAGACTGAAGCCCACCTTCAGTGCCTGCAGTCTGGCCTGTTCCTCCTCCAGAGCCTGCTGCTTCTCCTTCTCATCTACACGACTGAAGGACATGCCTGTGCTGGAGAGTGACGACACGGCGCTGGAGAGAGTAGTGGCTCTGCAAACACACAGGGTGAAATGAGGTAAGTGTCCTGGAGCAGACCTGCAGTTCCTGATTTAATTACTATGGTCACAGAGGTGCAGGGAAGGTCTCGAAGCACAGGTAATCACCAAACTGCATGGTCTGATTAAACTCATCAGCTTTTCTCCACACATCTGTTACTTCACTAGACTATGCTGATTCCCCATGATAGCTGTAGATTCATTTTATTACTGTTAAACTCAAGGTGTTAAGATGCAGAAGGAAATTCATTAACTAAGCTTATTAAGTGACCACAAGGAAAGATGGGTAATGTAGCCCTTTAGGACTTTAAGTAGTAACTGCACCCACCAGTGATGCCATATTACCCTTTCTGAACAAGTTCCTAAACTGAGGCATATTCTGAATTCACACAGGGGAGCTGAACTGATTCTGCAATTTCCGTTAACCTGATCTGAGGTAAGAAGTGTGTTCCAGGGTCAAGTTTTGCTCCCACTGACGAAGTTTAACATTTAAATTTTTCTTAACCATAATTCTTCTTATGAAAGTATTTACCAGGACGACATACATATTAAAAGCCTCTTAAATTCAGTTGGCTTTACGCACATTTCTGAATGTACTATTCAACACCTATTAATATATGCAAATTTATCAAATAGCAAATCACAGCATTTGAATGAAATTCTGAAAATGAAGGGACATTTTCTAAATGTTCCCTGAGATCCACTGGATTCTTCAACACAATGTGTGTGTATTCGTCACCAAATTGAAATGAAGTAACGTGACGAATGTGTTAACACTCACATTTATTTATACCCCCATCAATCATAACATTAACAGCACCTGCCTACTATTGTGTAGGTCCCCACTGTGTCTCCACAAAAGATCTGACCATTCGAGATATGGATTCAACAAGACTTCTGAAGGTGTCCTGTACCATCTGGTACCAAAACGTTGGAAGTAGCTCTTTAAGTCACGCAAATTGTAAGGTGGGGCCTCGCTAAGCATCACTGAGCCTTAGATACACATGACCCAGTCGTTTGCAGAATCTCAACTTTATGCAATACGTTAGAACACTGAAGCGACATTCTAAACAACTGGCTCCAACCAGATCTTTAAACCCATCATAGGAAGACAGGAACAGAATCAGAAGCAGCTTCTGCTTGCTGAATTTTTTTTTTCCTAATAAAATTTTGCTGCTTTGTAAACTGTGTGGTGCGAAGCATGGAAGAGAAGCTCATACCTGCTGTTTCTTTGTTTCGCCGATTTATATGATGCACATATACCAGGACAATTGATGCTGGTGATGTAAGCGATACTAGTGTGAACACATGATAAGGAGTGATGCTGGTCCACTCAACAGTGTAGCTTTACAATCGTTAACAAATAAAGCTTCAGTGGCTAAAATCTCAGTGGTTCAACAGCTCCACTTTTCCAGAACTCACTAATATTTCCAGTATGCTTTTAGCAATGTTCATTTTCCAGGTGAATCCAATACCGTTTTCCAGGACTCACAGGAAACATGATATTTTAAATGGCCCACATTCATAAGGCCCATGTCATAGAAAACACATGATGCATGTAAAATTATTAAAGCTCTAAAAATGTACCACTTTCCAGTCAACATGGCCCACATTTAATTATGTCAATCAATCATGACAAAGGTATTTAGGAGCACTTCAGCCAGGAGTGCTTGTTGAATGAAATGCTACCATCAGATAGCAGATCCCCACCACACACACACACACACACACACACACACACACACACACACACACACACACACACACACACACACGTTATGAGTGGGGGGAAAAAACACATGAACGAAGCATATGGGTCCCTTTAAATCACTCAAGTGCTCCACTAAGCAAGTAAATCTGTACATAATTCTTTTGTAAATTAGCATTTTGTGATGATTTTCCTTTTTAATTTAAAAAGCATTCAAAACTCTTGGCTCAAGAACTCAAAACAACACAAGGCATTTTCAGAATCTTCATCTACTAAAATCTATTTTTTCTTAACAGTCAGGTCAAGATCAAGGTCAAAGGTCAAAGTGAGGCAACAATGCATAAGCAGTTGCATAAGTGTAATTCTCACCTTGGTTCACATCAATTTATTCATTGAGAAGATTTACACCATTGTATTCAGAACATTTAGAACAGTACATTTTGTTACTGCGCTGAAATGAGGGGCACTTCACCTGACACAGAGCTCGTCATAAGGCATTAAATATATATCTACTGAAGGGCATTTCTACATCAGCTGTAAAGGGCACCTTGCACTGAGTGCTACCTGCTATCTGCAGAGAACTCCTTGGTCTTCTTGCCCTCCAGAGAGGCCAGGTGCTGCTCTAGAGCCTCCAACAGGCTGCTGGGAGCCTGAGGCAGACAGAGGGAGAGAGGGAAGAACATTGTGATAAGGGACAGATATGGAGATTACCATCAAAAACACACCCACTCTCACAAACTTGGACGCACGCACACACACACACACACACGACTGATAGAAACACCCTGAGGATGGTTTAGGGGGCTATGAATTCAAATTTATTACACTAATTACATTTAATATACAATCTATGTTGTGAATTTTAATGTTGCACATCCATAACTGTCCGTCACAATCAACAGATTCTTTACCAACGCAGATGTCCAAAGGTATCTGGACACCCCTTCTACTTCAACTGCTTGCTGACATTGGTGTGCAACTGTACACACAGCTTCTCTCTAGTCCCTGGTGAGAAGTGGGCTATAGAGTAATAAAGCCACCCTGCATTTTGGGAGGAGTTGGGGAGCTGGAGTGATCATTTACCATCCTAACCACACTCATCGCTGAATGCAATAACCTACTCACAGCAATGCTTCCCTCCAGCAGAAACAGAAATTCTCTTCTCTTTTAAATACTTTTAATTGGGAAGAAATAATGAATGAGCAGGTGTGTTTTTTCACTTTAATTACTCTTATGTCTGTTCAATTTACAGAAATATTTTCATCAACATGATCAAATCTAATCTGCCACTTGTTTTTGAGAACTGATAGATGCATCAATATTTCAGTACCAATTTGCCGATCCTAATAGTCTCATAGTTAAACAAGAGATGCATTATACTGGGCTCCACAGGGGCACAACTGTCTAAAGTAGGGATGGGCAATTCCAATCATGAAGGGTCAGATTTCAGTGATTTTTATATTGTGTGTGATGATAATTGCCAGGTTTAGTAGGCCTGTTAAAACATGGAAATCAGCAAACTATGCTGGACTCCAGTCCCTGCTGCCCAACCCACCTAAGGTCTTGCTCTGCCTTTGGACAACATACGATAAAACCAGCCTATATTACTGCCAACTGATGCATCAGTCGTTCCCTAGCACACACATTCACTTTCCTTCAAAGACAGTCACACAGTCTCAACACAATGCCTGTAACATGCCTTAATCACAGTGTTAAATATCAGCAAGCTTAAAGAGAGAGAGAAGGATGAATTAGGAAACATGCATGTTTAACAACCCAGTCCTGATCACGCCTCACCAGCAGCCATGACAGGCCTCAGAGTGTGTGTAATACACAAAGATGTGTACACAGCATCAGAATTAAAGATCACAAACGTGATTACTGTGTTAAAAATTAGTCCAATTTTTCCTGAAATGGCTTTGCATGTTTATGCTCAACCAATGACACTCAGACAGCTGCGCTAGGTGTGCATCTTCAAACTAAATTTTTGTGAACAAATGAAGAGTTCACACATGAAATTATCCATGCTTTTCACTGAGCACAGTCCAGATAATCTGTGCAAAGCATTCCCCACTCAGATTCAGATTCACTCATTTAGGAGAAAGACAAGAATACACAGAGGTGTTCACTTCACTCCAATAGTACATTTCTGCCTTTCATCTGCCTCTTTTCCCCACCTGTTCTGAAAGAAGCTACCCAACACCCATACAAAAAAGCCCCGTTATCCCTAGACTACATCTCACAGGCCTTCTACTGTGATCTACAAGCTGTTTAAAAGAGAGCTGTCTTTCTGTCACAGTGTACTGAGCATGTTAGGGGAGTGCACATCAACACTGCAAAACCACCTTTAACACAGAGAGACATAAAAGCACACAAATTCAGAGTGCAATGTAGCATCATAAATATAAATAGCAGATGATCAAAGCCTGTTGCGATAATTACATTATCAGTTTCTTGTACAATATATAACAATATCAAACCCTTTTTGCTAACTTTAATATCGACCATTATATTAGAAAGCAGAGCACATTAAAGTAAAGAAGCTCGTATGTCAACTTTTTAATTAACCCTCAGAACCAGATATCCATACTTTGTGGGTAGCTACATGTTTCCTTTGCTTCATAACTCTGGATCAGAGTAACCTAGACACAAACTGCGAGACTTATTGTTCCGCAAAAAACAATGTAAAATTTTACATGCGCATGTAACATTTTCCATTAAACACAGTATGAATTAGACTGTTTTAATGGGATTTTTTTCTAATAGTCTTACATCTGAAAGGAAGGCATATTCGAGTAGCCTGAAAATCTGGCATATGTGACTGTCTCCTATAAATAAAGGTATGTCAAATAAACAAAAACAGCATACAAATTTTATTTGTTTCGAATATAAAACATTTTATATTACAATGTCTGAATATTCTTAATAATATAAGTTAACTGCTGTTAAAAATGGTGTAACTGCATTATGATATCATTTTATCAGTGAGTATAAATGGTCTTAAAATGTAAGTAATACTGTTTATCGCAGTCATTTCCAGGAACATACATCGTCCACAAAAATTTAGTTATCGCAACAGGCCTAAGAAGATCCATCACAAGAGATCCCTAAAATCCAATGCTCAGTAACAGATAGTCTCAGTGTTAGCACAGCCTGCACCCTTGGAGTTTCTGGGGAAGTAGAAATGTTGTCAAATTTCCGGAGCACATAGCTAATGTTTAACTGGTGTAAAAAGTGGAGCTGTCTAAGCTCTGGCTCAGCTGGTGAGTCTGGATAAACGTGTTCACTTAATGTGAATGTTTCTTATTTTTTTCCAGCACTGTGTGAAGACAGAAACCTGATCATTTCAAACCAGACTGAGTTACTTTTAGGGGAACATTATTGAGATCACTGAAAATTGTAGGAAAAAAAAAACAAAAAAAAAACACAGTCTTATTGTATATGACTAGCTCATAGTGTGCAAAAAAGGTCTGAATCCAGCATGCTAAAGCTGCACTAGCAATTTTGGATGAGGGCTGTAGCAGACAGGCCAAGTTATGGTTTTGGAACAAGCCGATACAATCCTAGCAATTTTGGCAAGGCCTCTAGAAGGCTTGTTATTGCTGCATTAGCGATGTGGGAGAAGGTCCGTATAGAGCATACTAATGCAGAGCTTGCAATTCTAGACAAGGGCAGTAAAAGGCAAACTAACACCATGGTACCGATGTTTGAGGAGGCTGTTAGACAGCCTGCTAATACTGTGCTTGTAATTCTATACAAGGGCCATAGCCAGCATGATAACACTGCAGTAGTGATGTTTCACTGTTGGTCACAATCAATGATGTCTAACTTCTAGAAAGCTAACGTCATGCCTTTTGGATAGAATGTTCCTATAAAATGATCCACGAGCGAGCAGCTTTTCCCACAGAAACCAGAAAAGCGCACAGAAAGGAGGTGGCACCAAAAGACCACTTAGAGGTGATACAAGGCCAAGAACACTGTTCTATTGATGGTTGCGTGTATTTATATTGGCAGTCCAGTACTAACCAGACTAGAGTCAGGTTTGTGTTCACACAGTGCTGAAAAAAGCACATTTACATTACGTTAACAAACAGCCATAATAAGAACACTAATTACATGCATGCTGTTACTATCCAGTGCCATCAGTGGATATGTAGTAAATAACATGCTAAAAAGCATGCATGCTGGTCTTTTCAGGACATGAGTGGTCATACTATTGACAGGAATGAATCACTTACAGGCATGAATGTAAACCTTTAATGTGAACGCAGCCAAAAATTGACGCCACATTTTTACACCACTGCTTTTCTCCATTCTGACTTCATAACAAGAATAACCTCTGACAGATACACCGGGTACAGGGCAATCCTTAGACTTGAACAGCTAAATAATGCATGTTGTTGCATGTTGGCTGAGGACACTGAGAGGTTACATGAATACTTTATAACAGTGCTGCAAAATGACCATTGTGCTACTCCTCCTGCCCCGATAAAGGACTGGACGGAACAGAGAATGTTAGATGAAAAATATCAGCCTTGGTTTCTCTTCTGTAGCTCAAGACCCTCCAACACGCAAAGGCAAGAATGTGGAGGGGGGGGGCATGCAAAGGGGGCAAAAGCATGGGCTGAATCAGTGGGTTAGCCTGAGCTCAAAAAAACTGGCATAACTTTTCTTCTGGAAGTTATGAGCTCAGTTTGTGGCAGCATGGAGCATGCCCAGTACAAGCAGTGCATATAACCCATCACCTACAATGTAGGATCCTCTGGTGGTCTGAAAGAACAACAGGTGACGTTACTGAGATGGTAATATTTGATCATTTTCTCCTTTAAAATGTAGTTTCATTTGAAAGCAAAGCACAGAAAGGTCTAACCTATATAATAACTATACCACGTTTAGATTACCCTGCAACATGATTGGCTAAGAAGGCTGAGCATGATACTGATCTTATGCCTGCATTTTTGTAACCTTACAGACAAGTGACCTATCAACAGTCACCATACAGTCTGATCAAGTTAAACCTTTAAACAACTGTGTCCTAATATTTTGTCTTATAGTGCATTCTGGGGAATAACAGTCAAATACATGTTTACAATTTCTGAAGCTACCAAACATCAGATTAAAGAGTTACTGCCATTCTTCCCAGTCACATACTAATATGTGCATTAGCAACATGTAAAATGGTACGTTAAGGACGTCCCAATCTAATCTATGCAATCCATTTGTTTTTACCACCATCTCCAACATTGGGAATGCCCCTCCCTTTCTTTTGTTGTTATTTCGCACTGAACAGCACATTTATAACTGACAGGAGGAGGGTAAAGCACCCATGTTCATACCCGATAATAGACTGCCCATTATTTACAGGAACAAAGATCAGACTGGTATTGGTTGGCACACCACATGAAAGGTACTCAGACTGCAGGGGGAAAATAGACTGGGACATCTCTAATGTACATGTGGAAATGTTAATGTACAACAGGAAACCATGACCATTTAAAGTCCAAATATCTGAATGGCAATTTCAGTATTCCAACAAAAGCACCTCAAACAGATCTTAAGCATGTTTATAGATCCAACAATGGCATTGGAAATAATAGAATTCCCATTCTCTTTGTATCGTCACATTTCAATAATGCACAATGCATTGAAAGATCACAAGGTGTGAAGGCATTATTACCATTTGGACAAAACAAATTAAATTATGAATTAAATTATGAATTATATAAAACATCATCAATGAAAGTGTTATGACATCAACTTCAGTGCTGCATTCTGTGATTCATAGAGAAGAGATCAACCATCAAAATAACTCTTCAAATAAAGCAGAACATGTTAATAAAACACAATCATAACACACGAGAGAGAGAGAGAGAGAGAGAGCGAGAGAGCGAGAGAGTGATGACTAACAGGGTGTGATCTCAGTACTGAGAGACAAGGAAGTGGAGGTGAAATGTAAAATGTACACTGACCTGAGTGAGATCTGGGATGTCACCCTGATCAATCCCAACTTGCTGTGTCAAACAAACAAAAAAACAACAACAAAAAAGAAACAGGCAAACAAAAACAAAAGGGAGAGGGATAAGAACAGAAACAACATAAAAGGGTCATTACTTCATGCAATGGCTGTAAAATGAAAAAATAAATAAATACATAATTAAATAAACAAACAAACAACACCAACAGAAACATGGAGGACATGCTGCAGTCCACTCAGACCGAGATGGAAATGAATGCAGAAAGTGAACAATGCTTCTGATAGCTGGATCCAACCAGAGTGTGCTGGGCCAGTGTGTTAGGGGCTCAATACACAGAAGCAATTTAAAAACACAAAAAAACCCTTGTGCGCACACACGGAGATCGATTCCTAAATGATAAGTTTACAGATAGAGAAAAAGATAATGGACATTCTTCTCTAAGATCCAATTTTACCGTCACATCTCAGTGATGCTCACTGCATCATAATAGAGGCTGGGGAAAAAAAAGACAGGGGAGTGGGGGTTTAAGAGGAGTGAGAGGCAAATGGAGTAAGACAGCATTAGGGCCAGACTGCGCTGCTACAGACAGGAACAGAGCAGAAAGAGCAGCAAATGTGAGAGAGGCAGCAAGGAATTCATCAATGTCATTGTGAGGGAGGGACAGTTAGAGCTGCGCCACCTTCAGAATGCTTCCAGCAGCTCTCATATGAAAACCACAAGCCTTCCACATGCTGCTGTGTCCTGACCAGAATCCAGTCTCTACTGCGCTCCTTTTACACTTCAGAGATTTCAAACTGTGTGGACTACACAGCAGGACAAGCAGCTCACGCTGGTCACAGGGAATGCGAACGAGAGAGAGAGAGAGAGTGAGAGAGAAGGCAAGGACAAAGAGAAAGAGTAAGAGAGAAATAAAGAGCAAGTGTAAGAACATGAAAGAATCAGTGGTAAAGAAGATAAACAGAACAAGAGAGCATGAGACAGGGTGCAAGAGGCAGAGCAAGGGACAGAGAACGAGAGAGAAAGACTCTTGTTCTGTATGTCTTCTGGGACAGAGCAAGAGATGGAGCTCAATATACAGACTGCGAGAAAGAGCTCATGAGAGACGGAGCTTGGAGAGGGAGTACTGAACACAATGTGAGACAGCATGACAAAGAGGAAGAAAACAGTGGGAGAGAAGGATAGAGTGAAATAGTGAGAGATGTACACAAGTGAAAAAAAGACTAGGAAAGGAATACTAGGTATAGTGTGATTGAGCAAGCAAGAGAGGAAAGAAAAAGAAAAAGGAAGAACATTTGAGATAGTGAGCAAACGAGGAAGAAAAGAGGGAAAACAGTGAGGCAAAGAGAGAGAGAAAGGGGGTAAAAGAAGAAAACACTGGGAGGGACAGGGAAAAGGAAAGGTCATAGAAATATAGATCATCAAGAGACAGGAAGCCAGAGGTAGAGAGGAGAGACTTGAGTGTGTGAGAGGGTTACGAGAGCGCGAGAGGTTGGGCGTGACAGCAGACGAGAATGAAATCTTTGATCATATTCTTCTCCTAAATCACTGCGGAACTGCCCTCACAGGAGATGGAGGACCATTATATTCAAAAGGCTGTCAATGCTGAGGCATCTTAACCTCACTGACGGGGGATGGAGGGCTTTAGGCCTTTCTGCTAATGGGGGGCTCAGGGATGCAGGTCCACGCCGCCCAGTACAGATAAGAGAGATGTCTGTGCTGGTGAGCAGCCCTGAATGCCGGAATGGGTTACAGTGGAGCTGGTGTGCGAGTGCACGAGAGTGTTCTAAAGACTAAAATGGATTTAACATCAAGAGGAGACCCCTAATATTTGAGGCCTGTTCCTTGTGGAGGGAAAGAGAGGAAACAAATAGAAAAACTGAACATGTTCGCGCATGTGCGCTCACGTGTGCATGAGTAAGGAAAAACATTACCTCTGCCACTTTCAGAAACTCTGACAGCTTAGTCATCCTGTACAAGAACTTCTTGTAGATGTCCAGGGCATCTTTGCACTGGTTCTTCTTCATATCAAAATATTTTTCTGCGGAGATGGAGTGAGAAAAAGCAGCCATTAGATGAGCGATTTGAAGCACACAAAGACTGTAATTACCACATCAGCGGCCTGTCAAAACACACGCCGCTGCCTGATGGCGCTGCCAAGATCCAGATAGAAACTGCAGGAGGCAAATTGTCTTCTCAAGGACAGCCAGCACGTCTAATGCTTGTTCAGAGCCGTCAACGTCAAGGATCAGCCTTTTAGCAGGCGCTCCTTTTATAAATGTCTCAAACTTAACGACTGTGCAATTGTGATAAAAACAGCTTAGCAGTGGAAGCAGAAACACTGGGCTGGACATCTGAACTATATCAGGGCTGAAAATGTCTGGCAGGGGCTCTGAGAACACACGCTCCTTCGTGGAGGTACCATGTGCGGCATCTGCACAGGCAGCAGGGAAAAAGTCGAGGAGCTGGAGCTATCGAGCTTTAAAAGCCAAGGTGACAACGCGATGCAGTCCCACATATTTACAGCTTGGTCTGAGAGAGTGAGAAGTGGGAATGCTTCTCAGAGTCAGAATATAGCACACCCTTCACGGAGTGATAGTACAGAACACATTTCTGAGAGTCTGAAAATAGGAATGAGAGAACAGCTGAGAGGGCAGGGAGAGAAAATACAACAGAGGAGTGAGTGGGGGGAGACTGTGCTTTTCTCTGAAAGCTATTTTCCAACAATCGGGTCCCAGTGCTGACTTCTGAAAGTCAGCAAACCTTTTAAATGACCAAGTCTGCATTTCCATCAGCAAACCTAACAAGCTTGCTAACAACTCGTAGTTAAGGTTAGTTTATATTAAGGAAATGACTTCATGTGATACTTGTTGGAAAGCATCAATACCAGCTCATCATTTCAAGAATCATGGATTATATGTATATATGGTCCTCACTAATTTTACAAATACACCTGGAAAATGTTTATTTTTCTCTAGTAAAAAAGTATTATGTGGTGCCACCCTTAATCCAACTCATGGTAAATCTCTAGTCTCCGGACTGTAGGCCCAGGCCAAGTCTCGAGTCAGGACTCTCTAAGGTGCGAGTCCGAATCAAGTATCGAGACTGTTTTTGTGAAGTGTTAATGTTTGTCATGATTTCATGTGGTGCCACCTTTAACCCAACTGATGTTGATGATCTAATCTCTGGAGTGAAGTTCATTCTCTGGTAGGTGAGGCTCAGTTGACTATAGAGTCTAAAATGCGAGTCCAGTCATGTCAAACAGAAAACCCTTGGCATCCCTGCGGTTTGAGTTTAAGTGGAGTCTCTAAAATGCAAGTCCAAAGTCCAGTGGCCTTGAGTGCCTTTTTTCGGCTGTTCACAGTATCTTTTTAACGTGACCAGTAAGCCACATTTGTCAGAACAGTTTACATGCATTCACATTAAGACCATCCCTAGAGGTTTCGTTTTGATTTTCGCCAGCATCATAGGACTCATCAAGGAGTTCCAGAGGCTGTTGGCTGGGCTTATTGCAAATTATTCAACCACTGCCACGTCTAGGTTTGTATCCTTCAATTCTTTAAACTTCGCTTTAAGCCTTTTATTTCCCTTTTAACACTGAAGTCTCGTCCTCCTGCAGCTGCATGTCTTAATTTCGTTTGAACAGAGACATTTCCCCAGAGACGTTTATGAGGAATGTCAGATTATATACCAATATGAAAGTGCTCCTAATCGGAAATTGAAAATGCCAGATTTAATGCATTTTGGCACATCTTTATCACATATGACAAAAATCAGATTTGGACCAATTTCACCAATTAGGCGAGCCTGGTTTTGTTACAGGAAAACCTTCAGCCCGAATACGCAGTACAACTGACGCACTGAACTGAACAATCATGTGAACTTTAACTAATTCAAACAACCATATGTTCAAACTAACACACCATACTATCCATCTCAGGAACCCAGCTACAGATGACAGAGCATTGTCTGGATTCTCCTGACAATAGTCAGAAACCTACTCAGGAAGCCTGAGAAACATTCTACTTTGCAGTGGTAAAGAATGGAATGGTTTGAGATTAGGTACTGGTTCCATGTGAGTGGAGAACAGGCTGAACTTAAACCCACAGGCTACCCCTTAGAGTCAGAGCAAGATGCCCCTGTGGCATCAGAGAGCAGGAAGGCTTACCCAGCAGGTTGATGACCCCCTCATTATAGGCAGCAAACAGACGGATGGAGTCTTTGAAGAGCAGCATGAAGGCAGCGTTGATCACACCGTTAGTAAGCTCATTAGGATTGGCCTGGAGACACACACACACACACACACACACACACACACACACACACACACACACACACACACACACACACACACACACACACACACACAGCTGAACTAGAAAGTCTTTCTGAAGTGCTCACTCTAGTCATGTTTCAAGAAGTCTACACAACAGTACAGAAAAACTTGTTTATGGTTGCAGGCACAAACAAACACACACGCATGGACACACACGCACCTGAAAGTCAAGCAGAGCGTCCAGCTGGTTCTGAATAATGGGCAGAGTTTTGATCAGCTTCTCTGTATTCATGGTGCGCATCACTCCATCAATACTGCACAGCGGACAAACACACATATGAACAAACAAACAAACACAGAAAAACAGACATACAAACAAACAAAAACGAACACCACAGCTCCAAATCTCCTCAGTCTCAGAGACTCACTCCTGCAAACACCCCACAAACGAGTAGTGGAATCATTTTTCCTTCTGCTGCTGCTGCTGCTGCTGCTCCTCCAGCCTGTCTATGGGGAGTGGAGAGGCTCTCGCCCATTTGCATGTAGCCTTGAGGAAGAGCAGCAACAGTGAAATAATCAGGGGAGCTGGAGGAGGGCCTGCTACATTCACTCATGCTTAACACCACATTATGAATGTGAACGAGGGAAAATAGCTTCTGGTGACAACAGAACAGGGCTTTGAATAACAGCGCATCACACTCCAGCTCAAAGTGAGCTCCCATGAGGCAGCGCTTTACCCCCCATTTAAATCACAGCGTTTAAACAATCAGCCTCTTGATCAGGTCTTTAAAGGCAACTTCATTAGTGCACTAACAAGCAGGCCTGCATAGACTGAAGAACTCCGAAACTACTGGTGCCAAATTAATGAACTGAAAATTGAGACAAAACATGATTCATGTGATAAAATGAATTGTTATGAGTTATGAGCAATTTGATTAAGTGGCATTTAAACCTACAAGCTAAGTTTATTGTGCTCCACTTGTAGCACTGCGTAATTGCAACCAGACACTTTAAACGGCTCCTGTGCTATTTGTCTTCTATTTTACTTTCCCCTTGAAGCCCAGCTATGATGTCTGCATGGCTGTATTTTGTCCCATTGAATTAAACAGCCAGTTTTTATTACTGTACCTTTAATGAGTACAATAAAGAGCCTCAATATCAGCAGGTCTCACCCATCCTCTCAGCATATTTGAGAAGTGCACTTTAGGGGGTTGATAATGGGCATGTGGAGGAGGGGCTTAGATAGAAGTGAGAAACGGAGAACAGAACCGGTCAGGTACTTCCATCGCTCTGGCCCTTTTTGGGAGTGTTTACATTTGGAAAGTCGCCACCCACTGCTATGCAACAGAGGGAATATACCCTCTAATTAATCACCAACCTAGCCAGTGTTACTAAATTCAGCAGAACTGCATTAGGCCAGTCAAGATAATTATATTATGTATTTATTGTACAATATATGAAAATATCATACAATAATATTTGGTGATGCCAATATCGCCCATCAAGCTTTTCATAAAAGCTGAAAAGTTGAAAACAGCAGTTGTTTGTGTGTTTTTTAAGTATTACAAGCATGTATGTATATACATACATACATACATAAATACATACACAAACACACACACATATATACACCTATCACATATGTTGCCCTGGACAATAGGAGGGTGAGCATGAGCATGTCTCCTCTAATACATGTGAAGTCAAACACCACTGCTGTCATTTTGTATTATTGCTTGACAGCCGACAGACTTGGAGGACTTGGAGGTTCGATACAATGGCCGACAGACACTTTTTGCCAGCCAGCATCGCTGAGTGTGATGTGTGGAGAGAGCGCCATCTACCTACCCAGAGAGAACATGGCCAATTTCCCCCTCTCTCGGACTCCGGCTGCCGATGGCAAGCGGCATGACCCGGGTTTCAAATCTGCGATCCTCAGATTAGCCCACTGAGCCACTTGAAGCTGCAGCAGCATCTTGTTAAAGAGACCCCATCATAGCATGATGGCTGTCTGAAATTGATTTGTTTTACTGTTTTACAGTCCAACCACATTACGACCACCTCCTTGTTTCTACAATCACTGTTCATTTTATCTGCTTCACTGACCACAGAGGAGCAATTTGTAGATCTATAATTAGACTGCTGTCCATTTGTTTCTTTGCATACCTTGTTAGCCTTCTTTTACTGTGGTCTTCAAATGGTCAGGACCCAACAGGGCCAACACAGAGCAGCTAATGCATAATACCTGCTCTGTGGTGGTCCTGTGGTGTCCTGAACATTGAAGAACAGGGTGAAGGAAGGTTAACGAGGTTAAGCTTCGGTGCCTAGTTGTTCTTAATTACTAAGATTTCGCTGCTTTTTAAAAGAGTTTATTTATATTATTATGCTATTATATTATCACCATGTAAGTGTTATAAAATGGCCTTAAATTGGCAATAATAATGTTTAATTGCAATTATTTATGGGACAATATATCATCCAAAATATATTGTTATTGTAAGAGACCTCGGCTCAGACTGGTTAGAATCCGGTTAGGTTTATGTCAAATAAATAAAATAAAAATCTAAACAGCTCCGTTTTTGTTACCTTTTTTTAACCATATTAGGAATAAAAGGTCCTTGGTGACCGGTCAGTGTGGGTTTTAATGAATGAACTCACCCTCTTTTCATCTTGGTGAAGTCCACAGCGACAAGTCTGTAGGACAGAGCCTTCTCATTCAGATACCGGCTGTAGCGCCTGATAAAAGTGGACATGTCATAGCCTGAAAACGCAAGAGAGAGAATACCCAAGAGCATGACAGTGAGAAGAGGCAGGTGGGGGCTTGCATGTAATCATCCTGATCTAGTCTTTGGATATGGTTTGTATAGCATTGAGGAGTCTACTACTGTACTTTACTATGCTGCCCTCCCCATAGATGACTGGGGTTCCAATTCTCTACTCAACACACTCTACCAGTAAGAGTCAGAATGCTGCACTCACTTGTGTGTGTGTGTGTGTGTGTGTGTGTGTGTGTGTGTGTGTGTGTGTGTGTGTGTGTGTGTGTGTGTGTGTGTGTGTGTGTACACCTACACATACCTTGCAATGCACCTTTATCAAGAAAATTGTTCAGATTGAAGAGAGTATTTCTTGAGGCCAGGTACTGAATGAAGCGCTGTAGGACAAAGAAAGGAAGAGAAAGAAACACTTATTAGTATCAGTTTTTGCACATGAAGTAGAGCTGAAGTTAAAGCAGAACGTTTATCTGGAATCTGTTGAGTGCTAGAACGGCTGAGATGAGAAAACACCCAGTTCTGGCTGAAATTTGTGCAGGCTGGAACTGTGTGCAAGACTAGACTCATAGTAAGTTCAAGAGACTAGGCTGGGAAAGGCATGCTGGGAATTCCCAGAAAGCAGAGCCTGCTCTGCATGGACTTGATAGAACACTGTGTGATCATAGCCCAGTGATTGGGGGGATTAACAGTAAGAAAGGAACACAGCAATGCTCATATAGAGAGCAAGAAGTGAGAGGAGTCATCCCAAAGTTATAACCTTCTTAACAGCTACAGTACCACCAACCCTCACAACCCATGGTCATATGATCAAAGAAAAATGTGTTTAGAGCACTGAAAACAAGCTGGTTCTGTTTATTTATTGACTATTCTAGAAAGATAAAGCATGAAAATGTCGTGACCAATCAGCAGTCAAGCAAAAATAATAATATGCATAAATAAATAAATAAATAAATAAATAAATAAATAAATAAATAAATAAAGCATGCTTGCTGCCAGGGGCAAAAGTATTTCAGGGTCAGGTTGAAACTTCTTAAAATGCTTCAGAGCTTTTTTGTGGGAATACTCTGTAGGATTTTTACACTGTAAGGGAATGCAGCTTGGGCCATCTGAAATAACCTGAGGCAAAAAAAGGCTGGTTTCTTGAACTCTGCAGAAAATTGGAACTCTCAGAGGGCTAGTCTAGCTAACTAAAGTACATTCAGCACGCTCAGGAAATAAAGAAGGCCCCCAGCTCAGAACCTGAACTGTAAACTCTGACCTAAAAGAATCCTATGGAGGTACTTGTTAGCCCTACAGCACCTTAAACTGGGCCATGTGACTGGAGCTCAGGGCTAAAGTTCCTGTTTGTCCTATTTAGAAAAGTTCCTGAGGTTGGTCAAGCAGGAAAGGCCAGTTCACAAACTAGGAAGTCCTTACCCATCACTTGAGCCTGACTCTAGCACTATCCCAAGAGCCTTGCAGAGAGGAACAATGGTGAGAAAGAACGTTTAATCCAGAGATATGACCGTTAGATGTGCTCTTGGAGAATCAATGAGTGTACTGGCCTTTTCTGCACTGCATTAGCTTTCCTGCTGTATAAACACCCTGCACCCTAAAGCTGGAATTAAACTGCCTGTGGACAGAAGACCAGATGAATGTGACTGGCTGTGGAGATGGTCTGGACAGGAGGGGTCACTTGATCTCCTTTAGGAAACAACTCATTGATTAAAAGGAGGCCTTCAAATAACTGCATGCCAAAGTACAGCCAATCACAGAAAGGCTGCAATGCAAAGTCAATGGATACTGGCAAGGGTCCAGCTGATCTCATTGGCCAATAACAGAGGGTGAAGCAGAGGTTCAACAGGCATGTTTTTATTAGAAAAATGACACAGAAAGTACAAATACTTTTTGGTTTGTTGTTTAATGGTAACGAATGCCAAACTGGTAAATCAAAAAAGATAAAATAACAGAAAATGAAAGCTGACAGGAGGTAACTTGGTTAACCAACACTGCTTTACCGACTGGTCACATTTCCTGAGTTTAGATGCAAACCATAATAAGACACTCGTATTCCAACACTTGAACATACTACATGTTTTATCAAACTGGCTGAATAAATATCTTGATATATCCATGCTTATTGCAAATTAAAATGGTGAATAAAATTCCAACTTCTGCTGCATCCATAATCCCACTTAAATGTTGCTGCAGTTACATTCTGGCATCCATGTACCACTTAAATCCCTGATCACCCTGGAGCGGTGTCCAAAACTGTGCCCTATCCACTACTTTGGGGTTTGCCATTTGGTAGTGGCGTCTGAAAACATGGCACCAAATTTTCAGGGCACTGTAACAATCCCCCAGTGTAGTGCAAAGTAAAGTGTACAATGTACACAATCTACTATGGAATACCCACAATTCATTGTCTTGTTACACAACAGCACAAGGGCATAGCAGGGTGTCCAAAGGCATTCACTACCTCACTGAATCCTGTTCCCTAGAATAGTACGATTTGCGATTAGAATAGTGAGATTTACACTTTCACATGTAGTAAATCAGGAATAGTTTCAAATACAGCTTGGATTTTTGCATTTGGTGTCACCTTGCAAAATGGACATGGAGGAGAGCAAGGTCTGAAATTAGTAGACTTAACAGTCCTCCATTCTGGTTCAGAGGTTTCAACAGAGAGCCACTCAGGCTTCACATAAGAGTGCTAGTATGGTTGGGAGCCCGTGGCAAAAATGAGGAGTTCTCATAAGTTTTGTTTTTTAGCAATACTTCTATTTTTAATAGAATAGGTGTTTAATATCTCTGGTTTTAAAATGTGGGCTCAGACAAAGCAGAGACAGTACAGAGAGTGTCAAATGTCACACAACCAGAGCAGAGAGGCATTACCATGGGGAATAGCTTAGTGCCCAGACAGGCAGTGTGTGTGTGTGTGTGTGTGTGTGCGCGTGTGTGAGCGTGTGTGCGTGCGTGTTCAATGCTCACTTTTCCGTTTAATAATATATTTGAAGAGTTGTTTTTTTAAAATAAATAAACAAATAATAAAAAAGTTATAATACATTTTTGTTCCCTTCTTCTCCACTGTGCCAGGATTCCAGGAGACATCTCAACACTGCCACTAGAGAACTTTTGCTATTATTAGTATTACTGGCTGTAACAGTGCTACTGCCTACTGGATTACTGGATTTATGTAAAGCTGCTTTGCAACAACGTCAGTTGTAAAAAGGACTACACAAATAAATTTGATTTACTGCTCATACGGCACTTCCTCTTGGTAATGTTTCAGACCAGCCTGAACTCTGAAGCAGACATTAATGAACAGTAATCAGACTTTGGAGCTTTATCACAAGTGCAAGTGAAAATAAAGCTCTTTAATACATATTTATGTAAATGCAGTGTGCGTGCATCTAATAACTCATTCCTTAAATCATAAAATATGGCAGATTGATGATAAAACAAAATCTGGAGATTCCGATGGTGGCCCATTTTGATTACACTATGATGCCTCAATATCAGAACCGCTCAGCCCTAATTCAGACCTGCACTCAACAGCAGCTTCAACACAGTCAGGACAGGTTTGAGAGCACATTCCAACAGGACGACCTGAGCAGAGAGAACAACGCTCAGCTTCAGCAAGCAAATCAATAGCACCACCTAACTAATGCAGCTGCCTTACACGTTCACGTTCAAGCAGTCATACTTGAGCTGAGCTACTCCAATCCTTCAACCACTTTCTGGAAGAGCAAAGACAGACTGCTTATTCAACATGAACTTCAGTACCGCAGGCAGCACATATAGACAGATAAGACTGCAAAAGCAATGGAGTGCGTCCTCTGCTAATAATTAATGTGAGAATAAATCTTGGGTATTGATGGTGTCAAACCGACACTCATTATTAATGCAGAAGGCTGGAGCACAATGGTGCCAAGGAGTTTTTCCTACTCTGAAGAACAGAGATCTGATCCGAGAGCAAAACTCTACCCCATCTTAAACATCCCCATCTGTGTGTCGCCAAAACATCTACACTGACCCAGGCCTACTGAACACTGCGTGTGCATGCATGCAGTTCTACATAAGAGTGATCCTCTTCTCAGTTGAGATCTAAGGTTTCTATGGATACCATCCAGGCAACTAGTGCAGTATAAATAAAAACAGCAGCAGAAAAAGGCAACCATTTGTTCTTAGAGGAATCAATTTATTCAGGGAAGTGGCAGATTTTGTTGGATGTGGCTATTTAAAGGCACAATATGCACTGCAGCCTATACACCGAGATGAGAGATGAGACAGAGAAAAGAAATCTGTCTTCATGAATAATGAAGCAAAAAGGCCAATTCATTTCTTCTCACCACTTCCACATGGCAAGATCCAACACCACAGAAAGAGAAAAACTCTTTCAAAGCCCAGCTTTAATAGTCATGTCACATCATTCCTAAACCATTACTGCTGTTTCACCTGAGCTAAAGCTCCATTAGCAGATGAAAGGCACTGGACTGATTTATCTTGTTGCTTTTGGTGCAACACTTCAAAATGCCAGCACTGCGTTTATGGTATCTCAGACTTCCTGAATCTCAGTGTTGTGGTTACACAGAGAAAAGCAGCTTTCTCAGGACTAGTCACAGCTATTTTTTTCCATCCAGTCCATCCAGTTATAACAAATATCAGATATACCAATGTTCACAGCCGTCTTTCAGATATTCCTTTCACTAAATTTGTCGTTCCATGTAAACCTTTTTTTTTACTGACAATGTAACAAATAATCAGGTCACCCAACCCATCAGCAATATGGTCTGTAGTTTGCGAGAAAACTTGCCAACATCTGTAAAACAGATCCCGAATAACATCTGCTAGTGCCGCAGCTCATGTTGGTGTGGTCTAATATGAACCATGTTCCCAAGAACCTGGCAGCAGAATGAGACATACTTAATAATGAGACAACTTTCCTCATTTGGTGCACACCCAAGTACAGATGGGGTGTTTCCACCTGTCAGAGAGATTCTAAATGAACAAAGCTCA
This sequence comes from Acestrorhynchus altus, assembly GCA_034509495.1. Lineage (NCBI taxonomy): Eukaryota > Metazoa > Chordata > Actinopteri > Characiformes > Acestrorhynchidae > Acestrorhynchus > Acestrorhynchus altus. The sequence goes on along the minus strand of JAVGWO010000026.1, from coordinate 6,715,535 downwards.
AAAAAACCCACAACAAACAAGCTAGGTGTGAAAGTATCCATAGAGACTAATGGGTATGAGTATATACAGGGGTTGGACAATGAAACTGAAACACCTGTCATTGTAGTGTGGGAGGTTTCATGGTTAAATTGGAGCAGCCTGGTGGCCAATCTTCATTAATTGCACATTGCACCAGTAAGAGCAGAGTGTGAAGGTTCAATTAGCAGGTAAGAGCACAGTTCTGCTCAAAATATTGCAATGCACACAACATTATGGGTGACATACCAGAGTTCAAAAGAGGACAAATTGTTGGTGCACGTCTTGCTGGCGCATCTGTGACCAAGACAGCAAGTCTTTGTGATGTATCAAGAGCCACGGTATCCAGGGTAATGTCAGCACCACCAAGAAGGACCAACCACATCCAACAGGATTAACTGTGGACGCAAGAGGAAGCTGTCTGAAAGCGATGTTGGGGTGCTAACTCGGATTGTATCCAATAATTGTCATTTCCAAGACAAACTGACACTGTATTGGCCACAAAGGAGGCCCTAGTACACCATACTAAAAGTATTGTGGTCTAAAACCAGGTGTTTCCCTTTCATTGTCCAACCCCTGTAGCTATTAATAGTTAAATGTATAGTTAGTCTATTAATCTTTATTTTTATTTTCCGGTGTTTTCTTATTCATCTGTTATTACTGCGAGGGATCTGCACCTACGTTTTCCACTCACCCTTACACCTGTGTAATGTGATGACAAATCTGACTTGATCTGAGTATACAGAGGTTTCTATGAAAGATTACAAATCGTGGGGACAAGTCAAACGAGGTTTACAGAAGCCTGGGAAAAAACCCTATTCGACCTAATGAGAAACGAAAGCAACATCTGTAGAGTTCAGCTGAATTACTTTCACGATGTGTTCCATTATGATTTCAGATGACACAGCAGTATAGCGTCATCAGTATGAATGCTGAATCAGTGTGAAAATACTCTCTGTGGATGAACACACACACCAACATCTGAAGCATGACATGAGTGAGTTGTTTTTTTCCTTATGTGGTGTAGAAGAAGCTTTGAGTAGTTTGAGCACGAGGGCTAGGTCTTCTTGAGATGTGTGTTCTTGTGTCCCAATAAGTCTTCTCTGGTTTCCTCCTAAAACAGCAGAGTTGAGATATAATATCCTCCTGAATGGAAGTTCTACCGCGTTCCACCTTGGAACTGCTGCTATGAGAGAAAGTGTTTGATTGAAAAGACTGAACGTGATCATTGCGTGATGTTTTATGTCCATGCAGTGTAGATCCATCTATCCTACCATCTCATTGACTGAATTTATCCTTTAGAACAATGAGGAGAGAACACAGATCTACTGTAAATGTAAGTAATAGACAGCCTGTCCAGTAGGTGGCGAGTATTTGTGTGAAATAATTGGATGTGATCGCCATTAAAAATACACACGGGGGCTTGGAACAGCTCAGCGGTCTAAAGCACTAGCACTATGATCTGAGGAGTGCAGGTTTGAACCCTGCTTGCCATCAGAAGCAGAGTCCTAAGGAGCAAAATTGGCCTTGCTCTCTCTAGGTTGATAAATGACGATCTATTCCAACATCACTTCCAAAGCTGGCCAGCACAGGCCATCTGTTAATTGTTCCACTGGAGCTGGGGAACCGGTGCTTCCCTCAGAGTGTGTGGGCTGCTGCAATGATGCAATGGAGACCGTTTGGAAAAAAAAAGACAGTGGCTGAAGTCACATGTCTAATATAACGACCATAAGAAGTCCCTCTCCAACAGAAAGATGCAAAATCTTAAGACAGAAAGTCTTGCAACGCCTCTACAGCAATCTCCTTAATATGTTTGATAACACACAAGCGAGCACCCAGTTCAACTCCAGGCAGTACAGTAGGAAGGTTTGAGTTCAGGCTAGGTTACAGACAGCCGCAGTGTATTAAGTGGCTTCAGCTTTCACTGCAGAACAAAACCTTAATCTGATTTGCATGATGTTAACAGGCTGAAATTCTCTCCATGCCCCTCTTTAAGTAAAGGACCATAAAATAATTGAATATAAAAGATGGTTATAATAAATTGTGATGCCATTTTTTTGACCCCTGCCAGTCAAAATGCCCCGGGGTCACATCTGCACTTTTAGAAAGGTACTTAAGACTTAAAGGTGCTGTATACAATTCTGCAAAACCAGTTATCTGAACTCAACAGCAAAACGGTACCTCCCAATAATACTTCTTTGAAAGCTGCACCTCCCAAGATCCTGCATGCTGATAAGTCAGTTACCAGCAGACTGAGCATGAAAAAAAAAAAAAAATCCTCAGCACTTTTCATGTCTTTCAAAGTCTGGAGATCTTGCCACCATTTAAACGTCAATGTTCACACGATTCATTGCCCTTGCCTCCTTTGTTCATTGGACCTTTTCCTTTTTTGACTGTATTTGGCCATCATTCATTCACACTGCATGGAGTTCAACACACAGCAAGTGCTAGATACACAGTCCTCCTCTGCTATTCCCCTTCTGCATAGTGTGCAAGACTACATTTGTTGATTGGCTGAAATACAGTACGTGTTATTTGTATTTTGTATTTTATTTTATATTTTGGCAAAGATCTCACATTTCTCACTTTGTCATTGTGGGGTCTAGTGTGTAAAATTTTGAAAGAAAAATAATTTAATCCATTTTGGAATAAGGCTGCAACATAAAATGTGCAAAAATCCAAGCGCTGTGAATACTTTCCAGATGCACTGTGGTGTCGTTTCTCAGTCTGAGCAATCTTCTTTCCCGTATACGGAGCCAGAACTGAATATGAAAAGACTTTCAGTGCACAAAACAGAATGGAGAGCTAGCAATCCGTCAGGAAACCTTTGATGAATTTTACAAAAAGTGTACTCGATTGAAAATCAATCACATACAGTGCCTTTAATTGCAGTTGAACTAGAAGGGCTTAAGTTTAAATGCAAGCCAGAGTGAAATTTCAAAGGAAAATGTTGGGGAGAGTTTGTGTGAAATGAAGCCAATACACTGAGGAAAAAGATGTGATGTTTTGACTACAGCGAGCAAAGCATTATGGTGTACTTTGTATCTGATTCTAGAGGCATACCACTCGGGAGCAGTGGCAAAATCTCTCTCCCTCATATGTGCAGCGTGGCCCAAAAAGTAGAACATTTGAGGTGCTTTTGCTTTGACAGTTTTCAGATTTTACACAAGAAAATTGTTGTAGAAGGGTGTTTTGTCCATGACTGACAGCTGAAGGAGCCGTTGGCAATTCGTGCAGAGGACACTGCATCCTATTTAACTACATTTCAAATGCAAGTTTAAAAGTAATGTAATCACAAACCGGGGTAGTGGACAAATGTCAAAAGAGCCAATCCAGCAAAAGGAGACACTGTTTCCCCACAGGCACTTTATTCCTCTCCCCTGCTTATAGGTATTGATTAGCAGGCAGCAGGCATTTGTTTTCAACTCCGTTCTGGCATTTCTGTGGGATGTGGGGCGGGGGAAGAGCGAGAGAGTGAGAGACACAGACAAAGAGATTGGGGGAACATGGCGACGTGTGTGTTTATTAAGAAGGTAATTATTACCTTGGCGAGCTCACATCACTCAAACAGCAGCCATTAAGCAAACAACTGTGCTTTCTGAGCATAGGAGGCGCTAGCATTCAAAAACATTACGCTGATAGAATGCTTAAATAGGCCCTCTCGTTAACATTCCCTGCAAGTGGCTGAATTGAAAATAACAGGCAAATTACAACCCCCAGAGCCGGCGAATCGGAATCAGACTGAAACGCTTCCATTGTGTCAATATTCAGAATTCTAGCAGCCCCTGTTTGTGAGGGGCTGTTAAAATCCACACCAGCCACCGATTTAAAAGCATACAATCTGCCCAGAAGGCCTGTTCTCCATTGCTCTGTGTGTGCGCGCACATAAGTGTGTGTGTCAGCTCTCATTAAAGTCAGTTATTTATCTTTGTAACACAAACACTTTATCTGAGCTCCCAGCACAAGCCATACCCTGAAGTGGTCTCTCGTCAGATACAGAAAACACACATGCACCCAGCACTGTCAACACTCTAAGGCATTGAAGAGTATCAGTCTCCAATCTTCACACATTCACACATATGACTGCATACACACCCACTCACATATGCTGCCCATATCTTGACTTTGTACTCCCCTCGACCTGCTTCTTCAATCAGCTAAAGATGAGGGCGTTTACTCCCTGATGCAGCGTTTTCTGCTGACACAGGAAAATACCAATATGCCATCTTTAGCAGCTTGGATTAAAATAATCAGGTGATTCGGGTTTTAAAAGGTTGTTAATGACTGCAGACAAATCTCAGTACATAAGCATCTATGTGATGCATCTCAATAGTATCAACTGTATGTAACCACTTACGGAAATATTAACGTAATAATACTAATCAATTATTAGAAGTCTATCAATACACATGTTTGGTTAAAGTCAGACAGGAACACACAGGTCCTGAGCATCATTCTAGGTACTGGATATCTTTTATGCTCGCAAGTTCTCAAGAGTCGTGTTGAGAACTTGCTTAAATCATAAAATTCGCAATTGAAAAAAAAATCCTCCTTCCTTGGACAACTTTTGGTAAGTACTGACCACTGAACAGCAGGGAAAAAGGAGCTGTCTGATGTTGTGAACCAGTCATCTTCTGGTTCATGCCACAGTTTGATCCTCATGATCAGAGTATAAGTTCAGGACAAAAAGAAAAAATCCCCAAATGCATACACCACTTGGCTGATGGTCAGTTCACACTGACGCCTCATGGTTTCCAATATGAAGCATTATGAAGTGTCAATCAGGCTGAACAACCATGAGCTCCACTGTAATGGTTGCACAGCAAAGAAAGGATCATCAGGATTCCTGATTGCCAAACAGCTCATCTTGTTAGCAGCAGAAATATTGACAGGTTAAAGAGGAAATACACCAGCCGTAACATTATCCTCGTTTCTAAGTTCACTGTAGGCTGTTGTCAATCAGTTTCTCTGCATACTTTGTTAGCCTCCTCTCACCCTGTTCTTGAATGGTCAGGCGCTTCCTTTTCTGACTTCTTCACATCCACAAGGTGGACCAATTAGGTAGGAGTGTCTAATACAGAGGACAGTATATGAATCAGACAGCAGTGCTGCTGCAGTGTTTACTCATACCAGCTCAACACACACTAATACACCATCATGTCAGTGTGTCTGCAGTGCTGAGAGTGACCCACCACCCAAATAATCCCTGCTCTGCAGTGGTCCTGACCATTCAAGAACAAGGTGAAAGAAGGTTAAATTATTCAGAGAAACAGATGGACTACAGTCTGTCATTATAGAACTACAAAGTGCTCATGTATGGTCAGCCAAGCTGATAAAATTAACAGTGAGAGTGTATGGCGTATGGCGGAGCAGAGAGAAAAGGCTGGGAAATGACAACGTGAACTTTACACAGTGACTTTATGTAGCCGTTTTGTAGCCGTTTAATTTTGTCTAGGTGCATTCTAGGCTTTTCACGCCCACAAAGAACTGTGAACTACCCTCCACAATTAGCACTGCTGTGAAGGCGAGCAAAAGCAGACAGGAAGAAGAGAAAAAAAAATAGCCCCGTACTTTGAGTGAATTGGCCTTTAGTGTCATAGTTCCCTGAAGGCAGATGGTACAGCCTGTAGCATAAGATGCAGTAAAATATGAATTTGAAGAGTTCAAAAATAAAATGTTTCAATTTAGTCGACTAAGGTTACATTCAGCCCAACCTTCCCAAAGAAAATACCCCTGCAAGAAAGAAAGAAAGAAAGAAAGAAAAAAAAACACCTCTTCTTGTTCTGAAAAAAGCAGGTGGGTCCAGCTCCTGTGTGCCAATTTACACTTGCATAGTCAAACGCCAATTAGCTTGAGCTGGCAAATTGGCAGCACACCAAGCTTAACAGCTTACACCATACGGTATCTAGATGAAACTTACTCGCTTAAATTTAGTTTCACAAGATGTTCATCAATCTTCACACTTAGGTTACCAAGTGGTCTCTGTAGAACTGCATGTACCAAACTGTGACTGTGGGACACAAATACCATTGCACTCTTATTAGGTGCAAGATCACAATTCACAATGCAAAAACAAAAAAAACAAAAAAAAATAAAAATCATGATTTGGGGGCACCACACTGACACCACACAGTGCTCCAAGGGCCTGGAGTTTCCTTTGCCTCCTCCCAAAGATACATATGATGAGTGAATTGATCACATGTCCCGGGTGAGAGTGTGAATTAACTACACTGTGAATAGGGTATTTATGCCTTGCACCCAATGATGTCTGACCAGGAAAAGCAGATAAGAGGGATGGATGGATGGATGAACATCTGATCAGTCAGAACATCAACGGTGTTATTGTGATTGTCAGTGTAACATCAGTACTTCTGCAATACTGCAGTCACGCTGTTCAGCTCTAGTTAAAACTTAAAGAGCAGAAGAAGTTAAAATGCCCATCATCCCTACTACCAGTGTGTAACCTGCTTGCACAGCTCAGCTTACTTTAGCAGCTGCTTCAGAAGCCGAGGTCAAGCCCACGTAGCCACAGGAGGGGAAATGGTGTTGCGGGATGAGGGCAACCAATTTGTCAACTGCTCAACACCATTAGACCAAACAACAAGCGGCTTATTCTAATTCTGCTCACTTCTTTTCTCTACTCCTCAAAGTGATATCATGTCCTCGATCACTCCACTGTCAGCATTTTCCTCAGGCTTTCTCCCTGCCTCTTGTCCCTCGCTCACTCTCCCTCTCTTCCACATATGCACAGTCTCTCTGCCTCTCTCTCCCTCTGCCACACTCTCTATACTCATCCATCTTTCCAAGCCACCCTCTCTCCCTCAAGTGGCGTCACAAAAGCAAATTGTACATTCAGTATCTGGGCCACTGGTGGGAGTGACTCAGAGAGCATCTCACAAACACACACCTCGCAGAAGTGTGTCCTCACGATCAGCACTTTATCAGTGTGTCCTCCATTGCCGGGCCACTGTCTGAGTCTGCAGACGTCCTCCAATTTGTCCTTGGAGTTTTAAAGACTGTGCTGCCACACAGTATGAGGAGCCAGACTCACCAGCTCAGACTCATTACTAATAACACTGTAAACAAAATACTTAACAAGAAGTATGAATTATATGATAATTATAAAACGTAAGTATGATTGGCAGGAGATTTAAGATGCTGGTAGTTCTTATGAATGTTTTCTTCAGACATTTGAGACACCTTAGATTTTGGGCATCAGCTTCTGTAGGAAGGGCTTTACACAGACTTTGGTCTGGATTCTTTTGCTCCAGCTGAGAACAGCATGAAGAATGGCACTGTCTATTTACAGGCAACTGGAATAAGCTCCAGCTTTCTCAAAAAATTTATATTTTGGATTGAATTCAAATTATTGAGTAAAGCCAACATGCAAATTGAAAAAAATATTTTGGCTTTACAAAAATACAAAGTTGTGGGCAAGTGCTGATGACCTGAAATGTCAGTCATTGTTTGTTCAAATAAAATCTATAAATTTCACTTTAGGGTGTGAATTTAGAACTTGAAGTAATATTTTGAAGAAATATATTAGAAAAAGCCACTGTGTTGCCTGAACACAGCACATAAGCATGCAGGTGCTACGGCGGGGAAGAGTTTCATAAGCCACCGTCATTTAAGCTACATTTCTTATAATGGGAACATTGTATTTTGTGTACGATTATAGACAAAAGCTTTTCTGTATACAGGCGCTGTGGTACGTGGAAGATGGATGAACAAGGCAATATATCAACTATGAGCATATATTTAAAGCATCATCTAGTTGTAATAGGGAGACAATCGGAAGCCAATACAACTTCCCAGGATTTTGGCAGCTGTTTGCTGAATGATCTGAGTGGCCACAGCTATTCCAACATATACAGGGATATTTTCCGCTGCAGACATGAGGGTACATTCCATTGTGGAAAAGATTAGGAAGTCATGAAAATTCTGGCGACATCCCCACACATACAAAACAATCCTCATCATCATACTGTACATTTAAACAAAAAAGTTTTTTATTTTTCCAGTGCAGTCTGGTAGCCAAGTAATTAAATACTGAACACGTAAGCATTTTTCATTTAAAGACCATTTTCTAAACAAGGCTTCATGCAAATTGTTTTTTTTGTTCCATCACCTTAAATGCAGCAGAAGCTACATGTTTACTTTGAATGCATTTAAGGTGGATTGGAAAACGGGAGATGCTTAAGAACTAAATAATAGTGAGCTAACAGTAAAACAGTAAAACAAACTGTTGCTAAAATTAGCTTCTCCAAAACTCAAAGTTTGCATCCGCCATTTTCAATTCCACCTTAAATGCTGTATTTAAATTAGAAAAGATAGAGTTACATTTAGTGATCGAAAAATAACCCAAACAAGTCTGATAATTAAGTAATCCTTTAAATCTCTTTGTTTACTGACTTAAACCATATTTTAAAACAGACAAACCATTACATTCTCCACAGCCTTCTGGGCCAAAGAGTGCATTCACTGTAAAGGACCAGATTTCATGTTTCTGTGCTCAAATAAAAAACAAAATGTGATCAAGCCTCACACTTGGTGCCACCTACCCTGTAGTTAATCGACTCTACAGTTTATAATGTGAGGTTTTCAAACCACTGGAACTGACCACAGTTTTAAATCATTCAAATTTGAAACGGTATCACTGTCCTAAATTTTACCATGAAGCCAGTAACTTTCATCTCTAGTATCACTGTGTTATGCAAAAACCTCTAAGATTGATGGACAGACAGAAATGCTCCAAAATGTCTTGGAATAAAATCTTTTACACTGACTTCCACCAAAAGTCATGTAGGATTTTCCCTTCTCCTGTAAAGTTGTCATTTTTGAGAGAAGATTTTGCATGTTTTGTTTGGCACTCATACATTTTGTCTTTAATCAAAATCAAATCAGATTTGAAGCACTCCTACCAAAATGAAATGGGGGGATCCAGAAGAGTAAGTTAATGCACTATGTCAGTGATCTCACAAATCAGTACAATGCTCAGTTTTAGGAGATTAATCTCTTTGGAGCTGGATTATTTTTGAACAGGGGGCTGCTGTAATTTGAGTGATTACATGAGATCTGTATGAACCAGCAACTTTTGTAGTTTATATAAGTCTGCCTACAGTGATAATCTGAAGGAAATTAAACTCTACAATTTGCTAAACCCAGAACTCCCTCAGTCCTGTTTGAATCAGTGTCACAGTGATCAAATAAACCCGACGACAGAATCTCTTTTATTGGTGACCAGAAATCGGGGCTTAAAATGGCATGTCATCCTACCCGAGTATAAAACAGGACTACTGTACCCAGAAACATTTTGTGGAAGCTACTTGAAGTAACTACATCATCCTCAATGTGATTTCAGGATTGGTGGATGGCATTTGGTAAATTAATATGAGCTCACTTTATTACCCTAATGGTATTTCCAAGCCCTGGAAGTTCGTTTCGACTGGTCTGTCCATTTACACCCATTTAATTCCATTACTCAATTCCATTACTCGCTCTCCTCTGATAAAACTAGCTCTGATTAGGTTTTTAATTTAGAAACCAAACTCTAAACCGCAACACAACTGGCCTTTAAGCCGGCCTCCTTTCTCCGTGCTTTTCCAAGACCTGGATTAGTGGTTGCAGGTCATCGTGCCATAATTCCTGAAAGGTCATTTTATAGAAAGATGCCATTCAAACAGCATTACATTAGATAACGAGCTAAGATCATCACTGATCATGGCGGACAGTAAAATATATCCAAAATTGCTAGCGAGATGCTAACATGCTGACTACAGGCCTCATTGCACAATTCGACTACACTGTTGCAGCCATGATCCCCATCCAGAACTGCTAACACAACCTTAGCATGCTACATGCAACCTTAGGCTACTGTCCTCCTGCAACATTGATACTGCAGCATGGAGTGCGTTGCCTGCTACCATCATCCAGAAACACTAGCACGGGGTTAGCTTCTCCAACATTGCTATTGCAGCAACATCTCTACCAAAGACACAAGTGCTCCAGCTCTTGCCCTCATCCAGAATCCTTAGCATGGCATTAGCATACTGGCCACCAGCCTTGTTTTTAAATCGGACCTCTCGTTGGAATTAAACCTAACGTTATCCTGATTATTTTCTGATAATCAGATTTTATTTTTGTGTAAAGTCATATCAAATGAGCAAACAACCAACAACTAGACAGTGTTTATGCTACAATTTGTCAGAAATTTCACTAGTGTTGCTCTTTAACAATGCTCATAATCTATACTAAATATAGTAGGGCCCTTTAAACATCTGTAGATGTTTACTACTCTTGTAGAATGGCTCCCTGTGAATGACACGACTTCATGGCATAATTAAAGGTGTTTCACTGACACAAAATGCTTTGCTTTATCCCAAACACAGCATCAGAGTTAGCTAATGCCCTTTCTGAGAGTGTGTACACAACAGACCCTAATTACAGTTTTGTGTCGGTCTGATTTGGCGACTGATATGTTGTCAAACTCTTTTACCTGATTATACGAGCTCTGAAACATGACAATGTGGAAGAAAACAGCCTCTTCCCAAAGGCTCTGCATGCAAGGTGGATTTTGTGTGTGTGTGTGTGTGTGTGTGTGTGTGTGTGTGTGTGTGTGTGTTTGTGTGTGTGTGTGTGTGTGTGTGTGTGTGTGTGTGTGTGTGTGTGTGTGTGTGTGTACAAAGCTGTTTATTTGGGCCAGCTTATTTAGTTAGTGTACATTATTAAGCAATGTGTCCACAACTAGGCTGCTTTCTCGGCTGCCATATATCATTAGGGTGTTTGTCCGTGGGGGAGTGTGTATGCGAGGGGGAGGGGGGAAAGAGGAGGGAGAGAGCCCATTCGATTATGTGCACTGGAGTATGTATATCAACTCACTGAAGTCCATAATGGTGCTTTTCAGTCTCTCACCTCATTGCCGTACATCATTAGGTGGTGTGTGGTAATGAGGGCTTTGAAGACCACCACCCAGCTGCTGTTGGCTGTCCGCTCAAACAGGGTATCGGCCAGCTGGGGCACGTTCACGTTCATCTCATTGGTGCAGTGGATCAGGTCTGGAATTGGAGAAAAGAAAGAAAGAATATAATTTATTACACACATATAGATGACGTAGGCAAAAGAGGTATAACAATATACTCAATATACTAATAATTCATATAAAACAACCAACTTACAGTAGAAATAAAAATAAAGCAGACAAGCAAACATTCCATATACTCCTAACATCAATTACAATTAGTTATATATTAATAATAACTGTTATTTCAGCATTGTTAATGCAATGTGTGCACAGAAAATAGTCTTAATTGCATTAAAGTAATATTTTGAGGAATGTGAAACAAACATTTTAAAAGATTTTGCTGCTTGATACTAAATGTATATTCAAAGAGGCCGTTTCTGTCTACCCAATAAAATTCACGTTAATTTAATATGGAATACACAGAGTATCATATATTGCATCAATGACACCTTGTGACTGATGAAACCTATCAATCTGAATGTGAAAATGCTGGACTTCCACTGAAACTTGAAAGAGTAGTGATGTTTTGTTTTCTGGAAAAAAAAAAGCTGCTACTGTCCTGTGTTCAGGGAAAACTGGGATTAACAGACCCACCAGATCTACTTGATTCCTGAGAATGGAATATTCATCACTTAAAAATGAGCAGAAAGGTAATGGATTTGCATGTGTGGGAAGGTGAAGTCACACTGGGTTTGTGTGGGGAATTTTTGCATGTGAAATTCCATGCATTTCGATGTGAATGCAATTCACTGAGACAGGGAAACTTTGTGGATACAACTTCTGGGTGAATAAACTTTGCCTGTGAACTTTCATTGATCAACTCTGAAAAAACAAATTCACATCCTCAACCAACAGCGCTGTGCTCTGTACTGCCTCTGCTCCGTTTGAGCCCAGGAAGCACCGAATACTGCAGTTATGACAGCTGGCTTTTAGTGCAGATTATAAAATACAGCACAAAGAAAAGGTGGCACGGTACTAGATGGAAGTCTTTTCTTTGTTTCGTTGTTAAGACGGCCCATCTTAGACGTGAAGCTGGTGAACCAAAATGGAGGACAGATTACACCAGATTACACAGAGTGACTTACAGGTTACTCCTTTTACAGTCTTGCCCAAAAACTCTTCTTGGTGTAGCACAGCATAGTTGTGAATTGGGAATCCAACACCAGTCTCCCACATGGTGTGGTGGCTTGCTGGAGGTGTTCATTTCATATAACAGTGCGATCGCACCTTAAGAAGTGACTGACAATGTGTATTATTTTAATTTATTATCACAAAATACATAAAACTGAGCTGATGCACTCGCCACAAACAAAGCTAAGGATGATACAGCAATAAAACACAAGGGTTAGCCGTTCATTACAATAAAGCTACACAGTCTATTGTTAATTCCCCTTTATCAAGAAGAAAGATTTACTTTTACAAGAAATGTTTTAATGAATGAACACTGATGAAATCTGTAACGGGATAAATCATGTATTGAGTGCATCCCTATGCGGCTTACAAGTTCTCAGACTATACGCGTCATGCAAGTCAGCTACTGGATTGTGGACTAGTTGAAAGAACAAACACATGAAAGAAACGTTGACAACACATTCGGTGAAAGACAGACTCTTTAAAAATGCAGCAGAGCCTAGTTTCCCCTCAAATGTTCATGCACCACCGACGTCTGGCTACACAGGTCTCACGCTTCATAATTCTGTTATCAACTGATTAAAACACTTTACAGCAGACTCAGTAATGTTTGTTGAATGATCACATGGCCCTAAAATAAGTGCAATAAACAGTATTAGTCAATTTAAGATCATTTTATGCCACTGATCTAATGATAATACCTCTAAATGCAGTTTTTAAAGAGCAATGAACTTTTAATTAGAATATTCAGAAACTGGAACTGGAATATATAACATTTAAGGAGCCTAAATAAATCAACACAAAAAGGGACACAGCAGCTCAAAGTACTGAACTCTCCTTCCCAATTAAACACAAAAGACAGAATCGTACAGGTATCAGTCCGATTCTTGACTGTAAAAACTACTTGGCTTTAAAAGGAGCCGCCTAATTCAACTTGATAAGATCCTCCTATAAGATCATCAAGAGCAAACTACTTAGACTGCTGACATGACAAAAGGCTAAAGCCGTTATACGATTGGACGCCATCGTTCCTTTTGACCTTCTGAGAACAGATACTGATAGTTGTCAGATACAGATATTTATCAATATGCTTACCCAACTGTAATAAACAGCCCTACTCAACTAATCCACCCCCCTGTTGGATCCCAGATCTTTCTTCAATAAGCATCCATGTTTGATAGTAGCATTAGCAGCCCAAAGAACTGAGAAGCAGCATTTTAGCAATGAAGTTTAGAAAAAATGCAGCCTATCCCTTCACCTACCAGCATTTCCTCTATTAACTGATCAAATAAAATGAAAATGAAAAAATACCGCCACAATGTTCAGAATGTTCTCTGGATGTTCCTGTAGGACAGCTGTGCCGCTGTACCACACTCACAATACACATCCTACAGCAAACCTATTTCAGTCAAGTTAAAGTAAAGCATTCCCATATTTCTGACCATCTGGGTCACACAGAAATCTGCAGTCACTGCCAGTCTTCATTCTGTAGATGTAAATGGGATGTGCAATTATCAAGCCAACTAACTGATCACACATTCAAGTCAACTCAAACATCTCCCTTTAAGACAATTTTAGAAAATAAAAGCCAGTCTAAAAGACATGACCCATCATTTGTGACCTGTAGGCTCTACAGCAGATCCCTGATGATCGCCACATGAAATATAGCAAACAGTCAATTAACTCAAAGATCAATATCACATCTACATCCATTTCTCATCATGTCACCACCACCGCCATGGAAGCAATCATTCCTGTGGGAACAATCATGGTCACCATTACAAAGATGGTCTAAAATTAAAGATCTCTTAAAACACACACACAAACACCCCATTCAGTTTTAAGAGAAATACCTTTACACTCTCCCTCAAAGCACAGGAAGGTATGTGAACGTCCTCTGGGCTTGTCCATTGTTTTAATGAGGAGCTTGAAACTAGTGCAGTTCCCAGCTGGACAAATGACTGATCACAGCTCTCACCCAGAAGAGGGAACACAGGGCTGTGCTCCGACATGTAAATCACCTGTGACCGGTAAATTCTAATGAGACAGTCCAGCATGTTTGTCTGTCAGACTGCTGCTTTCTCAGTCAGAGCGGGTTAGTGTTTATGCCATACGGTACCCTAACGGAATGCCTGTGTTCACCCTTAATGTGTGTGTAGATTACATTTCTCCATTTACATTCTCAATATTTACTAGTTAATCAATTATGCAGTCGACTCAGGAGCAAGTAACAATGTTTTATTTATTATGTGGTTTCTTCATTTCTGTCTGTCTCCCTGGCCTTGTACTGCAGTCCTGTTCCTCGCTCTCTCTCTCTCTCTCGCTCGCCTTCACACTGATGGTGTGAAAAAGAGGAGCCTTAGAGCTGATTGGTTCCTGGGGGGAGGACAACAAAGAGACAGAGGGGAAACGGGGAAAGAGAGAGAAAGGAGGAGGATGTTTGGACTTAATAAGACCAGAACACCACATTTGGATGTTATTGATCACACAGTCAGCTGTCGAAAACACACACACACACACACACACACAGAGAGAGAGAAAGAGAGAGAGAGAGAGAGAGAGAGAGAGAGAGAGAGAGAGAGAGAGATTTCTGTACAGTACAACAGCACTGACTGTGACATTGTCGGTAATCTTGTAAAAGTGGCGATGCATGGCTGATTTCCCTCGCTCAGCCTCGGCCAAAGCCCTGAGACACTGCGCAAATCCACCCGTCTCGGATTTTCTCCCTCTCCGCAACACACACACACACACAGCCTAAGGCAGTGTATTTCTCTCCAACATGCGCACACACACAAATCCACTTTTTCTCCATTGTAAGAGAGATGAGGAGAAACTATGGAGGCACTGATAGCACCCTCTCTAAATAACAATTCAGAAGTCTGAACTCTGGGAAGTGGAGGGAAATATGGCATATATTATTTTTTTTCAGGATGTAAGAAAATTGATATTCGTGGTCGACCATCAGACATCAGATTAACCAGGCCATTAATGGCATTTTTAAATAATCAGCATTTACCAATATCCGATCACAAGGCTGATGATCAAGGAAAATGGCAGCCAGCCAGAGGCAGTCCTGTTAGTCTGGCTGTTGTGGAGCGATGGTAGAATTCCCACTTGTGTCCATTTCATCGTTCGACAAAACAGACTCTGTGAAATGGTGGATGCTGTGAAACAGTGCGTGTCTGGGGGGCTCTTTAAACCTGGAATTAACATGCATTTTCAGTGACTGGATGAAGTTCAGATTTCACTTGTTGAAATAAAAAGGCCAGGTGTGTAAACAGCCCCAAGAAGCATTACGATTTGAAATTTGATAGGATCAGTAGCTACTTTTACATGTAAAAAATTTTCCCCAATCTGACTGAATTCATTCCGGTTCTACAATCAGATCTGGGTGTTTATATGAACAGTCCTCAACAACCTGATGAAAATCTGTGTTTACATGCACACTGCAAGCAATCTGATCCAAAATGACGAATGTGAACCACAACTACGAACAAACTGATCAGCAAACATGCCCAACAGACTGACCACAATCAAAGGCAACATACATTATGCTCAAGAGTTAACCAGCTAGCTGACCATCATAGGGTACATTTTGACTAGATGACCAGTTTTAAAACATCTTAACCAGCACAAACCTCCCAAAACCAGCTTCAAAATAAAGCTGGTCTTCAGCTGGATTTTTCAGCAGGGCATCAACAAAGTGACCCAAAAATGCCTTCCATACCTTCCTTCAAGTGTTCCAGCAGACTGCCAGCAAACCAAACATCCACATCATTTCCATCCACATTATCAAGGGGTCAATCTCTTATAAATTCATCCATAATTTCATAAAACGGATTAGAACCGATGGATCCGAACCAGTTTTCTGGCTTTTAGCTTTGTAATATGCTGAGATTAGAAACGTCCGTCTGTTCTTAATTAGTTCAAATACTTTCCCGAACAGACTGCATGCTTTACAACTGTCCAACAATTTTTAGGTCTTTTAAGTTCCAAACAATTTGCAGACGCAAATGCATATGCGTAGAACATACTTAAACTGTCCGACTGGGAATGTAATCAGATACCAGTGTTCACAAGGCTATTAATCTTCAATTTAATGGCTTGCATAAGGATTGAAACTTGTTCAATCAGATAGAAACTGTAATCAGTGTAATGGCCTCAATCAGACTATTCTGTGTATACAAGGATGATTCTATTCAGGCTGAGCAATTAGTTAGATTCTAAACAGATTATTAGGGTAAAATAGCAACTCAAAGCACGTTCTGAGGTGGTCAGTAACATCTCTCATCTACATCAAGTGTTAACAGAATGGATTTATTCTGTAAACTACCATCAGGCAGCAATATTTTTGAAAGAACATTGTAATTATTAATTACTACTTAGTAAATAGTAATTACAGTAAATCCTGGGTTCTCTATCCCTCTTGCTCTCTCTTTCTCCCTCACACTTGTGTACGTGTGTGGTTATTTAGCAGTAGAAGAGAACAGTTTTTCAGTTTGTATCCTTGCAGATTAAAAAGTCCATCCCATTTTCTGACACAGTTGGTAAAAGAATGCAAGGACCATCTATTCTTCCACTGGGTCACAAAAGCACTGTTCCTCAGAACTGCTCACAGGTTCCTGGAACAGTGTGATTTTGATTAAGAAGTAGCCAAACGATGTACAGGATGGTGTGCTTTTGAAGTGGGGAAGTAAAATCAGATCTCATTTAACAATGCAGGAGACGCGTGAAACATAGTGGGCTGAGCTAGCCTTAAACTTGGCGAGCTCAACTACACACCCATAGAGTATCCAGACAACTCATGCAGCTGTTGTTGACTGAGGAGTCTAGATGATTAAAACTGGTGTTGGAGTGACAAATCATAAATGAGACAGGTTCTGTCAGGTTCGAATACTAAACAAACCCCACTTGTTCAGAGAATAATGCCACTTTCTGCTGTCAGTTGATTTGAGGCACGTCTGCATATCGGTTCATCCAAGTTTGCTTACTTTGTTTTTCATTCCAACGCTGCTGTTTAACAGGAGTTTGAAAGATAGTGCTCATATCAACTAGACAAGTTTCGTTTTGCAGTTGGAAGAGAGTTTGAGATCTGGCACTAGTAGGGCATTGCGTGTAAAGCCAAATTGGCCAGCCGTTGCTGATAATATCCACAATATACTCAGAAAGGTATACTGCAACAATAATTGCAGGCCCAGGTGCTACCAAATATGAGAGATGAGACTGTCGTCTTATTTTTAAGGCAGTCATGTCTTGAGCCAGTAAGCAGCTAAACATGAATATAAAGTAGAGGTCAAGCTACCACAGTGAGCTTTTGTTTTCAGGATTTTAACAATCCTGAAACATCAGATTGCACACAATGTAATGTAATTAAGCTAAATATCCTGCATTCTTCTGTCAAAACTACAGCTATGTTTACACAACAGGTGAAAGTGAAAGACGTGAATGGCAGCACAAACAAAGAGCAACCTTTTCAGTTGACTATGGAGCCACTTTCTATGACCCTATTTATTCACAAACAATTTTCTGTTTTATTCATCATTTCCATTTTATTTTACTCAGATTTTAATGGTTTTCCCATAAGGAAATATGCACAATCAAAGAGATGTCATCAAACAGCCCTATATTAGATATGTGGTATTGAAACCTTGAAAACTGTGATTAGTCATCTGTAACTCTCATATCGTATAACATGGAAAAAAGGATTTTAGCAGTTGTCTAAGAAACAGCATTGAATTCAATATGTGGTTTGTTTATTAAGGTCAGTATCTTTACCAACAGCAGTCCTGCATTTTAGATCAGCGGTAAATCCCACTAGACACGAATACACATGCTGCGCACAAAGGAAAAAAAAACATTCTCTCAATACATCAGCAGTGCAGAAGCCGTTTCTTTCACACATCTTCACACACACATCACGAACAGTGTGAATCTTGTAAGCATTCAGGCTCTCCTGCCGTGTGCATGTGGAGGTGTGTTCAGCAGCATGTGACAAGCAAGTAGAATAAAAGTGCTACCAAAAGCCATGGCAGCAGCATGAAGTCAGAAGGTCATCATAGCTCCGTACAGACTGTTCCTGACCCCTGAGGTCACAAGGTCACCCTGATTTTGCTGTAGCTGTATGAGACGCCCATTGTTAGACCAACACAGAACAGGCTTTTGGATTGGTACCGGACTGCTCCTGATACTAGTCAGGAAAAAGGAGGGTGGGGGGAGAGGGGGAGAGAGACGACCTCACTGCAACGTGAAAAAGGGTCCTTTAACAATACCATTCAGTTTCACTGTGTGCAGGGAGAATTGAAGTTACAGAAGATTGAAAATGGGTGTTCAGATCAAAATGTTTGCATGATCAAACAGTTAAGATGCAAGTCCCCTAAAGTGGTTTGATGTGAAATGCTCCATCCTGGGCAAGGATAGGAGAGATCTACATAAATCACAGAGAGAGAGAGCTGACAGGTTGCCTGGTATGCAGTGTGTGACCCAACAGCCACAATCTCTGGCAGACGGCTGCACAAGACTGCCAAAGAGCCACTCAGGATGGCAGTGGGTCATCATCAGTGAGGAGCTCTGCATTTGTCTTGATTGTCTCCGCATCACCAGATCTATCCCATACTGATGTGTGGAATGCTATTGGACGAACCATCAACACTCCACCCTACTGCAAAATCTGCAGGAACTGAGTGAGGATATTCCAACTATCACAGGGTGCATTTACATACCTCTACAAGCTCAACTACAAGATGAGAAAACACTAAATACAGGGTTTGCATCTCACCAGGGGAGCAATAAGGGTTTCTACTGAAAGGAACATGACAAATCGAGAACATTGGTGTTTGTTCATGTTCGTTCATGTTTATCCAGCTGGTGTGTCCTGACCTTTAGTGGTCTTGTCACCAGGAACTGACCACTGAAACAGTGATATTATGGCCAATTCACACAGCAGGTAAAAGTGGTCTGATCTTTTATCATCATGTGTGACCCAGAGGTCATGCACAAAAGCATAAACTCCCGCGCTCAGACACAAACGAGTGTCAAATACATCACATTATAAAGATCGTGTGAATAACCAGTTTGGATTTGTTGAGAATGTTTCCAGCTGTGTGAATGTGGAAAATGTTGATTGACAACTCAAAATTTATTATGCACTCACAGGTTGGTAAACAAAGTGGAAAAAGTGGTTGATCAGGACCTCATTTAAAGTCCATTACTGTACAAAAAAAAGTGTAACTACTGTATAAGAATTGTGTTAATAGTCCTTCAAGCAACACTCAAAACTGCTCTGGCAAGCAAGCCCAAACAGACTTTGGATTATTACCATTCCAGGAACACTAATGGGGGAAAAAAAATGAAGCCAACTTTGTTTCATTTAACTGTTATTTCTCCTCTGCTACACCACCACCAGATTACAAACTGGAAATTAACTAGCACAGTGCTACACCCCACCCCCAACATCATCCAAACTTAATAGCAAGTAATTATACTCATTTTGCAAACACAGCAATTAGATCTCTGCATTTTACCCATCCACACACAGTGATGCACACATACACACTAGTGAATTCACACACCAGTGAGCACACGTGCCCAGAGCGGTGGGCAGCCCTATCTTCCGCGCCCGGGGAGCAACTGAGGAGTTCAGTGCCATGCTCAAGGGCACTTCAGTCATGTCCTGCCAGTTTCCCCTATAACCCAATATCTGGATCAGAGACATCATTAGCCCCGCCCTCTTGCTGATCAGTCAGAGTCTGCATGCAGGTTGAGCATGTACACGTGGACAGTAGTAAACATGGACTGGAAGGCTCCAATGATGAGACCACAATGATTAGAAAGATGAGTTCACCATGATATGGGTATCATGTCTGAAGGTTACCCTGATCCTGAGATAAACTGAGAAAACAGCCTGCCACTACTGTGCACCAAAATGTGGATCTCAGGTCCTAAGACTAGATAGCAGGGTTGTCTTCAGATTGTACTGCTGTCTACATAAAAATATTAAATCCACTTTTCCTTTACTCAGATTTTATGCACTTTAAGTTTTTGATCCATCAGAGAAACTTCAATTTAACTAGTAAACAACAGTTTACCAAAAGTGAACAGGACACCTCCGCTATCCAGGGATTCAAACCGGCAACCTTCCAGGTTCCTAGATAAACGCACGACACAGGGATTTTAGTTTGGGATGCAGCACGATAGCTTATTTTTTCCTCAGCCTGTTTTTAAAATGTAGAAACCAAAAAAGCCCACATTAGCCTGCCAAATTCATAAGCCCTTTCCAGTCTTAAAATCCCAAACACTCTACCTTTAATTGCCTACACAAGCAGCCATTAAACAATTTTACCAGGATAGAAGCGTGTGCAATTGCCATGAACAAAGTCCCATTATACAGAGCATGAATGAGATTTCAGCATGAATGGCATGTTTCTGAATCATGTACAAAATACTAAATATATTTCCTCTAAAAACTGAAAACTCCTGGCAACGCAGGAAGAGGAGGTTTCTATTGAGAAAAACAGTGATTTCACAGGAAATGTTCTGGGTTTCATACAAGCAGATTGCCATGTCTAACATTTACGTCACATGTTCACACTTACCTGCTTCCAATTTCATTTTAAAATACATGTGTGAAAGGAAACAAAGGAAAAGGTCAAAGAGAAACTAACTGGTATTCCTCAGAGACACATTAGCACAACCTCAGTAGTTGCTGCAATCCAGGAAAGGTGGAGGGGATATGATGCAATAGATCAGTTATGACACATTAACTGTTCATCACCACCATAATGGCTCAATATTAAAGATATGAACCATTTGAAAGGCTGAAACAATGACATTAGCCATTGTTCAGGCTGAGTAGGTGCTCATCACTGCACAAATTCACTGAGCTGCCAATCCTAAAGGCCAAATGCAGAGCAGATACAGTGCTTAAACTACTTTCATACAAAAATAATGGCATCTATCAGCAGAGACATTTGTGTGTTATTTGTAACACCACTATGGTTGCAACAGTATGAGGACATTATCATGCCTTTAGGGCATCACAACAGTTCTTCAAAAGTTCTTTTTATCAGTTGTAATGACTCTCGAATGCATTTTGTCCTTTTAATAACATTAATTTAAGAGCAACACCATTCAGTCTGGCTGGTTTTGCATTACTTTTTATGGTACAGGTCTCAGGACAGCGTAAGGTATAATTCACATGAGGATACATAAATATTCATGCTTGTGATTACATGAGGCCATTCTTCCAAAACACCCGAGAGCACAGAGAAAGGAGAAGGCTAAAAGGCCGCTAGTGTTACTAAGCATTAGATGAACGCGTCAGTTAGCCACTGTATTGGAACTGGAAACCAGGCACCTTCCTCCAAGCACACTGTCTCTTCACTCTCTCAGTGTCGGGAGCATCGTATGTGATAAGGGGTGAGCCCCATGGGGTTGGGTAACTGGCACTTCCAAATCGGAGTAAAATTTAATGAAAATAAATATAAATTATTTTATGTATTAATCTCCGGAGTACTGCTGATCAGCAAATCTCAGAAGAGGTGGGCCTTATGAGAATCACTGCTATACACAGTGATTCACCTGTGTGGGTAGACAAACGCATGGAAATAATTCATGCTGTAGCAGTGAGACATACTCTTGTCCAGTGTAAGAGAACAGTGTCAAACAGTACCAACTCAAAGTGTGTAAATGGTTCAGCTACATAGAAATGTACATCGATACCTGCTAATCCAAGCTTTCCACCAAAATCCTAAATATTAAATGTGGGAGTCTGTGCTCCATTTGCAGCAGTATCTGTCTACTCAACAGGAAAGACTTTCAAATACATTTTAGTTCACAAAAGCACTAGTGAGGTCAGGTACTGATTTTAGACGATGTGCCATCACTTGATTTGATTGCTATGGGTGCAGCTCAATGAGTGCAGCTGAACTGGCTGATAAGTGCTGCCCATAAAACCTTGTCATTGTGTACATTAGCCTAATACACAAAAATAAAGATTCAAAGGAGAGTCTAAGCAATATTTGAACTAGTGAAGCAATCAGGATGTGCAATATGAAGAAACAGGAGAGCTGGCAAGAAGCCTGTTGTGCAGAAACTCTGCAGACAGAGAGACATTATCTTTTTGTGTGTGTGTGTGTGTGTGTGTGTGTGTGTGTGTGTGTGTGTGTGTGTGTGTGTGCTCACACATGCATGTGTGTCGGGGGTGTTCGCTTGGAAATTGACCAGGTGGCCAGACGGTCTGCACCTGGTCCAGCTGTCCACCAGAATTGCGCAGCAGTCACCGACCTCTGGTACCAAGAGAGCTAATTACAGTCTATCACAATCACTAACCACTGACAGCACATCATGAGGCCATTACACACGCAGGAATTTAAAAGAAACATTATGGACAACTGATTCACGTTTCAGGAACCAGAGGTTGTACCACTAACAGCCAATCAAACGTTGCGTTTTTGTTATTTTGTTTCTTTTGATGGCAATAAGTACAAAACTTCACGTCAAAGGTTGCCTGATATTCAAATAATAAAGCCGCATGCAGAGATACATAAACAGTTACAACATTTTAAAACTGCAACTAAATCCACTTGGATTTATGAAACATTTTGTAGAGTGACACATGCAACCAGAAAAGCGCATGTCCTACAGAAATTGCATAATGCAGCTTTAAGCAAATAACAGGGAGGTTTGAGGTGCTGCAAATATACCAACCAAGTCAACCACATGGCATCACTGCGCCATAAAAAGAGTGATCAGACCAAACAATATGGAGTTGGAAAAAATCTCGATCCCAATCTCTCTAATTATAAATGTGGGATGATGTTTAGCCGTGCACAATCATAATAAATAAAATATGAGAATTGTGCATTTTATTTTCTAACGTCCTTCATTACTAGAGGCTAAATAACTTGAGTAGGCCTGTCACAGAAAGAGTATGAACACGATAAACAATATATTATTCTAAAGTAAGTCATTGTACTATTTTGACCCACTGTGTTATGCACACATCCCAAGTGATACACACATACACACTAGTGAGTTCACACACCAGGGAAGAGAGCACACATGCCCGGTGGGCAGCCCTACCCTATCTAGTGCCTTGCTCAAGGGCACTTCAGTTATGTTCTGGGATTTAACCCGGCGACCTTCCAGTCACAGGGTTGGTTCCCTAACCGCCAGGCCACGGCTGCTCTAGATAAATATATAAATGTGTGACGTGGGGTTTGAACCCCCTGCAAGAGGGGGCTGGGCACTTAGCCAAGTGAGCTACAGAGTCACCTACTGCAACTGAAAACCATTTTATCCCACTGACATAATAACACTACAATAATGAAATAGATAAATATATCTATATATAAACACTGCTTAAACAAAGTCAACCTATTTATATAAAATGTACCAATAACATACTTATGGTGATAGTCCTACTTGAGACTCGTCAACTTTGTAAATAGCTTAGCACAGGACAGATGAATCATACCACAAACAGGTGAGAAACAAAGACATAGAATGAAATGAGGAAAGGGTGTGTGAGTCATTTGATGGGATTGTGACTGCATAGATCATGTGAGCATCCAGACCTGTTGAACTGTTTTGCACAGAAAGAAAAAAAAGGGAATCGTTACCTTCAGATCAACAATATATATATATATATATATATATATATATAAAACACATCTGAATTTAATGAGTGTATTGTCTGTCATCAGCCGTCTGCTTCAATGATTTGATTTCTAAAAGAGAGGATGCCAAAGAGAAAGCTTTTCCAAATACAAGTCTCTGTTCTCAGTGCCTTGGGAATAGCCCTGGAACCACAGATGGCTTAAAATAGCTAGATTCCTCCTTTTGAGGGTTTGTTTGCCGTCTCCGTCTCCCCTCCTCCTCTTCCTTCTCCACTGTGTCTGTGAGCTGGGAATATGGATTCTGCCAGACGATTTCGCGAGCATGTACTCGCTGATCTGGAATCGGTTCTGTGGTTACTTACATAACGGTTAAGCTAAAGATTTCAGTAAGTAGGTGGCCAATGATCAGTGTAAAACAAGCGCAAATATGATGACATGGGCATATTTGCAAAAGGCCAAAGTGAGATTCCAGCACAGTGAGCTCAGCAGCACGGCTCTGTGGAATACCACAACCATTCCCCAAACCTCATTCCCACATCTCTTGCTCTGTCTGTCTCTCGCCATCACTGCCTCTTTACACCGTTAGCTCGCTCTCGCCTCCCTTTTTTCCCCTCCTTTCTTTGTCTCCTCAGTTGCCTCCAGCTGCCTATAGAGGAGTGAGATCATTAACAGAGAGGCATGCATGCATAACATTTCAGGGGTAAAAATGGACACAACTGTTGTTTTACCTGATTGTTGCATCAGCAAATATACCATATGTACAAAAGTACAGTGACTCAGTCACTGAATTCAAGTGTTTCGTTCAGTCTCGTTACTGTATGTGCATAAAACCAAGAACCCAACCATGTGGTCAGTATTCACAAATATTTGTGAAAGAATGGGTCACTTGAAAGAGCTCAATGAATTCCAGCATGGTACCGTAAGAGGATGCCACCACTGTAATCCAGTAGGTGAATTTTCTTCCCTCCAAAATACGTGTGGACTAAGTGTGCGTGGGTGTTATTGAACCACTGAAACTCAGCTACAAACTGTCACGATATCAGAAAAGCACAATATTGGGGGGGGAAAAGGATACTGTAATAGTTTTCATTTCAGCTATATATATATATATTCTATTCTATTCGGACACTAGCAGCTCAACTAAACAAATACTTGACCAAGCACCCCTAGCTTGAAGTTTAACATGAATGAGGATATCTGCCCCTAACAATGTTCAATTCCATCAGTTTCACATACAGTTCAGTTCTCTTCAAGTCCAACTGGTTCTCCTTCACTGGTAAAACTGATATTTAAGATCATAAAATCAATACAATATTATTCAAATCATTTGTTTAGTATTTAAGCAATGAAAATTGCAAATCAATCACTCACACACTCTATAAAGCCTTTGTTTTAGGGGAGGTGGGATTTTACAAGGTACAAAATAAGCCAAAGGGCCTGTGCTGCTATAAATATCCCAGTGCTTTGAGCATGCAAGATATAGAAGGACTGCATGTTCCAAACGGTCTGCCTCGCATCAGCCAACGCAGCACCAAAGACGATTTACACACTGATCCCTGAGGTCAGCTGGTGGCATAGAGTACAATGGTAAAGGTTAAAGTTAAGGTTTGGGAAGAGACAACTTATCATAAGAGAGCACCAAAACAAGGGCAACCTCTTGCCAGAGCAAGTAAGGTCCTACTTGATGGGAGGGGTCAGAGGGCAACATCTGTTTGTTGACTCAGTGAAAATCCCAGCACTGTTGAGTCAAACAGGAAGGCAAGAGCACACTGTGACAAAAAGTCCAAACATCCTACCACTTGAAATTACAGTGACTGAGACCAACACAAGGTCCATGGAGTAAACCTGTAGGAGCTTGTATAATATTCAATCCTGAATATGGAGTTGGTTCCCTCTCTACAGCTCTAACAGAAGGTTATTGAGTCAACACAGCATAGAAGATTCGAGGCACTATGAGCCTCAGCACTCTAACTTTACATGGAACTGCTGTGGTTCCTAAACACCTGAAGGTGTGTCCCAAAACTTTGGTCCATACTATGTAGGTCAAGGCTTGGAGCAACTTCTGATACTGATGGTTTTTGATCTTGTGTGTTTTTGTAAAATCAGACCCCAATCGTTGAGGCTTGCAGAGCAAGCACTGTAACAAAACAGCTCCCCACCTCCAGCAAAAAAAAGAAAGAGAAAGACTTAAACATGGTGTGTGGATATTAGTTTTGGTCATTTGGAGTGTTCATGAACTATAGCAAATTTAGAAATAGCTATCTGAAGACACAGAAGAATGTTTTAGAAGCATTTTGAGCATTAATGTCTCATTATTGTGCCACTAATGCTGAAAACAATCCAGCCAAAGACCTTATCAGAGAGTCAGCAGACCAGTTGCTGCAGTGAAAAAGTGACCAAATCAGTAACACTGCACATGATTAGATTCAAGTCGAGTGGTTACACATACTGACATTGACCGAAAGCAATAGCCTGCGTTTTTTGAGATTGGTAACGTGCATCACTGCGTCAACAGCAATCTCAGCAAACGAACACACAAAAAAGGGACAATCAGGAAAACAAAATACCACACAAAGAGAAGGAACAGTTTTGACTGTTGACATGAAAATGAACACTATTACGCAACAGAAGTTTCCTAATAGGAATTGCACATGGGTTGAGCAATAAACTCCACTCCAGCATGTCAGCAAAATGTGTCAGAAATGCCAAATTAGTACACGGGAGTCAAACTCCCCATACGCTACAGTCTTTCAGTCTAAATCGAAATGTGTGTGAAAGGAAAGGGTAAAAACAAAGAAAAAGCATGCTACTAGATGTAATAACTGATATGTCTAGCTTATATAGGTATGATGACATGCACAACAAGAGCTTTGATGTCACAGTCACCTAAAGCACTGAAGTCAGCAGTGCAATACACCACAAAACAGGTGACCAAAAAAGGAAACATCCCTTGGTTTAGCTCACAGTAAAAACAAAAAGCACATAACATGAGAACCTTGCATTATCTTGTTGCAGGCAGTATTTAGTGGTGCAAACCAAACTGCACCGATCTCACGCAACAAAGTAGCCAGTACAGTCGGACACCAGGTATGAGAACCAATTGTTGGTAGTTCCATTGAGATTCTCCTCAAAGTGATTTGGCACTGATACACATTATAAAGTCGTACGGAAGAATAGTTATGTTGTGCCAAGAGTATAAGCCACTATACATTGATTCCTAACATTTAACCACTGACATCAAGTGAGGTGAGTAAGACTGATCACCCTGTTGCAGCAGCACCTGTCAAGGGACAGAACACGCATTGCAAAAAGCAAGTGAACAGACAGTTCTTTGAGATGTGTGAAAAGCAGGAAAATGGGCAAGCATAACAATCTAAGCCACTTTGAGAACCAACTTGTGATGTCTAGACCAGTGATTTTCAATCCTACTCCTGAAGTATCACTGCCCTGCAGAGTTTCCCTACTCCTGATCCAACTGGCATAGCAGCAGCTATCAGCAATCCAAAAACTTCCCCAATTTTGAGTTATATCTTGAGTGTAAGGCCCAGTTCCCCTCATTTCCTTGGCCAATCGATTTGAGTAAACTGGGAATTCCTTGGTAATTTTGTGGAATTTCCTCCAATGGACTGGTGAAGGGAAGGAGAGAAACTAAACAAGACCCAGAAGTGGCTGTTTTTTGGACGGGTCAATGACAGGGGACCTGATGCTAACTAACTTACTCGCGGGCCCTTGCTGAAATAAACTGGATGTGTTACAGAAATAAAGCAAAAAGGCAAACAGTGGTTCCCCAGAACCAAAATTGAGAACATCAGGTCTAGACAACTGGTTCAGGACATGTTTAGGTGTTACAAGTTATTATTTACATAAAATCATGTTTAAAATAAAAGGGAGGGGGTAACGGCACATAATGTTCAGTACTATCCTTTCTGTTTATTACAAACAGTATATGCTTCACAGCCTGGAGAAAATAAAATACTAATGTTAATACTGATTATACTGCAATGAATATTATTTACAATGATCAATGCTTTAATAAACTTGACAACATAACGTTGACTAACTAAAAACGGTTCAGATGCATTGGCCCCATTTGTGCTGTGAACTATTCTGAATCAAGACAACACCACACAATTATGTATTTCAAAACAGACTGAAAGACTGTAACCAAAATATAGTTGTAGTACTTCATACCAGTAGGTTGTCAAACATACAGACATGGGCCTAAAAAGTGAAACTAAGCACCAGCTCCCGTGAGATTCAACAAAGCTAAAGCTACAAATAGTGAGAATAATGAGAACGGTTTTATCACCACAACTTAGCACCCAGAATCAAAACCAAATCCAACTGTGAGGAGTCGAGAGATTCACACTCCCAACCGAGCTGCCCTCACTTCCCTATACAGCTCTAGTTCTGTATTATGAAACAGTCAAACGGAGAACGAAAGTATGCGAGAGCCTGTGATTGTAGGAAGTGTTTGTTGGAGATTAGTGAGTCACTGACATGGTGAATGGTCTGCTTGCCTTGACCTTCACAGTTTATCACATTTCTATCACAGTGGCTGGGTTTTAACGCAACAAGATAGATTTAGGAAGCTCTAGCAGTGATAAAAAGCATGTTATTCATTTTGTCCTAATTTTTTAACTAATATTCACTTAAGAGGACAACTAGTTAAACTTATGGGGGGGAAGATAATTTCCACAATCAAAGCATGAAGCTGCAACAGAGATTAGCCAGGCAGGATGGATTATTATTCTCCATGTTGGTCAAACTTTCACTCAAAATATAACCTGGGGTTGCCAGAGAAATGCATTGACAGTCATGACCTGAGTCAAAAGTTTCACCTCTGAAGGGCTGAAGCAATCTCTATTTTGAACTTTGTCCATTTTTCAAACTAATTTGAAACTTTCACGTGCTCGGACTTGTGGGAACAGTTCTTGACCGTCTTCACCATTTTCAGATTTTACATAATTTGTTATTTCCGATGGTAAGACCTTCCTTCTACAGAGGCCTGCTTGTTCATACATTGGTCTGTCTCTAGAAAACAGAGCACTAAAAAACAAAAGGTTACAATGCACAATGTCCTGTGCAATCAGTTCTTAGAAACTGCAGTGGAGGACAAAAAAAAGACAGCTTGCGTAAAGGAGACCCTGTCCTCTGAAGAGACAACCCAGCCAACATGCTCATGTGGGTTTCACGTGGGTGAAAACTGGGCTAGCTGGGCTCCATGTGAGTCTGTAGGATTTTGCACATGTTTAGTTACTGGGACCCAGTTGGGCTTTTAAATGGGTCCATCATTACACAGACCTTTGTCGTCTCACACAGGTGTCATACAGATGCAGTGCAGAAAGAGGGCCATGTTTAACCCATCCTGCTTCAAACACTAACCCATGTGGGCCCACCAGAACAAAACTTCCTGGTTCCCAGATGGGTTACCCAGGGCCCCATATGGGCTATACAGGTCAACCAGTTCACCCAGTACACACAATTCACCTAGATCACTCAGTTCACCCAGTTTACACACAGTTCACCCAGTTTACACACAGTTCACAGGTCAGCAGTAACTCACAGTCGAGGTGTTTCTTCTTGGGGCCGCTGACTTCGTGGGTCGTGGCCTTACACACGGCTTTGCTCATGGCGGATCCGGTCATGCTGTGCTGAGCCGCGGCGATCCGGTCCGTGATGGACTGTCCGGACATGTCTGCCCCCCCTGTACTCACTCAACTAACAGCGGAATGAAGCCGGGCTGCGGCGGCGGGGCGGCTGCGTGAGCTGCGAGAGAGGCGGGCCGAACCTGACGGGTGTATATATGTGTGTGTGTGTGTGTGTGTGTGTGTGTGTGTGTGTGTGTGTGTGTGGAGCGGACTGTTAGCTAATGTAAACAGAGGAGCCGTCAGGCCGAGGACACGTCCTAATGCTGAAACCCGAGCACACAGGACACATCGCCATCTACCAGTCAGCTCGTTCAGAGGACACACACACTCAGCCGCTTCAACACACACCTCCTCACAGCCTGCTCACAGGTACACACACCATCCCACACAGCGCGAGTCGGGCTGGAGTCAACTGCAGGAAAAACTACAGTACACTACAGTAAACTACAGTGAAGTCAACTGCAGTAAACTACAGTCAACTACAGTTAAGTCAACTGCAGTAAACGACAATAAACTGCAGTAAACGACAGTGAAGTAAACTGCAGTAAACTACAGTAAACTACAGGAAGCGAGCGGACGCTCTCTGCCGGAAGTGCGGTTTGGAGCCGCTGTGCTGAACTCCGCAGTCAGTGAGGCAAACCGCTCTCTCCACACCGCGCTCCGCTCCCACACATTCTCCACCAAACTTAAAGGAACTTCTCTGAAACTAAAGCTGCAGCCCGAGCTGAACCGCTAACGTCCGTTATTCCGTCAGTTAATCTGTATGTTATTGTGTGAGTCAGCGCGCTGACACAGCGGAGTCCGGCCGGACACACGTCAGTAGGACGAGCCGCAGGATCGGGGCAG
Organism: Acestrorhynchus altus; assembly: GCA_034509495.1. Taxonomy (NCBI): domain Eukaryota; kingdom Metazoa; phylum Chordata; class Actinopteri; order Characiformes; family Acestrorhynchidae; genus Acestrorhynchus; species Acestrorhynchus altus. The sequence continues at coordinate 6,685,257 of JAVGWO010000026.1, read as the reverse complement.
CAGCTGGAGGAGGCGCCGACGGACAGGGTTCCTCTCAGAGCTCCTCTGTGCACCTCTAAGGCTTCCGCTCTATCGGCTTTTCCTTCTTCCGGTCTGTGAACAGCGATCCGCAGCGGCGGGACACAAAATGGCTGCGTACAGGTCAGCTGACCTACTGGAGCGCTGATTGGACAGAGAGAGAGAGAGAGAGAGAGAGAGAGAGAGAGAGACTGTTTCTTTTTGAGAGAGAGAGAGAGAGAGAGAGAGAGAGAGAGAGAGAGAGAGAGCGAGCGAGCGAGCGAGAGAGTGAGAGAGACTGTTTCTTTTTGAGAGAGAGAGAGAGACTTTTTTTAGAGAGAGAGAGAGAGAACTATGGGTTTTTGAGAGAGAGAGAGAGAGAGAGAGAGAGATATCTATGGCTACGTATAAGGCCCATGGCCAACACACTAATGCCATGCTAGAGGTTTTAGACAAAGCCCATAGTCAGCACATTATTTCCACACTAGAGGTTTTGGATAAGACCTGTAGCCAGCATGCTAATGCCACACTAGAGGTTTTGGATAAGGACTGTATCCAGCATGTGAATTCTACATTAGAGGTTTTGGATTAGGCCCATAGTCAGAAAGCTAATTCCATGTTAGAGGTTTTGAATAAGGCCCGTACCCAGCATGCTACTGCCACATTAGAGGTTTTGGATAAGGCCCATAGCCAGCATGCTAATTCCACGTTAGAGATTTTGGATAAGGCCAGTAGCCAGCATGCTACTGCCACACTAGAGGTTTTGGAAAAGGCCTGTAGACAGCATGCTAATGCCACCCTAGAGGTTTTGGATAAGGCCTGTAGCCATCATGCTAATGCCACACTAAAGGTTTTGGATAAGGTTTGTAGTCAGTACACTAATTCCACACTAGAGGTTTTGGATAAGGCCTATAGCCAGCACACTAATTCCACACTAGAGGAAAAGCCCACATCACTACAATCTCTTCAGATAATTGCACACAAAATTAACTACAAAAATAGCGAATCAACCAGAGCATCTGTTTTTCCACCATAACACTGACAACAACTCAGACAAAATCAGCATTTCTAGTCATGTTATTCAGAGCTTTGTTTTAAGCATTGTAATCTTTAATCTGTAATTATTCTTGCCATCTTGAGCTGCATTATGCTGCTATCTTTTCGTCATGGTGTGCAGTTGAATCAGCTCATTTGGAATGCCAATACTCTAGGGATAACTTTTTAGCCCACCATGAATATATGAACCCCTTCCACGCTTTGCTTCCTCATGCACCACTTTCACCATCCCTCTTTCAAGTACTGTTATCAACACATGCAGTTATAAGGCCGTTTTCACATAGTAATGTGAGGTGCATTTTGTCTGACATTAATATACATGCTCACCAGCGTTACTGATGCACAGTATGAGAGTGAATGTCTTAAAAAACTGACTATAAACACTATAGCATCAAATTAAGCACTATATTGTAAGGAACTGGTCCCTGCATGTTACAATGATGCAATCTTGGGTAAGACGTAAGGCACTACTTACTGGTCTATGTAAACTTTAGGGGCATAAATATTAATGAGTCAAAACTGTTATAAAACTGTTTAGGATTTTGGAATTTAGCCTGTTTTACCACCCTTTTTGAGGATGTAAGTCTATCACGTCCATCCAACCTCTCCTTATTCAACAATGCCAAGATAAATACAGTGTTCCAGTGTATGTCACATCATAAGAAAAGCAAAAAGGCCTTTGTCTTGAGGCTTGGAGGAGCTTCTGAAAACTGCTCTGGGGAGGATTTTTGAGTGCAGACAATTTGACATTTTTGTTTTTCTTTACTCACTAGCTGGTCAAGGCAGAATGAGGGTAGATAGAAAACTAATACTGCAAACTACAGAGATTAACATACATGAAATACAAATTTGTGTTTTATGTCTAATTTAAGAGGCTCAGGGACACAATACTATATTACAGAGTAACCTGTAATGTCAGAAATTATGCAAGGCTCTAGTAATAGGATTGTTTATACCACTTTATGTGCCAAATATAATGTAATTTCATAAAACTGATACTTGCATACATGTGTCAATTTTAGTCTGAAAATGCTGAGACAGCACCTTGTGTCCTAAGGACAGACTCCTACCTGTAGTAGACTTTTTTCAGACAATGCACAAAAGAGAACTGCTGATTTCCTTCTTAAACAGATGTGATTCAGTTAGTATATTGTCCTCCAGGACTGAATATCCCTGCTTTAGCCCCAAAGACAAAATACCTACAATATATATTTATTATGTGGCAAATCTTATCTTGTTTATTTGTAATTGTTTTAAATCGAACTATTATATAAAGACAAGGGCTTGACTTGTAGTCTCATTAACTTAGCCTGTTACTAATACTTTGATTTATTTCAGACTGAAGGACAAGCCTCATTCTGAGAAGCTCCACTTGGTGATATCCACCATTTCATAAATCTCCTCTCATATTGCTCAATATTGCTATTTTCTGACCACCTCTGCTAAAGCCTAAGGGTATATATATGAAAGAGTTTCTTTGACAGAATGTACAGAACACCATGAATGTTCTGACCAGTACATTTATGCTTTCATAAGTGGGTCACAGATGAGTGAACCCAGTTGTCATTTCCTAAACAACACTATAGTAAACAATTGCAATATGGAATGTTATTCAAGAGCACATTTCACAGAAAAAAAACCAACATATTTTCCAAGTTCATTTTATTCGGAAAACATTGTCATTGTTTCAAAATGTACTATTCATGCAGTTCATATACAAGTAACCTGTTTTAAACTCCAAAGATGTAAAATGTTTACACACCAAATATCAGGCTTCTTAATCTGCAGCCATCTAGACCTGTCCATTCATTATTATAAAGATTCTTTATTTTGAATTGCCATAAATGCAAAAGCAATGATGTACTGGTGCCAGGTCCAGCTGGATATTTCTGCTTTGCACCCAATGATTCTGGGAAGGCAGAAGATCTACCGCAACCCTGATCAGGAAGAAGCAGATAAGAAGATAACTGAATGAATAAATAAAAAATAATTGTTCTAGCTTGGCATATTTTTGAATGGGCTACAATAATAGACAGCCTTTCAGAGCAGAGCCCATTCACGTAGAACAGCCCTTAAGGCACAGTTATAAAAATGTTTAACGGATGAAGAGAGACAGGAAACTGGTGATGGAAAAATGGATATTTTTGGTGCATATACTCAAACACAGTGAACTGAACCTGAACCCGAGGGAACAGGTAATGTATGGAAATTGTAGGATATGAGCTGTTTAACATGTTAATATCAATATATTTTTCCACACCTCAATATTTAATATATACATTTCAGTATACACTATATGGACAAAGGTATTGGCATACACGCTGATTGATATTTAAAAAAGGTTGAACCTGCTTTTATCTGAGTAACTATCTCTACTGCCATCGGAAGGCTTTCGTCTGGATTTTGTAGCACTACTGTGAGTATCTGATTGCATTCAGCAGCAAAGAGATGTCAGGGTGTTGGATGATCTCCACCTCACCTCATCCCCAATTTATCTCAACATTACTAAATGGAGCATTATCATTCCAGTGAACACAGTTCCACTGCTACACAGCTAATCCACTGTAGTCCACACCTGGCATTATGCATGGTGCTGGTAGGCTCATATTTATCTGTTCCAGTGTGTGTGTGTGTATGTATGTACACACACACGCACTCAAATATGAGAAAGGCACAGCCGGTAACCCATACTCATGAATACATGTCCATTTCAAGACTGCTCTCATCTTGGGGGAACTCTGATCATCACATTGATAATAGAGCAGCCCCATCTAGAGGCAAGCATGGAGAAGTATTGCCATGGCAACTGGCTCCTCATGGCAACAGTAGCTACTGCCTGTGAATTACCTCTACAGATAGCAAGCTGTCAATCAAAACAGGTTCTTGAGGCCACTCACTCATAAACGATTTCAGCATTATGTACACATGACATGACTGACAGGTGTGAGAACAATCTGCTGAAACTGTGTGACCTTTTATATCCATAATGACTATTATTACTTCTGCTATAAGTAGGCGTTAATAGTCATCAAGAGTACAGTGTGAGGCCAATTACATACATAAAATACACCAATCGGTTCCATACAAAGATTAGTCTTTGATTTGTAAAATAATGCAACTCTTTCATTGCTTTACCTCCAATAATCAAAGCAATTCGTTCATTTGGGTTTTTTTTCAACATATTAGGGCAGACTCTTCAGAAAACTCTGAGACGGTGCTGTCATGATTATAACATCCTGCACCAATACATTGCTAAAATTCAAGGCCCCTTAAAAGGTCTCATGATTTCATCCTAATCTTTGTGTGTGTACATTCAGACCACTCCAGACAGGCTGTCAGTTTCTGGCCCCACTCCTATTGGCTGGCAGCATCCAGCACATATGTAGCGTAGTACACACAGGTAAATACTACCGGACAGTCCTACAGTGAAAGCCAACAAGATCAGACTCAGGTATGATGGCCCAGGTGTGTACACTACACCTGGGAACAGCTCACTGTTCATAACTGGAGGGTGCTCTGAACTCTGGGCTGTAAAGCAGAACAGAAAGGCAAATATGTTGATTCATTTTACAGTTATATGTAGGCTAGTACTGGTCAAGCTGGTTAAGCTGGTAGGTTTTTGTTTGATGGTTCAGCTGGTATACGAGCATGATCAATCTGATCAAGCTTGACTGTGCTGGTTGACAAGCATTTATAGTAAAACCAAGCTGGTCGACCAGTACGACCAGTATGTTGAAGCTTGATCAAATCAAAGGCAACACACATGTCAAGAGTTGATGAACCAGCAAGCTTAACCAGCTCTTGTTGATACAGAACTTGAGATGATATACATGATATAGAGAGCAGTACCTGAATGGAGGCATAATACTATGACAAGCAGAAGCTCAGCTCCTTTCCACATCATACTGTTGGATGAATGTGTTTTTATCCTGGGAGAGGAAAGAAATATTATAAAGGAAAACTGATGGTCTCAGGGAATAAACATGTTCAAAGTCAAGTTAAATTGATGATTAACTAAAAGAGATTCAAACATTCAGCTCAGAATACTCACCAGATCACTGGGTCCCAAGTGTTGCTGGAATTCTATCCATCTTTAAATCTTCTGGCGAAATGAACGAAGCGCTCCTCCCCCCCCCCCTTACTCTTCCTCACTCTGTTTGATCTTGGAGGAGCACGTTCAGTCAAATCTTACTTTCCCACAGACCAGTCCTTTCACACTGGCTTTTCCATCAGAGTGGAGGACAGACTGGTCGCCAGCACAGCATCTCCTCCGTTCCACCTTAACACTGGGGGAGTGTCACTCAGGAGCAGAGACTAGTGAAACAAGTGCTTTCATTATTATTCATTACCAGCAATCTCACTGAGAGCTCCCTCTGGGTGGGAGGGAAGGGTGAGCTCAAAACACAGAATTTTTGGGCAATTAGGTAACATTTTATTCATGAAACAACTTTTTTTTTTCTAACCAAAATGTATCAATGAGCACTTTCTGTCAGATGTATAAAATGAAATGATCTATCTGTGTCTGTCTTTCTCTCTGTCTTTCTATCTACAGAGGGGAAGAAAAGTATTTGATGCGCTGCAAGGTTTACAAGTTTCACCTCCAAAGAATGAAGAGGTCTGTCATTTTTATTGTGGGTACACTTCAACTGTGAGAACTGTGACAGAATCTGAATTTAAAAAATCCAGAAAACCATGTTGTATGATGTAATAATTGGATTTTATTACATGAAATAAGTATTTGATCCCCTACCAACCAGCAAGAATTCTGGCTCGCAAAGACCTGTTAGTAGTAGGTCTACTACTCTGCACTCATTACCAGTGTTACCTGTTTGAACTTGTTACCTGTATAAATGACACCTGTCCACACACTCAGTCAATCATACTCCAAACTCTCCACCATGGCCAAGACCAAAGAGCTGTCTAGGGACACCAGGAACAAAATTGTAGACCTGCAAATGGCTGGTGCAAATATTAGAAAATAAAAAAAAAGATGACTGTCCATCTTCCTCAGCCTTGCAAGATCTCACCTCATGGGGTAAAGATGTTTCTGAAAAAGGTCAGGAATCAGCTCAGAACTACACAGGAGGACCTTGTCAATGGATGGATGGGACTATGGATCGCATGATTTTGGGCCAACAACCTCCTTCCCTCAGTAAGAGCATTGAAGATGGGTCAAAGCTGGGTCTTCCATCATGACAATTACCCAAAACATGAATCAATCAATCAATCATTCAATCTATCTAAAAGTATAAAACAGTGTGAAAACAATATTTATATAAATACAGTGCAACATTATAGAAATTATATTATTTGTAGATGTTGAAGACTAAAATATGAAGGGCTTTTAGTAATACTACTACTACTAATAATAATAATAATAATTGAAAAACAGTAAAAGCTTGAATTCTTATTTTTTAAGAAATTAATTAGAACCAGTCCGAGGTGTACAATACCTTTGGGATGTGGTAGAACAGGAGATTGCATGAAAGCGCTCCTGAAAAATCAGCAAGAATTGTGTGATGCAGTCATGTCAACATGGACCGGAATCTCATGTCTCCAACATCTTGTGGAATCCATGCTATATACCCGGTATTAGTCTAGAGCTGGGTGAGTATATGGTGTCATGTTTACCATTTCAGTTTTATTACATTGATATATATTCAGTTTTCTGATTACAGAACAACACACAGTGCTATTTCCATCTGATGGAATAATAGAAAGTATCAATATTTCAGTATCAATCCCTCCACAGATATGCTAGAATTAGACGTGGACAGAGTGGACAGATAGTCTTTTCTAGATAGTTTTATCTGATTTTACGTAAAAGTGTCCACCAGACTCAGTATTCATTGATCATAGTATAAGGAACTGTCTAACAAAAAGTACCCCTGGTCATTCCTGCCCCATATGAGATAAATGTCAGGTTATGGCTCATTGCCAGCTTCTGTGGATTACCAGTGGATATGCCCGGCGATGCAAATGATGCCTTTATTTCAGTTGAAGAAATGCCAATTAAAGGTCACAAACAGATGCTTTTCCATTGCTTTGTTTTTTTTTAATCTCATACACAATGCATCTGAATGAAGCAGTAGCAAGAGCCAATTCCAATGTTCTCTGCATTACCATATGTATGCAATCATTCCAGACTGGAACACCCATTATTTGTAAACCCATAATCTTTTAGGTGTATTTTCAGAGCATGCATGCTAAGAGGAACCTTAAAATTATGGAGGAGAGCAGGGCTAGAGAGTACGTGGCAGCAGTAATTAGTAAGGGAAGTGGTGGAGTGCAGGGAGACACACTGTGGCATATGGGTTATGACATGATAAACACTTCAACATATTCCCTAGAGCACCTTTTCTATTCAGATGAGCAGCACCAACAGCCCAGGACACATTTAAACACCAGGCACGCACCTGCTCATCGTCTCACACACACACACACACACACACACACACACACACACACAAGTAGCAGTTCAGGCTCTAATACAATTTCATTTTTACATAGACAGACATATGCATACACACACATAAAAAGCATACACATTTTGTGAAAAGCAACCGCCACACACATTTCCTGCACAGCTGGTGTGTTGTAGTGTAGCTATGAGACAAGTGTTGAGTGTCAAGTCTGCTGCATACAGCATTTTACACTGATGACATTGTTTTTTTTGGCACAAGTGTGAATGCTTTGGATGCAGCTTTCTCAACAGCGGTCTACTGGGGAAGGGTGCAACAAAACCAGAAGGCTGTAGCTCTCACATTTAAAAACTAGGGACTATTTTGATGAAACTGAAGCTAGAGCTAGAGCTTACCACAGCAAGACTGAAGTAAAAACTTGAAACCATATAAAAAAAACTATGTAACTATGACTGTTGCAATCCCAAAATAAAAAAAAATGACTATCAAAGTTGAAAAAATTATATTTAATAAAGGTTTATTGAAAAATAGTTTCACCATTGCAAAGATAAAAAGGAACATCAGAAAAACAAACAAAAAAAACAAACAAAAAGAGATAAATTAAACATTTGAATTGCAAGGTAGAGGATCTTAGTCAAAGTAAACAATTTAATTAAATGTATGACTAATTTATATATAAAAAGTATCAAATACATGGCTTTTCCTTATATTTAAATTAGGGGGTGTGATATGGTAAAAATATCATAGCAAAATATTTAAAAAACATTCTTACTATTCTCACAATATTTATTAGGATAAATATCAGAATAAAAAAAATATGTAGTGGCAGATTTATTTAAATACTCTCCCACATTGAGTACCATGATTTCATCAAAATGTGCTGCATTTTATCTGATTTAACAGAACTACTTACACTGTCTGTAATAAAGCGTGCAGTCGTTCAGTGTTTTTTAAACACTGAAGATTCCAGGCGTTTCTGGTAGGACTTTAAAGCAGGGGTGGAGAGGGAGACCACCACATGATTTCCCTGCTCCTGCACCTAGATAATTAACAGGTGAATTGAATAAAGTGTGCTTGAGCAAGAAAAACACTAAAATCTGCAGGAATCATGCTCCCCAGGACAGGAGAGCCCACCCCTGCTTTAAAGCATGGTATCTCTACTACATGGACAAAAGTATTTGAACACACAATCCACTCAAGAGCTTTTACGACATCCCATTCTAAACCTGGATGCATCTTGTAGCTCTAACAGCAGGTTTGTAACTCTGCAGTTACCAGTTCAGTAGGGTGTTGGACACTTACGCATCATGAACCTCAGCAGTTGGAAACCCAGAAAATCACTGGGTTTCTACATGGTTTTTAATAAAACCACTCACAGTTGATCATACACTATCTAGGAGGGAAGGAAGTCCAGCTACTCGTTTGATTTCCTACTACAGTCCCACACACTTGTTCAGTGAGCTCTTTAGAACAATAGGACTGAATTGAATGTAAAACTGAATGAAAGACTGAATTCAGTTCTTACGAGGTGTGTCCCAATACTTTTGTCCATATCGTTTATCAGTATGACTACATCAGCAGTGTCTAACACCAGTGTTCAGCTCTGATCGCTATGAAAGGCAGTTTTATGTCACATCGAATTGAGGCCATCACTCATCAACAGAGGAGACAGCTCATTTTTCAAACTGCTGCTGATGCACCATTGCCTGACAGCCAACAGCACTGGGCCTCCAACTCTGCCACACCAGCTAACATCGCATTTAGGGTAGATAGAGGAGAGCCTTGCCAACTTGGGCTCTCTCTTCCTCTGGCTGCTGACAGCATCACAGCGTAGCTTGCATTAAGTAATAAGTTCTAAAACAAAAGAAATGTAAAAAAATGTATTTATGTTTTCAGGCACATTCGGTAGATGATGATAAATGATATAAGGACTTTGACATAACTCAAGTTACTGCACAGTGTGATATTACAGTCAGTGAAATAATAATTCACTTGTGATTTATTAATAGTAATAATCATCATCATCATCATTAGGACTCAAGTGCTCATTAAGTCTTTTTGTTGCAGAATCAATGTTACTCTTCTTGAGTTTGAATCCAAATGTTTAAAGTTCCTAAACTGGTTAAAATCTGCATGTTTATAAAATATCTTTAGAATCATGCTAATGCTCCACTGACTGTAACAGAGAGAAAAGCACAGCTGTCCAATCAGCGATGGAGCTGCATGAGACATTCTGCAAACAACTGTGATTTGTCTTTATAGCAGTGACGAAAAAGTGAATTACACTCACAAGGAGCAAAAAAAGACCAATTCTCACATAATGGTGTTTTATGACAAAATGAAAAGCAGGCTAATTCTGTTCCCTTTAATGAAGCTGTATCTTCTGGAGAGTAAGACTTGGCAGTTTTTGCATTACGGACTTCCCACAGGCTACTTAAAATTTTACGGTTTGTGTATTAGCTTTAATAAGAGGCTGTGAAAAAGCCATAATAATCAACAGGGTTTTCTTTTGATTAAAACATGTCCAAAAGTAATGTCTCACACCTTTAATACAGTTGGCAAGTTGTATGATATATTAAACCCCACTGAGCATTCTCTCTACCTGTTATAGAACACTATGTAGAATGTTACCCTGAAATAACAGCTTCAGAATCCTGTGCTTCATACTCCACTCATTTCTAAAAGAGAAAATAGTATCTCCATCCTTGCTACTCCAGACTCAGCACATTGCTAACTGCAGAATGGTAAAGGAGGCAGGACAACACCTGTGAGAATTGTGAACACTAGTCATAATTGTGTAAAATTCTGTATCTCTCAGGTTGTTTAGAAATGCATGTGTAAAGCATGTCATTTAGGGGGGGCTCAAGGTGCAAGAAATAACAATTCTCTTACAATTCTGCTTTAAAATTATCTTAACATCAATGTGCTTTTGGGAAATTAGGCCCAGAATAATTGTGGTGCAGTTTCTTTTTTGTGCAGAGTAAAATATCACTGCATTTGTCTTTTTTTCTTCTTATCTCAAGCTGTTTTGAAGCCCTGATGACAATTATTATTATTATTATTATTATTATTATATTTATAATTAATAAATTAATTATTATTATTAATAATAATAATAATAATAATATTAGCATTAGTATTAGCTTCAAATCCATTGAGTAGATGCAGTGTATTTACATGGATTAATCTGTGATTTTCCTCGTGTTTTAGAAATCACTGCTGTCTCTGGAAGGAGTGCGTATTCTGGAGCAGGCAGAGCAGCCAGAACCTCTGCGTTGACGCAGGTTGTAGTCGAACGATGGTAAGATGACCAAGTTAGGGTCTGAATCCATAGGATTGTTCTCCGCTTCACGCGCCATGATATTCTCCACCAGACACATGATTGCTGCATCAATGTTTGTGTCATCCTGAGAGATAGAGACAGAGAGGGAGAAAGAGAGTGATGAGCCAATTATTGCAAGTATTATTATTAAACACTGTAGAAAAGACGGATGCTGTGGTTCCATTCTCTTCTGTTCTTAGAATGAAGACAAAATTGTCCGCCATGTTGTCAAATTTGCAACCACAGTCTGGGAAGTGGGACCCGAGGTGAAGTCAGACTTGCCTTCTCATTCAGTAGACCCACCCCTTCACCCAGAAAACAAAACACGTCTACTAACAGTAATTTCTCAACAGTAAAAGTGCAGTTCATGTCCGTTCAACTAAAACTCAGCAACTCCATGTAATGTAATGTTTCTTCCAAGGTGGTCAATCACTGCATTCCTACGTGTAAAGCTTCTAGAAAGAATCTAACTTTGGAATTAGATACTGGAGATGCAAAATTTGGAGGAAGAGTTTAAATGGAAAATTGTCTGTTATGGATGGGCAGAGCTACACCACAACCTGCAAGTAGCCAGCAGAGACACTAGACCAGCAGTTCACAACTCTAGCCTTTGAGCACCAGCAAAGATTGGAGATGCCTGACTCAAACACACCCGCGTTTTAGCTTGTTTGAGGTGGTTTGAGTAGGGCAACTATCAAACTTTACTGGAGACCAGCTCTTCAGGACTGGAGCTGTGCTGCTCTGTGATAGAACTGTGGTCAGATATTGCACCGTCCATGCTTTTCTACAGTCAGTGATTATTACTGTTATTGTTTTTGCTCGTTTGTTGTAATTCTTTGATGCTGCTGTTGATATTCATGTTAGTTAGAGAGAGAGAGAGAGAGAGAGAGAGAGAGAGAGAGAGAGAGGGACAGGGAAAAAAGAGAGAAGGTGGAGAGACATAAAGAGAGGGATATGGTGGGATATGAGAGGGGCCATATGAAAAAATGCAATAGGGGAAAGAGAGAGAGTGAAAGCTACAGTGGTAGATATGGGGCAAGAAGAAGGGGAAGAGAAAGAGGAAGGGCGGTTACATTATCTCATTGGTCAGCTATCTTGACCTGAACTGAACTCTGAGAGAAAGAAAAGGACAGAGAAGCAAGGAAGAGAGTCGGGGGAGAGGAGAGAGTGAGAGCAGTATGTGGTTCAGCATGAGTGAGAGTGGGTTCATTATTGATTGATTTATAGATAACTTTTATTGACAGACGCATGACTGACCACTTAGGTTAACATTATTAATTAATAATGTGACACACAATATATCCCAATGTTTGAGGACACCCTTCTAGTGAATGGACACACAGCTTGTCTAGTCCCTTTAGAGAAGTAATGCCAAAAGAATAGAACTCTCTGAATCAGATAAACATGAACCTATTGGCACCATGCCTAATGCCAAGCTATATTCAGCAGTGGAATGGTATTCTCTGGAAAGATGGTGCTCCATCCAAAACTTTTGGGATAAGTTGGTTTTGAGCATGCACACAATCATGCACTCACCTACCTTTGCTGACGTCTCATACCAGCCCACAAAGCCATGCTCTCTGGAGAAGGTGTCCAGTTTGGGCAGTTTGGCACAGAGACCCTGCTTCTGCTGGTCGCACTTGTTTGCGAGCAGAACAGCTGGAACTGGGCGACCGTTGTTCAGAGCTACTTTAGTATCCAGGTCACACTTCCATTTCAGCACAGCCTGGAAAGTGGAGGCTCGGGTCATGTCGAAGACCACCAGAGCCCCCACAGCTTCTCGATAGTACACACGAGTCATGTTGCCATAGCGCTCCTGTCCTGCAAAACACGACAACAAAAACAGGAAATACACCATAATATACTCACATCTCACAGATCAGCCTATTCCAAAGTTCACACTTACACTTATGCTTACTGGTGTGCACATTAAGTAAGGTAGAAAGAATCAACTGATTTGCAGTCATGCATTGCGAGGTGTTGTGCCAGACTGTCATGGAGTCACTCAGGGGTCATCACCAGTGAGCAGTCCTGCATTTGTCTTGGTGGAGGCGACCAATGAATTCACCATGGTTAGCACAAAGATCAATATTTTGTTGTGATGTGTCTCATACCCAGACGTCCTGGTGTCATGTTGAGGGGTGCAATTTCTTATAATGCCAGATCTTTAGTCTTCATTACAGGCACTTGGAGCAAAGTTACATTATTGAGGTCCTGCAACTGGTGGCCCTACCGTTTCTGATTGCTGCTGTCCCAAGAGCTTGCCTTGAGGACAAAGATGGCATGGCCAGGCTCAGCGGACTATGCACCGAGGAACGCAGTTTGAATTGCAAGTCATGCTGCTTGCCATCAGCAACCAGAGTCCAAGAGAGCAAAAATGGCCATGTTAGGTGCAGAGTGCGATCCTGGCAAACACAGGTGTCCTTTGTCATTGTATTGGAGCAGGATACAATGGTGCTTTCCACCGAGCTCGTTGGCTGCCCAGCCATAATGTTATGGCAGCAGTTTGAAAAAGAGGTGGTGGCTGGCTTCACATGTATCTGAAAAAGAATGTGCTTGCCTTCACACTCCTAGTGTGGTGAGCACTGTATGTGATAGAGTTCTAACATGGTTGGGTAATTGGCACTTCCAAATTCTGGGATAAAATTACATAACATGTAAATACATAACATTCTACAAAACCAAAAAATCTCCAGAGTGAGCTATTCTATCTGCAGAACGTCTCTTCAGGGACTAGACAAGCTGTGTGTGTGTGTGTGTGTGTGTGTGTGTGTGTGTGTGTGTGTGTGTGTGTGTGTGTGTGTGAGAGAGAGTGAATTTGCACATCTGTGTTAGCAATGGGTGCAACTTAATGTAGCTGAATTAGTAGAAGAAGTGTCCACAAACATTTGGACATATAGTGTAAGTGTGTGTGAGAGTCTTGGTGCTTGCGTATAGGTGGTGTGAGCTCCGGTTTCCCTCACATGAAACAAATTTAGGCATGAAACCAGCTGATAACACCACGCGACTTCCATCACTCTCACTCACATTCCCTGAAATGGACAGAGAGAGGTTTATCCCATTGTGAACCGAAAGACACAGAGAATCAGGGAGCACAAGGAATGTTTAAACAAAGCATTCCAAGGGGGGTGCGTAATAAAATCAGAAACGGCAAATGATTAACTCTGCTGACGCTGTAACAGCAATGTCCAGCCCACCGTGACCACACTCCTAATTATTCATGTTTGGGATGACATTTTCTGAAGAAACAAAGACATTTATAGAATCGATAGCAACAAATGGGTTAGAGCTCCATGCATGAGTGAAGCAACAGCGATGAGAACCCACGTCAGCTGAGTTCAGTAGTCTTCTGGAATCTGACCATAAAGCAGAATAAACTTACTGGAAAAGCAGGTTAATACAGTCTCTGGCAAGTGATTCTGGAGGCTAATCCAACATCCCAGTTAAATATCCTGTTGCCATTGCTTGGATGACCAACTTCTCAACCACATTGACCAACATGATCAAGAATTTCAACCAGCATGTTCCAGTATTACCAAGCTGGATGACCATCAAGTCATTCTCAAACCCAGTCCTGGCGGCGTCCCTGCCCTGGACATTTCAGCAGATTCTCAGCTTTAAAACGCCTCCTGATCTGAGCTGATTAGTTGAGTCCAGTGTGGTGGGAGTAAGTGATCCACTGAATGTGCAGGGCTGAGGGGCACCAGGACTGAGTTTGAGAAACACTGGCTTAGAACATGTGAAACAAGATCACAAAAAGCTGGTCTGGAGCTGGATTTTTGAGCTTAAACTTAAAACATTCCTTTACCATTATCAACGTTACCCAAGAAACCTGTGTACAGATCCACTGGCGGATTTGGACAGTAAACACTGCTGGAGATGATGTAGATGTAGAAAGTATAGTCTCAACGTTTCTGTTGAAAATGTCACGTTTACAGTGTCGGCCTATTTTCACAAGCACTCTGGAAATCAGGGGTGGTCTGCACAAAGTGAAATACTATATCTGAACCAGAGCTGGTTGATCACATGATGATACGAGGTCTACACATCGAGTCTGATGGTGGATCCATCTTTGCGGGCAGTCACATTCTTGTCTTCCAAGTTTGACAAAAGGCTCAGGATCAGCTACAGACATGATATGAATATCATAACAAACCGCCACACTTGCCTTATCTAATCATCAGTATTGTGTGATGAAAAATCGGTCAGTACTCCAGCTTGGAAAACAGCTAAAATTCACTCATTTTCATGTACATGCTCAACCTGCACGCAGAGTCCGACTGACCAGAGTGAGAGGGAGGGGCTGTGTGCTTCTCTCTGCTCACACAGTGTTCAAATTCCAGAATAAAAGTCCCGAGAAGGGATAATCCTGATACATATATAAATAATAAAAATAATAAAGGATTGGGTTGTTGTGTTTTTATTGGCATGACTGTCATTATTAAACATATCCTTATCAATCTAATCTTTATAAATAATTCATGTAAAGTGTCTTATTGTTAAAAAAAGTACGTTTGATGACATTTTTAAGGAAAAAAAAAAACATTTATAAAACTCAAATGAAGACACACTGGAGTAGTCTTAGGGTCTGCTGAGAATAAAATCTCCTTTGTTTTGCTTACCAGCGATGTCCCACAGCTGCAGGCGGATCACTGTCCTGTGGTCCCAGTTGAGGACCTTTAGGGCAAAGTCCACCCCGATGGTGGCTCTATAGTGCTGGGAGAACACTTGGTGCACGTAGCGCTTGATAATGGCTGTTTTCCCCACACCTAAGTCTCCAATGACCAGCACTTTCAGCAAACGCTCCTGCTGCATCCCCCACCCTGACTGACCACACCAGTACCCAAACCTGACTGACCACACCTGACCCCAAGACAGACTGTCCACACCTGACCCCAAACCAGAATGACCACTACTGACCCCAAAACAGACTCACAACACCTGACCCCACCCTAGCTGACCATACCGGACCCCAAAACTGACTGACCCCACCTGACCCCAAGTCAGACCTCAAAACAGACTGACCACACCAGATCCCACCCTGACTGACCACACCAGACCCCTATCCAGACTGACCACACCAGACCCCAAACCTGACCCCAAACCTGACCCCACCCTGACTGAGCACACAAAACCCCACTACCGCGGACACTGGAGCAGTGTTGAGTGACCTGCACATTTCGCAGCTCATTAAACTCTTCTAAACTCCGAGTCAGAGCTCAGCTCAGCTCAGCTCTCCTCTCCTCTCCTCTCCTGTCTTGTCCTCCTCTTTCTCCTCTCCTCTTCTCCTCTCCTCTCCTCACGCCTGTCTGCTTCAGCTCGCTCCACCACACAGCCAATTAAACGCGAGTTTAAGAAAAGCCCAAAATTGCAGAACTACATCTCCCATCATGCCTCAGGCTCGCCACGTCCGCCCGTAAAACCTGGACTAAAGTGGAGTTCAGAGAGAAGCAGAGGCTCATTATCAGCTCCGTTACTGTTCCTACAGGAGTGTGATCTGACCACGGCTTTACCTCCACACCTGATCCGTTTGTACTTCAGATACTACAGCCCTACCCTACATATTATACCCCCCATCAACCCGTCCCACCACCAACCTATCACGTAATCCCACCACCACCCCATCACCTCATCCCATCATCACCACCATATCCCACCACCTCATCCCACCACCACCATCACCTGATCAAACAACCTCATCCCACTACCACCACCACCCCATCAACTCATCCCATTTTGATGATGAGTATTTAGCTCGTCTACAGACATGTCCAACATGACCAAGCTAGTTAACCACTGTCAACTAGCATGACCACCATGGCCATAGAGAATGACCAGCGTGACCAAACTCAAGTACACAACTAAAAATCCAATCCAAGATGAGCTACTGTTGGTAGCTGGTTTTGGATGGTCTAAACTGGTCTTTGATGATCAAGGTGGTTAAATGATGGCAAAAATATGCCCTATACTGGTAAACTGTTTGGTAGACCAGCATCTTGATCAATCAGCTCTTGACCAGCAAAGTGTATGGTGTATTTCAGTTTGTGATGCTTGTGATGCCGGTCAACCAACATGACAACATCAAAACACTGGTTGAGCAGCATGACCAGCATCACCATCACCCAGTTATCATGCTGAATCTTGGTCACCTTTGGAAAGGTGGCCATGATGGTTGACCCGTGTAGTCTTTCGGGTCATGCTGGTCATCTTGGGAAAATTGGTCTTCATGGTTGACCAGTGTAGTCTTGCGTGTCATGCTGGGCAGCTTGGGAAAGATGGTTAAGCTGGTTGACCAGTGTAGTCTTGCAAGTCATGGTCATTATGGTTGACCAGTATAGTTTTGTGGATCTTGCTGGTCAAATTGGGAAAGATTGTCAACTGGTAAACTGGTTGACCAGCAGGTCATGCTGGTTTTTCCAACATGGTAGTAAGAGGTGATCAAGCAGCTTGGTCGAGCATGGTCGTAATTCCACTAAAAGAGCAGCATTTTTCGCTGCGCAGCTCTTCTGAGCTTTACGACGCTGGTGCTGATGCGGGATGAGTCAGGCTGTGGGATGTTGCTGCCATTTCATCAGCACAATTCCCAAACAATTCCAGCGTCCAGCTGATCACGGGGCGGTGCTTGGGAGTCTGACCTGGTGAGGAGTGTGGTGGGGGTCTCTGCTGGGACAGTAGAGGGTTTACTGTGGACTGGCTGTCAGGAAGGGAGGAGGCAGGCTGGAGCAGCTTCCCTATAAAGTCTACCTTCCTTTCAGGAGCATGGAGACCTCTCTCTGCTGAGCAGCCCAGCCTGACACAGTAAGTAGGATAGAATGCAATTAATGAGAGGTGTTTATTGTTCCACTGACCCTGTGAGAAGAGGATCTGGACTGGTCACACTGGGTGGGCCTTTTGAAAGAAAGACTGCTTGATCCTGTGGTCTTAAGTCTTAAAGTACTTAGTACCTAATATTCTCTCTGCCTTTGTTTTGATGGGCTTTAAATGATGTAGGATAATGAGTTAGTTTGTGGACATCCCAGAGACGATTTTATGGGATATTATATATAATAAACGTCAGGGTATAATTTGATATTATCCTGATCTAATGTGCATGTCAGAAATGTGAGTGCATGTTGTTTATGTGCATGCAGCAGATATATGTCCTCACCGTGGCTACGGCATCCGGTGTGGGACAATAGGATGGTGGCTGCTGGATGACTGGTTGAATACTGTGGCCTATAGTGTTTGCACTGGCAGGCACCCTGTATAATCCTGTCTGGACACAGCAGTGTGTGTGTGTAACAGCAGAGATGCATCTGCAGCCAATTTACAGTCACCAGCATTTACCACCAGTAGCTCACAAAGGCATGTTCTAGAGCAGGGGGTCTCAGCCTTTTCCACTTCACAGCCCACTGACAATGAAAGTGTGAGAATTTGGGCCTGAACAACAGCTTTTAAAATAGCAGATCTTCATTAAAAACATCTGTCTGAAATGTAGCTTACAAAAATGGTCAGTCTCTATGTTGGGCCCCAAGTAGCAATGACTAATCTCTTGATTTTTCTTTTTTTTTTTTTCACTCAGACTTAATGATTATGATTTAAAAGTGCCATTTCTGGCCCACTACAGACTACTGCCTCACCCTGAGAATGGGCCTGCAAGCCACTAGAGAGTGCTTCACAGCCCACAGGTTGAGAAACCCTCTTCTATAGGATATTTAGGGTGTGAGAACAGGGCTCTAAAAGGAAAGGACATACAAAAGTGCACATAAACAGAACTATTTGGCTGCATTTCAGCTATTTAATCATTTTATCAGCTTCTTCCTGGTCAGGGCTGAGGTGCATGCCTCGGCCGGGCATAATTTAACATGCCCAGCTCACTTAAAATGTGTGAACCAATGCCTTGAGAATGGGGGCGTTGCCATAAGGACCTGGCAGGAAACAGCACAAGTGATGGACACAAACATGGACACAAAAACTTTAAATCACACATTTAAAGCACCAACATCACTGAGCATGACTAGCACTTCAGCTTTGATTTAACGTTTGACTACATTCTCTTTAATCTAGCACTCATATGGGAATCATTTCCTTGTATATATAGTAGGAATTGGTCTTGGTGGATGCACACAAATACAACACGTAACATGAAAAACACAACAGACAAGTACACAGACTGCTCACACACACAGTAAATTCAGAGCAAACAGATGTTGATTAAGACTGAAAGTCTAGTAATAGAGGTAATGTAGAGGTTTGAGGAAACATTAATGTACTGTCGTTGCAGAAAGTTCCAGACTGATATCATTTATAAAATTATGCAAAGACACATTTATGCCACAGAAAGGCATCTGTGCTGATCTATTTAGTTGGTTTTCAATCCTGGCCCTGGAGTACCACTGCCCTGCTGCTCGCAGTGTGTTCCTGCTGTAACACACCCAGTTCATTAGTTCATTTTGATTAGTTGGATCAGGCGTGCTGGAATTAGGAAAAACTCTAACCACTGATTTATTTAATAGTGTCCCCTTCAGTTCATGAGCACCACAGCTCTGACAACTTATGCTGACTTTGATGGTTCTGAGTCTACAAGAGGGGAGTGGTTAAAAGACAGTGGAAATTTCACATCCAAAACTCTATATTCTGATCTTCTCGTAATCTTCTTTACTTACCAACAATAATCCAATATTTAATTCTAAAACCACTAAGCTATAAAAGAAGCTGTTTTAACATCATATCATACATTCATATTTTGCTGTTGTCACTCTTATACTGATAGTCATCAGTACCACCATCCTATCTCAAAGTTCAACCATGATTAGACTTGCTGCATGTCAAATCTAACCTAACCAATATTACCATACCAAAGCTTTAGTCACTGTATGTATTGGAGGGGACATGTCCCCCCCTTGTTGCTAACATCTCTGACTTGCATGAAACGTTGCTACATCATTTTGCACTAGAACTGTAATGAATAATAACTGAACCTAAAACTGGAAAGAAATAATATTTTCCTTGAAGAGATTTAAATATGAAGAAAGAGTTCAATGTAAAGGTATTTTACCAATTTAAAGGCTCTTCACATTCAAAGATTCTTTAAAATTTGTTCTTTATGGAACCAAAACTGCTTCTGCTATGTCATTGCACTATGTATTGCGCCCTTATTTTTCAGAGTGGATTGTATATACCAATGCTGCCGGGGCAAAACATAACTTGACATATCATAACTAGAGGAAAAGTAAAATTACAAACCAATTTTGAAGTTTATCCACCTCATTTTTGCACCCAGACAGGAGAGTCAGATTGTAATACTATAGAGAAGGAAGATGAAGGTGACCAGGAATAATAAATGATTAAACATTTAGACTGATACATACAGAAGACGCATCTCTCAGTATGGCGTCAGGTACAATGCAACATGCCAGACATCTCTGAATGGAGTTGATGAGGTTCCTAATGATGTTCTGCAATAATCCATCCCATGCAGCTTGAATATTCTCATTCAGTTCCTGGAGATTGTGTGGTAGGGGTGGAGTGTTGATAGCGCGTCCAATAGCATACCACACATATACAATCAGGGATAGGTCTGGTGATGCGACTGGCCATGGCATAGTATCTGTGTCTTCAAGGTGAGCTTGAGATGTTGTATGTTGTCCTGATGGAATAGTACACCAAGCATGCTTTTCAAAAAGGTAGTATCACTGGTTGTTGAACCTCTTTAATGTAATGTTTGGCTAAGTGCCTGCAATGATGACCAAAGGTTATCTAGCATCATACGAAATTGCACCCCACTCCATGACACCAGGCCTTCTGGATGTGTGACATGTGACAGCAAACCATTGATCTTGATGCTGAACACAGACTAACTGTTGTAAATGAGATCTGTGAGTGTGAAGAAACACATAAGGTAAAAATTCTATACCAGTGAATTCTTTTCCTGCTACATCCATCTCAAGCACTATTTAGGAGCTTTATTTTTAAGTGTTCTTCAGAGTGAGGAGGAGATACGTAATGCTGTCACCAATGAACAGTAGCTGAAATAGTGTCTTCCAGCCGTCTAATATGTAATTACTCGGGGAGTAATTTCAACCTGCAGTGATGTCACTCTCAGCCCGGTAAGACAGGCTGCAGAAAAAAGACACAAACAACTGTCTTCCATTCAGCTGTGTTAACATTCAGATACATGATCATGTTTGACAGAACAACACAGGGAAGAGGGATGTCATAGGGTCAGGTGTTGACCTATATATGTATCGGTAAGTGCTATATTTCTTCACTGTAATTGTTTGAGTTTTTACTCTTGATCTCCACAGAGCCGGACAGCTATGGAGGCGATATGGCTTTACCAGTTTCGTCTGATCGTCATTGGAGACTCCACTGTTGGTAAATCATGTTTGATCAGGCGCTTCACTGAGGGTCGTTTTGCCCAGGTGTCAGACCCAACAGTAGGTGTGGATTTCTTCTCTCGCCTGGTTGAGATCGAACCGGGGAAACGCATCAAACTCCAGATTTGGGATACAGCGGGACAGGAGCGCTTCAGGTACAGAACCTCTGCAACCTGACTTCACTTCTTGAGGGATGCTGTGGTTTTTTTTTTTGCTTTGTTTTGTTTTTTAGAAAAATGTGTGTTAAAATCACTTTTTTATGTTAGTAATGAATTAATACACTAAAGATTTGGACAGCACCTAAGGTTCATTAATGGTGGAGGAGGCCCCACCTCACTTGAGAGGCTGTGTGGAGCCCCTGAATTCTCAGATCTGTTAATGCAGCAAAAGGAATGAGGTGTTAATGTCATAGTTGATTTGTATTTATTACAGAAATTCAGGTCGTATGTAACCTGAGTTGCCTCAGTAGCACCCTGGTAAAATTGCTGAACTGTTCATTCTACACCTATAAACAAAAACATTTATGCTAGAGGTATAATATAATGCCATTATCTGTTTCTCTCTCTCTGTTTAGGGCTCTAAATATCTGTATCTGCTGAAATGCACTTTCTCTAAATATAAAATCGCTGTCACACCAAAATACCAACATAATCCAAAACGTCTTTTGGAGCATTTTATTGGTCCATTTATCATGAAGTTTTGCAATAATATAAAGAACATCTGCCAGATTAACATTTTTTCCAAAAGTGAACAAACATGTTTTTTTTGTATGAGGAACTATACACAAGACTACTAGTATAAAGTTTCTTTAGTGCATCTCAGGGATTTAAAATATTCAACTTTATTCCCTAATATAATTCAAAAAGGTAAATTGTTGTATATCTTAAATGTATTTCAGGCCTTCTTCATTTTAATATTGATACAATTTGAATAGCAATCTACCCAAGCTTGAAATCTTCAGATTCTGGATTTCTGATTTTCATGAGCTATAAGCTACAGTGCATCTGGAAAGTATTCACAGTGCTTCACTTTTTCCACAGTTTATGTTACATGTTACATCCACATTCTACCCATAATACCCACAATGTGAGAAAGGTTTGTTTGAAATCTTTGCAAATTTCTTAAAAATAAAACACAAAAAGTGCCTTTGCTCAGTACGATGTTGAAGCACCTTTGGCAGCAATTACAGCCCCAAGTCTTTTTGATTATGATGCTACAAGCTTGGCACACCTGTTTTTGGGAAGTTTCTCCCATTCTTCTTTGCAGAACCTCTCAATCTCCATTAGATTGGATGGGACAGTTGGACAGGTGCACAGCCATTTTTAGAACTCTCCAGAAATGTTCAATTGGGTTCAGGTCTGGGATCTGGCTGGGCCACTCAAGGACATTCACAGAGTTCTCCTGAAGCCACTCCTTTGTTATCTTGGCTGTGTGCTTGGGAGTCGTTATCCTGTTGGAAGACAAACCTTTGTCCCAATCTGAGGTCCAGAGTGCTCTGGAGCAGGTTATCATCAAGGGTGTATTTCTATATTGCTGCAGTCATCTTTCCCAGTTCCTGCTGCAGAACAACATCCCCACAACATGATACTGCCACTACCATGCTTCACTATAGGAATGGTATTGGCTAGGTGATGAGCAGTGCCTGGTTTCCTCCAGACATGGTGCTTGGTATTGGGGCTAAATAGTTCAATCTTTGTTTCATCAGACAATGTTTTTCATGGTCTGGGAGTCCTTTATACAGGCTGTCATGTGCCTTTTACTGAGGAGTGTTTTCAATCTAGCCACTGTACCATACTGGCATGATTGGTGGAGTGCTGCAGAAATGGTTGAAATGGTCTTTTCTCAACAAGGAGCAACACTGGAGCTCTGTTAGAGGGACCATTGGGTTTTTTGTCACCTCCCTGATTAAGGTCCTTCTACCACGATCACTCAGTTCAGCCAGACGGCCAGCTCTATGAAGAGTCCTGGTGGTTCCATACTTCTTCCATTTATGGATGATGGAGGGCACTGTGCTCATTGGGACCTTCAATGCAGCAGAAATGTTTCTGTACCCTTCCCCAGATCTGTCCCCAGATCTCCATCTCTGAGGTCTAGACAATTCCTCAGACTTCATGGCTTTGTTTGTGCTCTGACATGCACTGTCTACTATGGAACCTTTTATGAACTGGCGTGTGTCTTTCCAAATCCAGTTGGATGATCAGTGGAAACAAGATGCACCAGAGCTCAATTTTGAGTGGCAAAGGCTCTGAATACCTATGTCGACCAGAGGAGGATGGGTTCCTCTCTTGAGCTTTGGTTCCTCTCAAGGTTTCTTCCTCCTAGCCTGAGGGAGTATTTCCTTGCCACTGTTTACCCGCTGGCTGCTCATTTTAGGACCCGTATTTTTGTAAAGCCGCTTTGTGACAACTCCTTGTTGTAAAAAGCGCTATACAAATAAACTTTGATTAATTGACTGATTGATTGATTGATTGGTATGTGTTATATTTTGGTGTTTTTATTTTTAATACATTTACAAAGATTTCAAACCAACTTTTCTCAATCTCAGTCATTGCAGGGTGCCAGGATTATAAAATCAGTCAGGTACAGCAATAAGAAACTGTTTAAATGCTTCTTCAAGGTATTAAGTGAACTCTTCATACATAGATTTTGAACTTCTTGGTGCTGAATCATCAGGCCAGTTTGACAGCTATCTTTATCCATAATCATTGTTGTCACAGCAACCACTCTCCTCCTCAGGGACCTGAAAATGTGCCCTCTCTCAGCGGTGACAAATCTCTTACGTCAGAGATATTTCTGATCCCTGTTATTCACAGAGACACATTATTTGTTTCCTCGGCATCTGCTAAAAGTGCTTTTTTGGTTCTTCAATTACACTTTCAGCTTTGATGAACACATCTTAATTATACTCCTAGACTCTTAATTAGACTTCTTGCTCACTGCTGTCTGTCTCTTCTTTTGTGTAAATGTAGCTTAAGCAGCAGACACCATGGCATTAAATGCATGCCAGTGACCTGTGAGATACTGTACAGAACCTATTTCAAATAGATTTCTCTGTTCATCAACATCCTCAGCATTTCATTTCCAGCACCTTCACACTTAAATACGAGTTGATACATGATATTTGGGAATAGGGGGCAAAGTTTTGACTAAGGGTCTCCAATAATGACACCAATGGTCAGTATTATTAAACCTTTAACTACCATACAAATTGGAATATTATAGCAGCATATTTCTTTGAAGATCTTATATGATTATCTGCTGACCATCCACTAACAAGATGTACAGATTAATCAGAGATATGTAGGGATTGTAATGTAATTTAATATGTCAGTTTATGCATATAAATAACATGCCTCTTTTATCAATTTCAGTATCTGGCATAAAAAGCACTCCATAGCAGATCAGCTCTGCTCCTTCACCATTTTTGTTCTTCTTTCATGCCTTTAGTAACAACCTTTTAATTTTTTTTTTTTTAAACTCCAGTTATTATAAACAGGTATCTGTAATATATACAGTGGGGAAAATAAGTATTTAGTCAGTCACCAATTGTGCAAGTTCTCCCACTTAAAAAGATGAGAGAGGCCTGTAATTGACATCATAGGTAGACCTCAACTATGAGAGACAAAATGTGAAAAAAAAATTGAGAAAATAATTTTGTCTGACTTTTAAAGAATTTATTTGCAAATAATGGTGGAAAATAAGTATTTGGTCACCTACAAACAAGCAAGATTTCTGGCTGTCACAGACCTGTAACTTCTTTTTTAAGAGGCTCCTCTTTCCCCCACTCATTACCTGTATTAATGGCACCTGTTTGAAGTCGTTAACAGTATAAAAGACACCTGCCCACAACCTCAAACAGTCACACTCCAAACTCCACTATGGTGAAGACGAAAGAGCTGTCGGAGGACACCAGAAACCGAATTGTAGACCTGCACCAGGCTGGGAAGACTGAATCTGCAATAGGCAAGCAGCTTGGTGTGAAGAAATCTACTGTGGGAGCAATAATTAGAAAATGGAAGACCTACAAGACCACTACTAATCTCCCTCGATCTGGGGCTCCACGCAAGATCTCAGCCCGTGGGGTCAAAATGATCACAAGAACGGTGAGGAAAAATCCCAGAACCACAAGGGGGGATCTAGTGAATGACCTGCAGAAAGCTGGGACCAACGTTACAAAGGCTACCATCAGCAACACACTACGACGCCAGGGACTCAGATCTTGCAGTGCCAGACGTGTCCCCCTGCTTAAGCCAGTCCATATCCAGGCACGTCTGAAGTTTGCTAGAGAGCATTTGGATGTTCCAGAAGAGTATTGGGAGAATGTCATATGGTCAGATGAAACCAAAGTAGAACTATTTGGTAAAAACACAACTCGTCGTGTTTGGAGGACAGTGAATGCGGAGTTGCATCCAAAGAACACCATACCAACTGTGAAGCATGGGGGTGGCAACATCATGCTTTGGGGCTGTTTCTCTGCAAAGGGACCAGGACGACTGGTCCGTGTACATGAAAGAATGAATGGGGCCATGTATTGTGAGATTTTGGGTGCAAACCTCCTTCCATCAGCAAGGGCAATGAAGATGAAACGTGGCTGGGTCTTTCAGCATGACAATGATCCCAAGCACACTGCCAGGGCAACAAAGGAGTGGCTTCGTAAGAAACATTTCAAAGTCCTGGAGTGGCCTAGCCAGTCTCCCGATCTCAACCCCATCGAAAACCTTTGGAGGGAGTTAAAAGTCCGTGTTGCCCGTCGACAGCCCCAAAACATCACTGCTCTAGAGGAGATCTGCATGGAGGAATGGGCCAACATACCAGCAACAGTGTGTGCCAACCTTGTGAAGACTTACAGAAAACGTTTGACCTCTTTCATTGCCAACAGAGGATATACAACAAAGTATTGATATGAACTTTTGTTATTGACCAAATACTTATTTTCCAAATAAATTTAAAATTTTAAAATTTGCAAATAAATTCTTTAAAAGTCAGACAAAAATGATTTTCTCAATTTTTTTTTTCACATTTTGTCTCTCATAGTTGAGGTCTACCTATGATGTCAATTAATGGCCTCTCTCATCTTTTTAAGTGAGAGAACTTGCACAATTGGTGACTGACTAAATACTTATTTTCCCCACTGTACAGTCTTAAGTAAGTCATAACACCCATTCATATCTGCCCCTTTTCAGTTTTTCACTCTTCTAGCATAAAGCTATTTCCACTACCGCATCAATGGATTTAGGTTATTTAAGGTTTGTAAAATCATTCAAATAATGAATTACATATCACGAGTCTGTAATCAGACAGACACACAGAGCAGTGCAGAGCTAAGTAAGCTACTCACTGATTGGCACTTTTTTAAAGGATGGGACTTTATCTGTAACCAGAAAGCTGACTGGCTCTTTTTCCTGAAGGGTGGGCCTTTCAAACTGATTGGTACTTTTTGTTTAAGAGGGGAACGTCTTCAGAATACACATACATACCCCACATTTTAAGCTTTAAGACAAGGTTTCAGAGATGTTGTCGGCCAACAGCACCTACATAGGTTATCCTGCATATTTCATTACATTGGTTTACACAGGTTTATTTATATAGAGGAGTTACATATATGTGAGTCTTATATATAGGAGTTGTTGAGTATAGCCCATATATTGATCTGTCCACATTTCCTGGTATGATAGGCCATTCTCAGCACAACAGTCATACCAGTGTGTCTCTGTGTTGTGAGGTATAAATGTATTATGTATATCCATTTTATGACTTTTTGTTATACTGTTATATAGCTTCATCAAAAAAAAAACACTTCAAAACCATCTGTGGTTGTAGAGTGATTGTGTTTTTACCATTTTGTCCAAAATTAAAAACAACCTTTTATGTCTCTTCACCCCCTTTTTAGGTCCATCACCAGGGCCTACTATCGCAACTCTGTGGGTGGCCTGTTACTGTTCGACATCACAAACCGCCGTTCCTTTCAGAACGTCCATGAGTGGCTGGAGGAAGCACGCAGTCACGTGCAGCCACATAGCATTGTTTTCGTGCTGGTGGGCCACAAGTGTGACCTGGAGACACAGAGGCAGGTGACGCGGCAGGAGGCGGAGAAGCTGGCAGCAGCATACGGAATGCGTTATGTCGAGACTTCTGCACGTGATGCCATCAATGTGGAGAGGGCCTTCACGGAGTTGACACGGGATATCTTTGAGCTTGTGAAGCATGGCGAGATCACCATCCAAGAAGACTGGGAAGGGGTTAGGAGCGGATTTGTGCCAAATGTGGTACACTCATCTGAGGAGGTGACCAAGAACGAGCGCCGGTGCCTCTGCTGATCCAGCTTAAACCCTCCCATGGTGACCTGAACCTCACTGCTTCAGGATGCTTACAATCACAGGGCACTCTTTTGCCCCTCATATATGACTCCTTTACCTGCCTGCTGAATGCTTCCTAAATCTACCCAGCCCTTCTGGTTCTCCACTGTTCCACAGAGTTACTGCCCACAAGCACCTGGCCATCTGCAAGATTGGCCCTTAAAAGGCCATAGCACACCGACCCAACAACCACTGTAAAACTGACAGTTAGGACAAGGATGTTAAAAGAAAGACCCGATAAACCAGTATGAATTGTGTGTATATGGTGGTGGTAGTGTGAATGAGAAGAGAGAACATTCTTGAACTGTGTGAATGGGTAAACATTTTGGAACACTGTGAATGTGGAGAATGTCCTACAAGTGTATGAATGGTATGAATGCTCTCAAGCAGGAAATAAAATTCTGGAATGGTGTGAAGGACAGGAATGTCTGCAACACTGTGAATGGGGAGTACACTTCAAAACACGGTAGAACAGTGCATTAAGGAGAACACTAGGACACATTCTACAACAACAAAGTAGGAAAAGCACTGTGAATGAAGAACTTTATAGAACAGTGAGAACAAGTGGGGTTGACTAGAAGAGTGTAAATGAAGGACAATTCAATAACAGTATGATAATTCAGAGAATGTTCTAGAACAGTGCAAATGACAATGCTGTTCTAGAGCTGCGTGAGTGGATAGAATTTTGTAGAAGAGTTTGAATAGTTAGTATGTTCTAGAACAGTGTAGATGTGGAGAATGCTCTAGCACAGTGAGAATGATGAGGATGTTCTAGAGCAATGTGACTGGTTAGGGTTTTATAGAAGCGTGAATAGGATGTTCTAGAACAGTCTGAATGCGGAGAATGCTCTAAAACAGTGCAAATGAGGAGCATGCTCTAGCACAGTGTGAATGACGAGGATGTTCTAGTGCAGCGTGAATGGTTAGGATTTCCAGAAGAGTGTGAATGTTGGGATGTTCTAGGGCATTGTGAGGAGAACATTCCAGAACCCTGTGAATGGAAAGAAAAACTCTTTTCTGAATGGAGAGACTATTTGACTAATTATATGTGCATTGGGTCAGTGTGCTCTGGCTCATGTCCACAGAAAAAAAGAAGGGTTTATGCCAGGAGACAAATATCAGCACCCGTTTTGCCCTGAAAGGCCAGTTAAGGCCTTATTTTCAGCACCTTATCCCTGTGAACCCTTATGTACTCATCCGTCAATCACTTGAAAGCCATGAGATGTTTCCCATGAGGAATGGCACTCACAGAGACTTCTGCAAGGACGACTGGACATGATGCAGTTGCCTACTCGCAGATGTAGTAACTGTGGAAAGAACTGCTGTTTGGTGCTCAGAACGCTAGAACACTGCTTGAGCTAAACACCCTGAAAGACTTCTCTTTTTGTTGAGATGTGGAAGCATACATCTCAAGGCTTTGACTGTGGTTACAATGAGAAGTGGTGGGGTGTATTGCAGTATAGTACATTAGGCTAAATTCAACAACATGGCAAAACAGATCTAAAGAGTATGAGAACACGATTTGAGGATGTGAACCTGAGAATAAACTTACCTGAACAACAGACATTAATTTAGACCTGATACAGAATTGTGCTTCTTACCAAAGGGATTTATGCTAGTTTGCAATCAAAGAAATGAGCCACTGATGGACAATGGATATGAGGTGTGCTGTTCTATGACCCTAGACCACTGCAGGTCTGTTCACCTCTTTACAGAAACGCAGAGCGTTATGACACCTTCATTTGTGGACTCCCTAAAGTGTTTCCCGATATTACAGCTAGGGATTGTACCAACATGCCATTAAACCCCCAATTATACCACTCATGTAAATGTTTCCTTGTTTTCCAAGTCCATACCCTGCAATTCAACAATAATATGCATAACCAGTTTAAATCACATTTTCTTTCTGCTTCTTGTTTCTCACTGTCCTTTTCCCACTCAATCCATAATGACTATCACATACTGCCCCACCCAACTGGACTGGACTGCCAGTAACAGGTTTTCCATCCACAATTTTTTTGCCATTTTGGAAACACTCAGATTTTTATACGATGACCAGATGGAAACGTTAGAATATTTATCAAAATACAAGAAAATTCAATACAATAAAACTAAATGCAGAAAATTATATGAAATAAAAAATTATGAATCAAGCCAGAAGTCACATGATTTTCATATCAGTTTGCACAGCTGGCCAGTGACTGAAATGGCTGGCTGTTTAGTCTAATCATGAAACATAGTGTCTAATTACTATCTATTTTTTTGAGTATGTACTACATAACATATAAAAGTGTAAAATTTGGCTCTGAGTGTCTATGCATTCTAATGTGCTTGGGAAACTTTGGATAAAACTGGAGCATACTCAGCTATCCACATTACACACAAAATGCATACATTTTTTAACATGCTTATGATGAAAACTATTCTCCCAAAATGCAATGTGAAATGGAATAGTGGTCATTGATGCAAGTGCTTTGGCAACAGTGTCAGAATGTACAGCCATGTTGGCACAGTAATGCCATCACTTAACGTACAAAATGGAGCTATACACTGCACTATAACCAGCCAGAAGACACAGTAGACCTGAAACAAATCCAGGAAATCACATTGTGGGATTTTTAAATAAATTATTTGTAATTTATGGTGGAATAAGTATTTGGTCACCCACACACAAGCAAGATTTCTGGCTCTCACAGATCTGTAACATGTCCACAGCCTCAGTCAGACTCCAAACTCAACCATAGCCAAGACCTAAGAGCTGTCGAAGGACACCAGGAAGAAAACTGCACACCTGCACCAGGCTGGGAAGAGTGAATCCACAATAGGCAAGGAGGCTGGTGTGAATAAATTAACCGTGGGAGCAATTGTAAGGAAATGGAAGACATACAAGGTCACTGATCTCCCTAGATCTTGGGCCCCGTGGGACCCCATCCTGTGGGGTCAAAATGATCATGAGAACAGAGAAAAAAAAATCACAGAACTACACGGAGGGACCTGATGAATGACCTGCAGAGAGCTGGGACCAAAGTAAGAAAGGCTACCATCAGTAACAATATACCAAGAGGTACTCAAATCCTGCAGTGCCAGAAGTTTCTCCTTGCTTAAGCCAGTACATGTCTGGGCCCGTCTGAAGTTTGTCAGAGAGCATATGGATGATCCAGAAGAGGATTGGGAGTCAGATCATGTGGTCAGATGAAACCAAAATAGAATGTTTTGGAATGCTGAGTTGCATCCCAAGAACACTATACCTACTGTGAAGCATGGGGGTGGAAACATCATGCTTTGGGGCTGTTTTTCTGCAAAGGGAACAGGACGACTGATTTGTGTTAAGGAAAGAATGAACGGGGCCATTTATCGTGAGATTTTAAGCCAAACCCTCTTTCCATCAGTGAGAGCATTGAAGACGGAACGTGGCTGGGTCTTCCAGCATGACAATGATCCCAAACACAATACTCGGACAACAAAGGACGTAGGAGTGGCTCCGTAAAAAGATTTCAAGGTCCTAGAGTAGCGTAGCCATTCAGACCCTGTAGAAAATTTCTATGATGAAAATTATAGACCTCTCTCAACTTTGAGTAGAACTTGCAATCAGTGGCTGACTAAATACTTTTATGCCCCAGTGTGTGTTATATATATATATATATATATATATATATACACACACACACACACACACATATATATATATATATATATAGTAATTGCACATAACATCTGAATGGTACCTAATGACTGTAGAAAACTTAAACAACATAAATTCACAGGCCTACCGTGTCTTCTGGCTGGTTATAGTGCAGTGTATAGCTCCATCCCCATGGTTTTTTGTTTGTTTTATTTGTGTGCATCATTTTAGAATTTTATCCTGTGCTTATATTGGCACATCTTCCTTTTTCATGCAGAAATAGGTTTTTTTAAACATTATTCTGTTATATTGCAACAATTTGGGGTTACACTATGGAATAAGGTGATTGACAGCCTTGGCTGGAGCAGACCATCTTAAACTTGAATAAACGGCACTTCTTTTACCCTTAAGGGACAAACTGCATATCTTGGACTTTGCTTGTGCTGTAAGTTCAGTGAAGACACCTATGATCCACTTAGTATGGGAGAGTTGGTTGGGTCTACCAAACATGTAGGTAAGTCCTGCTCTGCTTCTATGCTCTGGTCTCTATTCTGCAGGCTCTGGTTGCAAATTTGGGATTAATTTCTAAAGAAAGAAATGGAGCCATGACATCCATGTTTTCTAGAATCATTGGATCAACTGATTAAAGTGTATGTTTATTATTCTAATGACACAGTGTACTCACATGTTAAAGTCTGGCCCACCATATTGACCTCTGCAGTAGGATAACCAAACATTTTGGCATTATTTCAAACCTGACAAGGTAGTTTGGTTTACATTTTCATTCTCCAGCATACCACGATATGAAGATGAACTAAGACTGAACTACTGAAAACAGACCCGTTATGAACAGTTGTGACACTATCAAAAAAAACTGTTCTAAAGATTAAAATATGAAGACAAAACCTATGTTATCAGGGATTTTCAATTATGTTATTAGTTATTGAATTCCACTGCAAGCCCAACAACTAGATGGTTGCACATACAGTACAGGTCAAAAGTTTGGACACCTTCATATTCTCAGTTTTCCTTTTTCTTATTTACATTGTAGATTCTCACTGAAGGCATCAAAACTATGAATGAACACATGTGGAGTTTTGTACTTAAAAAAGGTGAAATAACAAAACATGTTTTATATTCTAGTTTCTTCAAAATGGCCACCCTTTGCTCAGATTACTGCTTTGCACACTCTTGGCATTCTCTCAATGAGCCACCTCTGGGAACTCCTTCAAGGCTGCTGGAAAATCATTTCTGATGGAAAACCTCTTGAAGCTCATTGAGAGAATGCCAACATGTTTTCAGTTATTTCCCTTTTTTTTGTTAAGTACAAAACTCCACGTCTTCATTCATAGTTTTGATGCCTTCAGTAAGAATCTACAATGGAAACAGTCATGAAAATACAGAAAACTGAGAATGAGAAGGTGTGTCCAAACTTTTGGCCTGTACTGTATTGAAGATCCCTGTTTTCTACATTTTAGAGTTCTCACAGTTCCCAACACCATAAACATTTTAGAGCAGGGAAACACTAAAAATATGGAGGACAATCAAAAAACTCCAAGACCAGAAACCATGTGCCTGAGGAAGCTGCGTGCAAGTTAAATCTATTCTGAGATCTGGGCCAGTACAGTAATGCAGAAACAGATAGAAAACACAGACCATCTTTTCCATTTAGTGTCTTTCCTCAAAAGCTTCATTACGAGTTGCAGGATTTAATGGATACAATATGACAAATAAATACAGATGAGCGAGAGGAGGAAAAAAACAAACAAAGGAGAAGAAACAGCAGGTTTGAGAGGAAGTGAGAGCTGGGGAGGAAGGGAGACAAAGACAGAGTGAAGGGAAGGAGTCTCAAGATAGACTGGAAAGTCGACCAACGAACAAAGATGTTCCCCTTCGCAGCACTCGCCATCTCCACGTTCGCTCGATGTTCTGACTCATTCAGGATTTTCAGTAAGCAATGCACAGCTTCCCCAAGCAGTAATCAGCTTAGTGTGCGCTCAGTGTCAATACACTTAAACAGTTGGAAAAGTGGAAAAAATCCAGTCAAACATTAAACATTTCTGATTATACTTAAAGAATAGAAAAGAAACGGCTGCTGTGACTTCTGTTTGATTTCTTTTCCTTTTACTTGAAAAAATACTTTTAAAAAGTAACAAAAATCAACAGAACAGTGTTGAGGCAGGTAGACACATGGGGTGGTTTTTACTAACAGGGGAGAGAGATTTGGAGCGTGACAAGGGCAGGGCAAATCAACGCCCTCTAAGACCTTTCAGCAGATTTGAGGAGGTTGTCTTTGCTCCTCCTCTTGACGTCCCAGTTATACACACGTGCCATATCTGAAGAGAACAGTGTTAAGGATCGCTGATCACCAAGAGCGGTTTCATTTATCTCCTACTACCAGACCTTAGCAGAGTTTTCAACTAGTTTCATAATGTTGAATATATTGCCAACAACTTCTGAAGAACATTCAGTAAATGTTTACCAAAGCAGTCAGTCAACCAATGCTACCCCAGTAAACCAGCGTTAACCCCACATTTAGCACCACACTGAAAGCAAACAGTTATGCAAACGCAGCAGCCAAGCCCAAACTATATTACTGTCTCTGCCTCAAACTATATTACTGCAGTACCCTTGT